>JACMZG010001863.1:59800280-59860280 GCA_018340805.1 Microvelia longipes
TGATTACTGGATCTGGTTGATATTGGATTACAAGTAGGATCTTGGTTGTTATGATTACAGTTGGATCTTGGGTTGGATATTGATACATTGGATCTTGGGTTTGAATGATTACAGTTGATCTGGTTGGATATTGATACAGTTGGATCTGGTTGGATCATTGATTACAGTTGGATCGGGTGAATATTGATTACAGTGGATCTTGGGTTGGATTATTTGATTTACAGTTAGATCTTGGGTATTATTGATTACAGTTGATCTTGGATTTGAATTAATTGATACAGTTGCGATCTTGGGTTGATTATTATTACAGTTGATCTTGGTTGATTATTGATTACAGTTGTCTTGGTGGATTATTGATACAGTTGATCTTGGTTGATATGATTACAGTGATCTTGGGTTGGATATTGATTACAGTGGGATCTTGGGTTGGATTATTGATTACAGTGAATTTGGGTTGGATTATTGATTATAGTGATCTTGGGTTGGAATTTATTGATTACAGTTCGGACTGGGTTGGATTATTGATACAGTTTAGATCTGGTTGGATTATGATGTACAGTTTGATCTTGGGTTGGATTATATTGATTACAGGTAGACTTGGGTTGGATTAATTATACAGTAGGATCTTGGGTTGGATTTTTATTACAGTGATCTGGGTTTGATCTATGATTACATGGATCTGGGTTGGGATTATGATTAAAGTTTGATCTGGTTTGGATATTGATACAGTTGGAATCGTTGGGTTGGATTTTGAT
Source organism: Microvelia longipes (assembly GCA_018340805.1). Taxonomy (NCBI): domain Eukaryota; kingdom Metazoa; phylum Arthropoda; class Insecta; order Hemiptera; family Veliidae; genus Microvelia; species Microvelia longipes. Next base: position 59,801,036 of record JACMZG010001863.1, read on the forward strand.
TATAGTGGATCTGGGTTGGAATTATTATTACAGTTATCTGGTTGATTATGATTAAATTGATCTTGGGTTCGGATTAATTGACTTACAGTTGTCTTGGTTGAAATTGATACAGTATGATCTTGGGTTAGATATTGATTACAGTAGGAACTTGTTTGGATATTGATTACAGTTAATATCTTGGTTGGATTAATTGATTACATAGGATCTGGGTTGGAAATAAGATACAGAGGATTTGGTTTAGTGATTGATTACAGTATGATCTTGGGTTGGATTGATGGATTACAGTAGGAATCCTTGGGTGGATATTGATACAGTAGATCTTGGTGATTATTTATACAGTAGGATCGGGTAGTATTATTGATTAACAGTTGGATCTTGGTTGGATTATGAATTACAGTTGGATTCTTGTTGATTATTGATTACATTGGCATTGGGTTAAATTATTGATTAAATCAGGATCTTGGGTTGAATTATTGATACAGTTATCTTGGGTTGATTATGATTACAAGTTGGCATCTTGGGTTTGGATATCTATTACATTGGATCTTGGTTGGATATGATTACAGTTAAGATCTGGTGGATATGATTACAGTTTTGGATCTGGGTTGGATTATGATTACAGTTGATCTGGGTTGGATTATTGATTTACAGTTGACTTGGGTGGAATTAATTGATTACAGTTGGATCTGGGTTGATATTGATTACAGTTGATCTTGGTTGATTATTGTACAGTGATCGTTGTGATTATTGATTACAGTAGGATCTGGGAGTTAAGGATTATTGATTACAGTAGGATCTTGTTGATTAAGTTGATGGGTTGGATTATTGACAGTTGGATCTTGGGTTGGATTATGATTACAGTGATCTGGGTTGGATCTTTGATTTAAGATTATTGATACAGTTGATCGTGTGGATATTGATTAACAGTTGGATTTGGTTGGATTATGATTCGGATCTTTGGGATTATTGATTACAGTTGGATCTTGGGTTGGATTTATTGAATACAGTTGGATCTGGTTGATTATTGATTACAGTTGGATCTTGGGTTGAGATTATTGATTACAGTTGGATCTGGTTTGGATATTGATTACAGTTGGATCTTGGGTTGGATTATTGATTAAAGTAGGATTTGGTTGGATTATTGATTTACAGTTGGATCTTGGTGGATTATTGATTACAGTTGGATTTTTGGGTTGGATTTTGATTTTACAGTTGGATCTTGGGTTGGATTATTGATTACAGTTGGATCTTGGTTGGATTAATCATTACAGTGGATTAGTTGATATACAGTTGGATCTTGGTTGATTATTGATTACAGTTGGATCTTGGGTTGGATTATTGATTCAGTGGATCTTGTTGGATATTGTACATTAGGGTTGGTGATTATGATTCAGTTGATCTTGGGTTGGATTATGATTACAGTGATCTTGGGTGGATTATTGATTACAGTAGGATCTTGGGTTTATTGATTACAGTAGGATCTTGGGTTGGATTATTGATTATAGTTGGATCTTGGGAATGCACCATTGACACTTATTCGATCAAACATTTAACTTAGCCATTAGAGAGCACTGAACTAAAACGACACAGTAACGAATTTAGATAGTGGTAGTAGAATGATCTATGGAGTTCCAAAATAGGGAGATAAGAAAGACGTCTCTCCACTCAATATATATTTATTGACTTAGCCCACTATCAACGGCACTGATGATGAACAGGTAAGTTTGAAAGTCAGCTCTGTCAATGAACATATATTAAGTAGAGAGGTATCTTTCTTTTCTCCATATTTAAATAGGGTATGCTCTCTCTAGATATATATCTCTATAGAGTTGCAATTATTCCCAAGTATAGTATAGGGGTTGTGCCTATACAGCTACCACTGTTAAAACTCTCTTGATTTGTCTAGGAAATAATTCAGGTTTAATAACAGAGAAAAGACACTTCTCCAAACAATAAAAACTTAAAATATATTTATCGGACATAATCAATTTAATTATAATTATTAGAACCCATAAAAAATAATATACAATTTTTACACTTTGTTTAAACTTGAATTTTAAAGTAACTTTGAAGTGAATATTTAATATACCTATGGGAGTAGGGGAGGTAGAGTAATTGCTAAGTAAACAAAAACAAAGAGGTGGCATCTGTCACAGATAATTTGATTTAACCTTTTAAATAGACAGCTGTACTAAATTCTTGAAGTTGGCAGCACTGATAGGAGAAATGCCCTTCTTCAAAAAAATACCTTTTTTGTAAATAAATCATAAAAAGGCAACACTGGTTGTTAAATATTTGTAACCTCGCGTCGCTTTTATTTCTCATTGTGCATATTGATTCGTTTCGTTTCATTCCAATCTGTTCAATTCCCAATTATTGCGTTGTAATATGTCTGAGTGCCTATATTGACGCATGTACATCTTGACTTTTTTAAGTCATGAATGCATATTGTGTCATATTATTATTTATAATATGAAACAATACGTATCATTATACAACTTGACACAAAAAAATCAATTGTTTTGGAAAGAGTAATTATAGCTGACTATTTTAAATCGTCTAACTTTTATCATAGAAACTATTATGATCCATTGTCATTTACGTAATTAAAACTTTAACTCCACTTAATTCATAACTTCCCGAACAAATTTAAAGCAACACTTAGTTGATAATTTATAAGATACAACAATTCCTACTTAAAAGTAAGTAAATAATTTTAAAAAATAAAAAAAATACGATGGTCAAATAAAAATAAATATAAAATTCAAAACATATACCTGACTTACAGTGTTGCCAGAGTAGGGAATTTTTTTTGTTAGTTAAAAAATGGGATTTTTGTTTAAAAAAGAGGTTGAAAGTATTGTGATTTTGGCGGGCTGTCAATTGATTTAGCCGTGTGTCGTATTATAAATTAATAAAATTAGTAAAAAACAAACTATGAGTAAAGTTAAATTATCACAAATATATCCAGAACTCCTATGTAGAACCATTAGTTTTATATAACTCCCACATCTAAATTGGAATTTTAGCTAAAAAAAACTGACACAGATGTGATTTTTTGCTCAACACTTTATTTCTTGCTTAGGTTCCCAGTCAATGATTTATAACCAGAGCACTAGAATTGGAAACTCCATCTTAAATTCAAAATTTTAATTGTGAAAATTTTGATATAACTTAGCACAGCTTTCTTTCCTAATACGTTTAATTAACTTTCAAAATTTCTTCTACATCTTGATATTAATTTGTTACTGCTTCTATGTTCATGACGTTTACTCTGTTAGATTTTTAAATGAATCAGAATACGTGTGTTTAGAGCACTACTGTGACGTTCGATTTTGACCAATCTTAATGTCTTGAACCTGTCACATGATTTGACTGTAAACAACTTAGTAATGAACCATTTAAGGTTCATGGAAAGATGCTGACTTGTCCTATTTATTAAATTAAAATGTTAACTACGCTAGAACTGAGTATTGAAAGAGAGGGTATGGGTGAGATGGAGGGAGAAGACTCAGAGGCCGAAGTTAGAGGAGGGACCTCAGAGTGTTTCAGGACATGGTACTAAAGAGTACATGTAAATTCTCCTTTTGATTATATTCTAGGGTATCCACCTTAAGTAGGTACCAATATTCCTATTGTCAAAAATGCTTAACGAATATTTCTGTTTATTCTTATTTATAATTAATTAAACGTCTTGAACTTACTTATCTATCTTTTTATGATCTATGCCTAACCCTTTAGACTTGTAAGGTATAATTTATGGTAAGTCATAATGAATATGTGAGAAGCCATGAGTTGCAAAACTCATGAAAGTTATCCAGTGATGTCACTCTAGTATCTGTAGGTATTTTTTTCTTTCCGAAGTTAGACACCTGCAGAATCTATTAAAGCAACTGTTTTTACACGTAGAAAGATATAGTGCGAGGAGTCATCATTCCAAAATTGGAACTGGTCAGCATTATTTGCCACCATATGAAATACATTATACTGAAGGAGCTTAACTGATAATAGCAAAGTCGTTTCACTAGTGGTCTTAAGTAATGCTGCCACCTCTTAAGTAAAGTTGGCAATCCTTCTTTGCTGAATGGAAATTATTGTGATCCATTATTAATTAATGATCAAATATATATAATACTAATATTATATATCGTTTAAGCATTTTAAATTATTTTAAACGTTTTAATTAAAATTTGTTAAAAGTAGTCCTCGTCAACTAAATAGATTCTTGTATTCTCCTACCCTTTTGCTATCTATGACTAATTTTTATTATGTACTTAGCAAGGTTTTTAAACTATTTTATTTGTTACTTAAGATCTTTTTTCATTGGTGGATATTTATAACACATTTATAAAATAATGTCTTGTTGTTAGGGTGGTACCCTTATTTAAGACCCAGTCAACAGGCTTTCGTGTCATCAGTGGAATTACAGTCTATCGTTTAGTTTGAAAATCCCCAAGGTCATATGTATTTTGGGGATTGACCAATCAGAGAAGCCGCTGCAACCTCTCACTTAAAGAGAGAAAAAATCCCTACCACAATAACCTCTGCAGGGAAAAACCTTCTTCCCGGCAATCGTTCACTTGTTTGTGATTCTTCTTTTGATTTACATCGTTTTGAAAACTACTTTCAAATTAATCTTAAAAATGATATTTAAAATAAAACTACACAAAAGAGATGTAAAAAAACATCGCCAAGAAAATACGGTTAAATAACCTGATTTGTTTACATAGTTTTTACCCGCTCCCTTCTTGCAGGATTTTTTTCTTAAGAATCAGTGGTTCTAAACTGACCTGTCAAGATTTTTTTAAACTAAACAATAGACTATACATTGAGTTTACAGTCCTATGTTCCTTCTATATTAATATTATTCTAAGATCGCCACATACTTGAAAACTCCAAAAAATGAGCTAACTAGAAGTGATGCCAAAACTCAGATTATAAAGCATAAACCAGGAAATTAAGCAAGAAACGGATTATTGAATCAGGAAGCAAACATGTCAAAATTAATTCACCCAGCTTGTGGACCCCAGGCCAGAAGGTTGAGGAGATCCTTCTGATGAAGAGGGTTAAAATCAGTCATCACTATCACCATCACTGGTGAGAGATTGGTGATTATTAGTAGCAATGCACTGCACCCGGATGAGATGCTCTTGGTGAAGGTGTTTGAGTCTGACCTCATGCTCTTGGTTCATTTGCTTCATTCTCAACAAGTGCTCCGACTGGAGGGCTCTAATCCTCTCCTCATGCTCAGAGTATAAGTTCTGCATCGTTAGGTTGTGCTTTTCGTTCTGTTGTGTAATGTGAGCCGAATGATTTTCTCGAACTTGATCCATCCTTAACATAAACTCATCCTGGCTCTGTCTCCTGCGTATACTGTGTTCGTCCTCGAGTATCCGCTGTGATGTTTCGAGCTGCTTCAACTTCATTAACATCATCTGTTTGTTCCTTCTCATGTAGTCAACATTTTCAAAATCTGCAACATGAAAATATATCATCAATAGATTAGCATATTTTTTAAATGTCATTAAACTTCTAAAGATACAGGACTTTGGACATAGATTGGTTTAATAATTCTGGGTAAAAAATATAAACAATATTCAGTGTAGAAGTTTACAATTTTGCTTTTCTGAATTTCTTTCTTTCAAAGTTTTGAAAAGAAAATTGAAGTGAAACATAAAGGGAGAAACATTTAAGATGCACAACCTAGGTAAAATGCTTATAAATGGGAGTAGGAAATTGGAAAATAGCTCTAACCCTAGGTAATGGACCTCTACATGTTTTAGAATTAACATAAATGAAGTCCATCGTAATAGAACAAAAGAATAAAAGTCTCACCACAATTAAAGATTTTATTCAAAGTAAAGCAGAGCGCTTTTGACCTAACAAGAGGTCATCATCAGTGCCTATTAAACAAATAAGACAAAAAATGTCAAAACAGAACCTATTCATAAAATTACAAATTATACCAAATAAAACAGATAAATTACAGAAATGAAGTGATAAAGAAAAAAATAAAATATAAAGGAAAGAGTAGTTTTAAACCTAAACCTTCTTGATGTTGCTTTTTTTAAAACTACTCTTTCCAAGACTTCAATCTCTGCTCAACCGTAATTTATTTATATTTTATTAATTAATTATTTTTTTCTTTATCCCTCCATTTCTGTAATTTATCTGTTTTCATTGGTATAATTTGTAATTTTACACATGGGTCTTGTTATGCCATTTTTTGTCTTATTTGTTTATTAGGCATTGATGATGACCTCTTGTTAGGTCGAAAGCGACAAGTTTAGTTTAGATATCTGATATGATAATTTGTAGGGTAACTTTTAATGGTGTAGCCTTGAAAAAATTGGAGTACATCATTATATGGATTATTTTTTTAAACTACCCAAATCCTCTGAATTTTATGTCAAAAAAGTAATTTTTCACCATGTTATTGATCAACTTAACGCTAAAAAAATTACACAATTTTCTAACCCAAATGCACAAGCTTTCTGAATCAGAGTCTATTTATGGTCTTACAGAGTCTACTTATCAGAGTTTTATAACCTACCACAATCCCCATTAGATAAAGAAGAAGATGGTGTCAAGTCAGTTTTCTTCTTAGGAGAAGTCTTCTTCTTGCGTTTCTTAGGAGGACTTTGGTCGAGAGTATGGTCGTTACTCTCTATGAGTCGGATTTGGGGTGTTTCCTCAATCCGCACTCTCTTGGGAATCTGAAACTTCTTCATATTGTCACTGTTCCCATTCTTGTGTTTCAAGAAATCTAGAACAGGAGGCGGCACTGTGGGGCGGTCTTTCTTAAATGAAGAAATGAGAGAGTCTATGGTCTTGAGACTCGTTGTGGGTTTCTCGTAAGTAGGTTTACTGAGTTTCTCTTCACTGGGTGTTTGGTTCTTGATCTGTTGGACAGACTGGCTACAAGAAGTTGGACCATGTTGAGTTGCACAAGCTTGCTTATCAATAACAGCGTTTCTGTTATCTAAAATAAATAAATAAAACAAAAACTTTAAAATAGAGGTTAATTTATAAATGGAAAATTCTTAACTCAATTTAATTAAACACTTGATCTATGCAAGCATTTTTTCAAAAAAGTATTTGTTTGGTAACAAATGGACTCAATAAAGTAGGAAATAAGAACAGCATATAAACCCATAATTAGAATGATCAAAAAATCTCTCCTTGGTTGTTACTCAGTTATTCCTGGCTTTAGTATTTACTTTAGACCTAAAAAGCTACTGACCAAAAAAAAATTATCAAAACTGTACATTTTAACAAAATGAGTAACTTCTTTGGAATAATTTTGTTTTAAAGGGGGAGGGAAAAACTAAGAAACCAAAATTTGCTGAAAATCCGTTTCAGTTATGCATAACTTTTTAGGACTAAATTAGCGTTTTATTATTTTTGGTTGGGTCCCCTATAATTTGGGTTTAGCCAAAGAAAATAACTAAAATTCTGTTACAAGTCAAAATGCAGAACTTGATTTGAGCAAATTTTATTTCTAATATATTTTAAGGGCTGAACCCTCTAAATATAAAAAAAGAGAGAGGGACCAAAGAAATGATTTTTTGCAGAAATCAGTTTCAAGACATATTAAAAGACGTGTTATAACATATTTTTTATTGTTTATTTTCTTTTTGATTTTTTTTCTCCTCAAACTGAGTTAGCTACTGGATACTACTACTGATAACAGCTGACAATTCAGAAACAATAATTAAATGATAATTTTGTTTCTGACAATTCCGAAACTAATACATGTAACTGTTTTATGACATAGTATAAAACATAGTAACATAGTATATAGTAGTCCTTTACTTTTGTGAAAAAGTAAAGGACTACTTACTTGAGAATCCTTACTATAGTGTCAATGAGTTTTTCGAGGACAGTAGTAAAGGTTTTTTAAAGTTTAATGTTTTAATTTTTTTATGTCATTGTAGTTATGTATCATTGTATTTTTTTGACAAATGTATACCCCAAAAAGGTCTCAAGCTGAATAGATTTTATTTATTTATTTATACACAGCAAACCTTTGGAATCAGTATGTTGGAATCTGTCTTTCACAGAGTTACATTCTGGACGAGTGTCAGGTAGTGCATCGCCATTTTTAGTAGAGCTGAACGAAGCTGAACTACCTCCACCATTGCTGTTCACTTCTAAACTAACAGCACCAGTGCTATCCAGTTCTGAACTACAAGGGTCATTTCTAGACAGTGCTTCAGTTCCTCCACCAGTACTGCTCAGAGCCAATGAAGCTGCAGCAGAACTAGACTCACAAGTCTTGTCTTTCTCTCTAACCTTTTTAACTGGAAATAACCTCTCATCCACCATCTCCCATCTGAAAAAGAGTTAAGAGTTAATAAAGGGGTATTTAGCCTTATAAAATAACTTAATTAACTTATAAAATACATGGTATCAGTCCTTCGGTTGTTTGATTTGTTTTGACTTTAGTTTTGTATTATTGCCTCCCACATGACCCTTGGCCAAGAGTATAGAGAATTTAAAAAAGACACCTCAACATTTTAAAAACAATTTTTAATGATTTAGCACAACAATAACAACAATCCTCTCAAATCCCTAAGCAAAATACGATTAAAAATATGTTCCAGCCACTGGTTAACCTGAATCAACTCCAAAATAGCTATACCAATATATAGCTATAGCTATACCAGCGAGTGCTCAGTGGTAGAGCACTCGCCTTTCGACCTGGAGCTCGAGGGTTCAAATCCAGCCGGGGGAGTACCGTACACTCGGGAGGTCTTGAATTCAAGGCTGGCCAACCCAGCCAGGGTTTTACAAGGTTTCCTTGGCTGCTAATATGCAAATAGGGTGTTGGTTCCTGTTTCATTCCTGTCTGTATCCATGTTTCCATTGTCTCCAGCTCACAAAAAGTTAAGGTTCTGTAGGCTGGGAAAGACAGAGGTCGGAAAGATATACTGAACCTTCGTATAACAAAAAATTAGTTAGTGAAAGTGAAGGCGGTGACACAAATGATGTAAGTAACTAGGATCGAAGTGCTCGGTTCTTGAAGACAGGCAAAGGTTCTTGAAAGATACCTAGGAAATGTAACAAGCCAAAATATAATGCTACTTCTGGGAACTGGTCCATCATTTGACTTTTGACATCATTGATGGCTCAACATAATGTCATGTCCCACTCTTTTTCGTTATGTCTAACTCATCAGGGCGTTGACAGAGCCTGAACTCACTCTGACCTTCAATTAATTCCAAAGAATATAATGTCAAGTACTTACCAGAGACGAGCGGTGCTCTCTTACCGCCATCATGCATGGCAAGCAAAACATATATCATTTGATACTACCGAGTTTTGCAAAACATGAATAGTTGACACAATATAATTGTGCGAGAGACACCAAGGAAATGTAACAAGCAAAATGCAATGCTACTTCTGGGAACTGTTCCATCATTTGACTTTTGTCATCATTGATGGCTCGACATATTGTCATGTTCCACTCTGTTATGTTACGCCTAACTCATCAGGGCACCAACAGAGGCTAATTGTGACACAATATAATTATGTCTCTCACACAATTATATTGCGATGACATAGTTAAAAAGAGAGTTACCTGTACAGACACTCAATCAGCCAGTCAGGGTTGACAAGACGAATATGAGGATACTTCCTGCCCTCACGTATCTTAACTGTACCATCCCGTGCTCCCACTACATGAGTCGTACTCTCACTCACACTCTTACTTATTTTACCTCCTAAACACAATATCACAGTCCAATTATACGTTACAAGTATCTACATAAAATGGGTCATTAAAATATAAGGAAATATTTCATTTTAGAGTCAGAACTAATTAGCTAAAAATAAAACGACAGTGGAGCATTCTCGTCAATCACATACTAGCACTTCTATTAACTGGCAATGGAATTAAGCTTTTCTTAACCAAAATAATAAATCCCAGAGCCATCTTTGTTTATCCATAAATTCTTTGGTTTCACTCTGTTTATTTAACAATATATTTCATTTGATTTTATACATTTATTAGTTTATTATTTTATGTTAAATGTTTTTTATTTATTTTATGATTAAAATCTGTATTTAAGGGCTAAATATTATTAAAACTAAAAAGTAAAGTATATTTATAATACTGGCCTATTATGGACTTTTTACAGTATTATAGTTTTTTATCTTTAATCTAATTTTATTTGTAAGGCCAGCAATAAAAATTCTAGGACAGCAAATCCCCAAATTTATGAAACTATAGAAAATAAAGTTAAATTTTTTATAAACAATTTTTCAAAAGTATACCTACAGTCTATCGTTTAGTTTAAAAATCAGAGCAATCAGAGAGGCCACTGCCAACCCCTCACTAAAAAAGAGAAAAAAATCCCAACCACAATAACCTCAGCAGGGAAAAACCTTCTTCCTGGCAATCGTTCACTTTGTTTGGGATTCTTCTTTTGATTACATCGTTTTGAAAACTACTTTCAAATTAATCTTAAAAATGATATTTTAAAATAAAACTACACAAAAGAATTGTAAAAAAAAACATTGCCAAGAAAATACGGGTAAAATAACCAGATTTAATCATTAGTTGTTTTGACAGAGATTTTGTGGTATATGTTAAACATGGTTAATATTTAATACACTTGAGTTTAAAAAAAAATATATATTTAATTGTCAAACCACAATACATAAAAAAGAAAAAACTGACCGGTTTCAACTATTACTTAGTCATCTTCAGAGTACTTTTTATAAACTGAGTTGCTTAAATTGAAAGTTGCTTCAATTTAAGCAACTCAGTTTATAAAAAGTACTTTGAAGATGACTAAGTAATAGTCGAAACCGGTCAGTTTTTTCTTTTTTATGTATTGTGGTTTGACAATTAAATATATATTTTTTTTAAACTCAAGTGTATTAAATATTAACCATGTATAACCAGATTTGTTTACATAGTGTTGTCCCGCTTCCTTCTTGCAGGGATTTTTTCTTAAAAATCAGAGAGGCCGCTGCCAACCCCTCACTAAAAAAGAGAAAAAATCCCTACCAACATAACCGCTGCAGGGAAATAACCACTTCCCTACAGCTTGTATTCACTTTGTTTATGGTTCTTCTTTTGTTTACATCGTTTTAAAAACTACTTTCAAATTAATCTTAAAAATGATAATTTGAAATAAAACTACACAAAAGAAATGTAAAAAAAAAACATTGCCAAGAAAATACGGGTAAAATAACCAGATTTTTTTACATAGTGTTTTCCCGCTTCCTTCTTCCAGGGATTTTTTTCTTAAGAATCGGACTGACCTGTCAAGATTTTTAAATTAGTCGATAGACTGTATGTACCTTTTAACATTTTATTTATAAATATGTAATTTTACCAATCATTGTTTGACACTCATTAATAATTGTCTGTTACCTAATTTTGGGTAGCAGCCTAAGGGTTGAGAATAGCTGCCTTAAAAATGCAAAATATAAGAATACATTTTTTATATTAATTTTTTAAATTACTCACAACGTTATTTGAGTGCACAAAATGTTGTGAAAGGCTAAACTTGGATGAGCAGAGTTTTGTCAAGTATGTGGAAAATTTCCAAATAATCAAGCATTCTAAAATAAATTTTCCCCCTTATACAGATTCACACTCAAGAATTATCTGATAAGTGACCCATCATTAAAACAGCTCTGTTTTTATAAATAAAGACATAAAATTACCTAAATCATTGACGATATGGTACGGTTGGGAAGTCTCTATACCAGCATGTAATGGCACCAAACCACTCAACACTATCTCACACTTGTCCAGCACCCGACCTCTTAGCTCCTCTAGAACCAGCTTAACACTGCACTCTCCTCTCTAGACAACACACCAGTCTTACATGCTGACTTGTGTCTGCATGTACACACAAGCGTCTCTGTGTAGTGATGCCAGACCACTTGTGTCTGCATGCACACACAAGCGTTTCTGTGTAGTGATGCCAGACCACTTGTGTCTGCATGCACACACAAGCGTCTCTGTAGTGATGCCAGACACTTGTGTCTGCATGCACAACAAGCGTCTCTGTGTAGTGATGCCAGACCACTTGTGTCTGCATGCACACACAAAACAGAGCGTCATAAGTGATGCCAGTGTGTGCATGCACACACAAGGTCTCTGTGCAGTGATGCCAGACCACTTGTGTCTGCATGCACACACAAGCGTCTCTGTGCAGTGATGCCAGACCACTTGTGTCTGCATGCACACACAAGCGTCTCCTCTATGTAGTGGTACCAGACCTCATATGTCTGCATGCACACACCAGCATATCCTACATGGTACCAAACCAGATGTGTCTGCATGCACAAACAAGTAGATACAGAGACTCCTCCGTATAGAGACACCAGACCAGAACAACTTCTTATGACCACATAAGAAGTTTATTAGCATAGCTGGCAATCAAAAATGACATTAAAACAAAATTTAGATATAAAATCTCAGTCCAAGTGATGATTGTACTTAACAATAACTACCTCGTCATAGAGTTGATAGAAGCGTTGATGAACCTTTTTGAGAATTGTTTCAAGGTACAGGAGGTAATCATCTTCATCTTGGAGCAGCAAGTCTTGACATGTCCCTGCTTCATCTACTTGCATGGTCTCTGCTCCCTGACTAGCTTCTTTATTCACCATAGTGACACCTGACAAGACAACGTCATTAAATAAAAAGTCTACCATATGTAATTAATGTCAGACCAACAAGTAGAATTATAAGTCCACAAATAAAACTTACTCGAGGTAGCAATAGAGATCTTTAAGGAGAAAGAATAAATAAATAAAGACTTTTTACGGATAAACCATACCATACAAAATAATGAGTTACAAAACATAAAAATTAAAAAAACAAATAAGTTATTAAAAATTAAAAAGTACATGCAAATATTAAGTGTTAAATTAAAATATAATTACTAAAAGAAAAATGTAGCCTAAAGTTATTTAAGTAAGTTAAGTAATTACTAAAAGTAAAATATTTAAAAAGTTGGAGTAAAAATAAGCAAAAAGGTGAAGATGCAAAACATTAAAGAAATTTAATATTGAAGCAAAAATTTAAACATAAATTTTAGTTTGAAATTTGAATTGCTCAAGAGAAGATGAAAAAAATTGAAGCTGTGGAAGAGCATTTGCATTTCTAGCCATTCTATCTATTGGACTATTTAGTCCATAGTTGGTATTATGTTGGTTAATGAAAAAAGTTCTTGGTGACCTGGTATTGTAAGTAGGTACATTGAAACTAACACAATTTAATAGATATGAACAGTCTATTTTGCTGTTGATAATCTTAAAAAGAGTATCAGATCATGAGAAATTCTTCTCTTCTTATTAAGACACCATATTTAGTGAGTTCAGTCAACTATCGTAATCAGAATCATTCTTAATTTGAAATTTCTTTTTATAAGCAATTATTCTAAGGAATTTCCTTTGGCCTTTCTCAGTTTTTCCACAAAGAGTGCTTTGGAGAGGAAAATAAACTGACGAGCAATATTCAATAGAGGATCGAATTAGAGAGTAATATAATGTTTTAATTGAGTCTATGGATAATTCTTTATAGTTTCTATTGATAAACCCCAACAATCTCATACTCCTACTGACCAGCATGTCAACAAGGTAAGAAGAATAAGGTAGAATCGCTGTGATTACCTTTGGCAAAGAGTTGGTGAGGAGGGTCAGAACTGTTTACATCCGGTGTATCAGTAAAGAAGACATAAGGTTTGACAGAGATGAGATTGGGGCTGTTGTTCCAAACATCCTTCCTGTCGTCTATGATGCAGACTAGCTCATCACCACTCGGAAATAAGGCTCTGTACATAAATAGAGTCAGTTCTAATTAGCTATGAGAGTCAATTCTAATTAGCTATGTTCACAGTACTAAGACTAAGTTAAGTCAAGATCACTTCAAAAACAGGAAGTTTAAAAAAGAATTTGTTTTTCAATTGACTCTTTAGACTAAGCAAGGATGGAAGGTGGAGCAAGAAAATAATACAGTGTTGAAGATTTAGGTTCTGATGGTGACTGAGTCAATGTAGATGATGAATCTAATATTTCAGGTCTAGTATACCAAGGATGAGAACACAATGCTCAGCAAAACTTTATCGTTTATATTGATGTGGTCACTACCAGAGACCTTAATCTTCAAAACAATAATTGTGGAAGATTTAGCAGTTTATTAATACATTGGTATTTCAGAGAACCAAAGAGAAGATGAGAAAAATTAAAACTATGTAGGACGATAAAAGAAAATAAATTGTACACAGAAGACAGAAAGGAATAGGTGAGAATAGGACAGGCTAACAAAATAGTAAATGTAAACATGACAATTATTTAAAAATACACAACATTGTAAGTATGAAAAAGCTTAAGATTAATAATATAATATAAATAAATATGCATAACTTTGTTGAGATATATATACATTATAATCAGAAGGGCAAGAGGAATCCATCACTCAATCCCCTTTTTATTTCCGTCATCCAAGAACCTAATAAGTGTCGTTTTCTTTTGAAAATTTGCTATAATGTAACAAATGAAAGTGAATAAAAAGGGAATTTTCAACGGCTCCCATGCAAATCCTATGATACAAAAAAATTCGATCACCCTTTCGTTTTCCCGCCATTGGTATTGCCAACCTTACAAATATCTCTTTGAATTGCGAATATCTTATGAGTTTATGTCCAATAATAATAAATATGATATGAAAATCTCACTTCAAGTTGGCATGCTTGGAGTTGGGATCCAAACATTCCTCGCGAGACAATATCCTGTCAGAGAAAAGAGTCTTATCACAGTCAAGTATAGCGGCTATGCTGTCAGCATACTGCCTCACTCCGAAGGTACAGATGTGCAGCTCAAAGTACTGGTTCATCTCAGCCAGAAAGTGACGTGTGTGTGGTCTCAGCCTCATGTGGTACCAACATGACTCATCTATCTTTAAGTCATACACATCCTACACAAACAAAACAATCCAATTCTTTTTATAATATTACCGTTTGTATATCAAATGAAAAGAAATAAATAAAAAGAGTCAGCACAAATTGATCAATAAAGGATATCAGTGTATGCAACCTCTTCAATTGATGTCCCTCATATCTACAATGTCATTAGCTCATTTTCATTTGAAAATTCACTAAAAAATCAAATAGTCAATCATTTTTAACTTTATTTCTCTCGCTTAACTTTTAATTTAAATATGAGTTAAAGTCATCAACTATGCATGTGTCATGTGTTTAGTGCATGTCATTAGTCAGAGTGAAACAGTACCTTAATATTGGAGGGTATATTGTAGTGGGTAGAGTGCACCAGGGTCTGGTCTAGATCCACTAGCAGCACCAGTCTTCTTTCTCTCAGCAGTCTCTCTTTATCTCCAACCAGTCTCTCCTTATCTCCAATCAGTCTCTCCTTATCACCAACCAGTCCCTCCATATTTCCTGCCAGTTTTTCCTTCTCATCGCTCGCTAGTCTCTCCTTTCCTTCCACAAGTCCCTCTTTACCACCCAGTTTTTCCTTCCCACCCACCAGTCTCTCGTTATCACCGCTACCCACAATCTCTTCATCCTAACACAACAGTCAACATTAATAAGTTAATTTTAACCCTTCCACAGTCAGTGCACTCCGCCTTTAAAGTGAAGAATTTTCCGATAGACACAGTTTTTAACCACAGGAACTAAATTGCCACCATAGTTAATAATAATCCCTATTTTAGGGCTTTTCGGCCCTTCAGGGTATTCACCCTGCGGGAACTACCTCGGGTGGTTTTACATCAAATTCTATTCATAAAAACTGAGAACATAGCCCGGGCTGTGAATCCCGGACCTCCGGTGCCGAAGTCCAGTACTATATGACCGCGGCTATTGAGGCACCATAATGTAAATGGTTAATTTACAATTAATATGATGTTTAACGCATTTCTATACTTTAAACCTGCCACCTTACTTTTTTGTGTTTATTTACCTTTATTGTTTAATAAATTGTGTAAATTAGTTTACTGTTTTTCATAAATATTAAAAGAAAGGGTCATCTAATCTAAAGAAATGTCATGTTCAATGTATAATAAGTAATTATTTTTGTTATTTATTATTCTTGGTACATACTGGAAATAAATTTAAAAAAAAATAATAATACTGGTCTTTTTTGAAAATGGTTAAAATTATGACAGCTGTTATATTTTAATTACATGCAAAATTTCATGAATAAACTCATGTCTTTTATACACATTATTATCAAGAATACTGAATAAGTTGAAATATAAAATGAACAGCTGTTTGGCAGCTTTATTTTTATCAAGTTAAAATGTAAACATGTGCAAAGAAACTGGTGCCGAAGACCAAGAAGAAAAACAAACAAAAAACATAAGAATATAAAACAAATAAAAGCAATCATAATTTCTCTTACTTCACATAATTATAACTACAAACCAATTTAAGCCTGCAATATTAAGTTTAAGGCTCTAAAAACTTAGGGTCAGTACACAAGCGTCGAAAAGCCCTTCCGTCGAAAAAAATGGAACTTATCGTCGAAAGGCCCTTCCGTCGAAAAACCATTCCGTCGAAAAGCCATTCCGTCGAATTTATATTTTTCGACGGAATGGCTTGACTTTTTAAAATAAAACCATTCCGTCGAAAGGCCTTTCCGTCGAAAACCATTCCGTCGAAAGTCCCGTCCGTCAAAACTATTCCGTCGAAAAGCCATTCCGTCGAATTTATATTTTTCGACGGAATGGTCTGACTTTTTAGTTTTAAACCGTTCCGTCGAAAATATATTAATTTCGACGGACGGGCTTTTCGACGGAATGGCTTGACCATACCGTCGAAAGGCCTTTCCGTCGAAAGACAATTCCGTCGAAATCCTATATTATCGGATTTACTTTTTAGGTTTACATGTGAGTATTGATGGTTTTGCATACTTAAAAATCTAAAGGCGTCTTTTAATAAAAGATTTTTAAAACTGAAAATCAAGCTTATAAGTTAAGTCATATACATGGGGTGGGTGAGGGGAATTAGGAGCATATATTCGTTGTACGTTTAGAGCAAATATATATATATATATATATATATATATATTTATAGATATATATATTTATCACTACACACCACACACATAATATATATATATATATAATATTATATATATATATTATATATATTATTCTCAATCTTACAGATCATTTCTCCTTGGTAATTCACTAATATATAAACAGGAGTGAACTATTTTTGATTACATTAACTTTTTTATCTTTAGGCGCCAAACATGGTCAAATCAATACATTATTAATTAGTTATTGCCATTTGGCGGCAAAGATCCATTTGTTAGCAGATCTTATTAAAAAAAGATTTATGTTAAACTTTATTTTGAAAGTAAACCGTAAATACTTTAAGACATTGTAGCGCCTTACGTCTGTGGGGTATGCAATTAACAATACAATACTGTATAGCTGGCTAACTTTTCTATAAGACTATATTCTGCAGGCGTTGTTAATTTCGACGGAACGGTCTGTCGTGGGTAGAGACGAGCCACTCCGTCGAAAAGCCCAATCGTCGAAAGCCATTCCGTCGAAAATTAATATTTTCGACGGAACGGCCTAACTTTACGTTTTGAAACCGTTCCGTCGAAAATATATTAATTTCGACGGACGGGCTTTTCAACGGAATGGCTTGACCATACCGTCGAAAAACCCAATCGTCGAAATGTTGACAAAGAGAGGCTTTTCGACGGAATGGTTTTTCGACGGAGTGGTCCAAGTTTTCTATTTGAAACCGTTCCGTCGAAAACAACTTCTTTTTCGACGGACGGGCTTTTCGGCGGAAAGGCCTGACCACTCCGTCGAAAAACCCTTCCGTCGAATTTCGACGGAAGGGACTTTCGACGGAATGGTCATTCGACGGAAAGGACCTGACCCAAAACTTAGAAGTAAACAACAACAACAACTGAATTATTTGATAATTTATTATGATACATATATGAAGTTAAAAGTAATCAAAATTCACTGATATATCCAATGAATTTAAGATATATTTGCATTTGATCTGACTTATAACTGCATCTGAACTAATAATAATTTAATTTTTATATTTAATTAAGTCTAGATTATAATAATAATAATTCCTGTTTAGAGCCTTGTGACTCATCAGAGATAACCCCTGCGGTAACCACTTCAGGTGGTTGTGGCAAACATTTCGCTCACAGAACAATCAAAAGTTGGCAATATATTATTTCACTAAATCTTATTTATAAACTGAGAGCGTAACCTGGGCTGCGAACCCCAGACCTCCGTGGAGTCAAAGGTTAGTGTAAATACTAACACTCTAACGACATCGACCACGGAGGTGGCAAGTCTAGATTATTATCTAAATATATTAACTTAGATTCTTTATCATTATTTTCTTCACTCAATAAATAATATAATATATTTTAGCATGCATTATATATAACAAATTTATAACATATACAAATAAAATAGTATATATAATGGTAAAAATATAATATACGACAATATATAACATATAAAACATTAAAATATATAAAAGATCATACACTTATTATATTACAATAAAATTATAAATACACTGTTCAGTTTAATTCTAATATTAACCATGATTTCATATACACTTTGTGCTTGTACTAGAAAATAGTTATTTATGCCATAAGGCTGAGAAGTGTGTCTTTATGTCACGGCAATTAGATTTACCGACGAGCGAAGCGAGTCGGGAAAAATTGCCAAGACATAAAGACATTCTCAGCCGGATAACATACACTATTTTTTGAGGTAGCACTCATTTAAATAAACTGCAATATATACTAATTGAAAAAAAAAACAAACGTCCAATTAACTCCATATTATCGTCGTCATTGAATTCATCCATAATAACTTCACAATTTTACTCAAAAATGTAAAAGCTTTACAAATAAACACACAAAAATTGTCAATTAGAACACCTTTTAAAAGCGGAAAAAAAATTAGTCTACGAACAAAAACAGAAACAAAATGAACGTTTTTAAAGAAACCTCATGAAGGTTTTACACAGATTGTTTTTTGAACACGCTACATTACAGTAATGGCGGCAATATATGAATTACTTTTACGTCCTAGGAGTTTTTTTTACATTCATTATTGTCCTCGGAGGTGAAAAGTACTAAATAATCTCCTATAACAATAATGATTGGCTTCTCATCCTAAAAACGGTCCAATAAAGTGCTCAATTACGTACTACCTCAAAAAAAATAATTATTATATTCCCCATAACCCATATGTTAATTAATAATTAACATAATTATTAATTAGTAACCCATGCGGGTTACTATTGAAACTGTAAAACATTAAAGAATATGTTTGTATTACTTATAATTGTGCTACATGAAAAGTGACTAATTGTTGAACATTGTCAGGAGTTATACATTGTATCTCTAATGTTCCTAAAATTTCAAACCCTTCCCCTGTTATCGAATGTAATTTGGACATAGATGGTTTCAGACAACTAAGTTGTAAATTAAGCTTTTTGGCACCTTTCAAACTGAGTAGATTTGTATCAGCCCCAGTGTCAACAAGACAATTCAACAACTGTGAATGTATGTTTAAATCCACAGACCACCTAATGTGATTATTAATATTATATCAATGTAATCTTTTCTTTTTGCTATAACAGAAGTTTAGTTCTTTTCTTTTTTTTAATTATCATTCTTGGCAAATTTTATTTTTTGATTAAAGTTTTATGTTTTAATTATTAAAAAAAATATATATCATGTCTAAAATAAGATTTACTTTAATTTTGTATTAAGATGGCAACACTGATGGATGTAACATCTTTTACATGTTATGTTAAAAGATAGATCTCGTGTAAAAGTATTAAAAATTATTTTTTGTGCAATTATTACTGTTGTTTCAACATTTAAACAACACCCTGGCCTAATTACAGTGAGGTTCTCTGGTAAATAAAGGATTTGATTGATTGATATAATTTTTTGTACGATGAGCCTGTCTGCCAGGTAGGCTCAAAGGATCAGTCTTGCAAGTCAGCTGGCTTTTCAAAGCATTTACATGTACCAAATTTTTTCTTAAGATCCTGGCAGGACGGAAAATTCGTAAGTGACATGCACTTTTTATTTTACACAATTAGACTGCTATATCTATCAACTTAAAAGAGTCTTATAGTACCTGGTTTAGGCCCCTATTTTGAGGTGGAATGGGCTGGGTGCTTGGTTCATTATTGAGTAGATCCACTCCGCATATAGCACATAAATCATTAACAACAGTGTCGTGAGGGCAGATCTCATCTATCTCTAGCAATGGATCCCTGCAACACACCGGTCTCTACATCAAACCAAGACAGTCTATAATGGCAGAACACTGATAACAGTCCTACTTGACTGAACTATTCAATAACCATTCTCACTATGTTAAATAGTATAGGCATAGGCTAAAATTCCAACAAAAACATAAAACTTCACATTTTAAATAAGTTTGTGTTAATTAACTTATTTAAACATAAATCATGGAAAATTAATTACTTAAAAATGTAAAACATCAGGTATGGGGTACCTCGGAACATTTCCTCAGCTTATCAGATGTAATATGCTCATCCAAACTAATTTGGACTTGATTTGCTCATTCTTAAAAGTTAAAAAAAAAAAACAACTAATATAGGCTAAACTTTGGAATACGGTACCCCTGTTTCATATCAACATAAATATATCAAATTCTTCTAAAAACAATGTATCGATATATATTGGTGCGTACTTTACTACATCCCCCCCCTCCAACTACACCCCATCTATATATATTTATTAGTCCTACCATCCTTCAATTTAGCAGTAAATAAATAAGATATTAATTATTTAACCAAGTAACGATGATTGTTTATGTTTTTATATTAATAATCATTTTACTTACAATTATTATAATAAAAAAAAATAATAAAAGTTATGAGGTTTTATTATTTTTCTATACGTATGGTCAATAAGTGCTATTTGTTATTTGTTAATTATTATAATATAACTGAACTCATCGATCATTCTTATAAAAACGAATTTAAAAAAAAACGCATAACATAACATAAAATGTGGAGTATACATAGATTATTTTTGTGAAAACATAGTTAAAAAACAACTAAATGTGTAATCAACCAAAAGCAGAACATATAAACATTTAAAAAATAATAAAATATGTTCATACGTGTATAAAAATAAAATGTATTAGCAATTAAAAGATAGTTGTAAGGTTGGCCATACCAATGGTGGGAAAATGAAAGGGTGATCAAAATTTTTTTAACATATGATTAGTTTGGGAGCCGATAAAAATTCTTCTTTTATTTCTTTATTGTTAGTTAATTTGTGATAAATGAGTTAGAAATTTATAGAACGACCTCAGAGCTAAGAAAATTGTCAATATTTCATTGATAAATACTTCAATTATTTATATCATTTGATACTACCGAGTTTTGCAAAACATGAATAGTTGACACAATATAATTGTGCGAGAGACACCTAGGAAATGTAACAAGCAAAATGCAATGCTACATCTGGGAACTGTTCCATCATTCGACATTCGTCATCATTGACGATGATCTTGCTTATTTCATTTCCTAGGTGTCTCTCACACAATTATATTGTGTCAACTATTCATGTTTTGCAAAACTCAGTAGTATCAAATGATATAAGAAAATATTTCTTCCTCCCTTGTTGTGTATATGATTCATTTTCTTCATTGTTAAGCTGTATGAAATCAGATGTTTTTTTGAGTCTTGTACTAGAACTATAGCGAGGAGATTACAAATTACTGGTTTATTAAAATTATTAATTAATGAACAGTTGCCAGATGTAGCATTGCATTTTGCTTGTTACATTTCCTAGGTGTCTCTCGCACAATTATATTGTGTCAACTTCAATTTTTCCAGGATTTTAACTATAGAATCAGGCTCTTATCACTGCAGACTTTACTTTGTTCAATTTAACCCAGAAATAATAAAACCTAAATGGACCACTGCCAATCCCTTTTCTTGAAAGAGAAAAAAATACCTACTCCCATAACTGCTATAAGGGAATAACTTCCTTCCCGGCAATCTTTCACTTCATTTGTGGTTCTTCTTGTGTTTATATCGTTTTTAAAACTACTTTCAAATTAATCATGAAAATGCTATTTTAAAATAAAACTACACAAAAGAAACGTAAAAAAACATCACCAAAAAAACATGGATAAAATAACCTGATTTGTTTACGTTTTTTCCACTCCCTTCTTGTAGGGAATTTTATTCTTCAGAATCCGCAGTGCCTAATCTGGCCTGTCAAGATTTTTAAAGTAGCCAATTGACAGTATATCATATATCTACTCCACATATATACAAATATATCATATTGATAACAGGGGGTACCATATACCCCAGATTTGTGTACATCTTCAATCTTGGTTTACTCAACCCTGGACAAGAGAGATTAATTTTAAACCAAGCAGTGACCTATCAGCCTACTGGCCAGGCTCGACGTTCCTCAACAAAAGTGTTATGTCCCATCTGGCAACCCTTTTTTATTCATTTTGCAAACATTACAAAGAAATAACGGTAAGCATCTGGCTCTTGGGTCGTCAGCCTACCTTACTAGAGTACAACACAGCTCACAAATAAATATAAATAAATGTTGTTTACTCTGGGTGGATGAGGTCTCCTGGCTTTCTCGTAAGACTGATCACGGTACCGACAGTTTTACATTTAAATTTAGCTAACTTATCAGTATCTGGATCCTTGTACACAAAGAGGACTGTGCCGGGAACCACAGTTTCTCCTGCTAGCACCTTCCATCTATGAAGCACACATCTCCGATTCGATAACAACTCTTTCTTTACCATTTTCAGCTCATTTCTTCAAATAAAAATAGATAACAGCGATACTTTTAACTAATCTAATCTCCAGTCACATGTCATTCAACATTAATTAGAAGCAAGCAAAATGCGAGCAAGCTTAAACTGACTAAACGAAGCAAGTAAGCAACATTTCTTCTTCTTCTTTCTCTGTTTATTGTCTTTAACTTAATATTTCATACATTATTCAAACATTATTTAGTAGGGGAATTTAAGTACTTCATTTTTGAATACAATTAAAATAGAAGTAACGTATAAAGGTAAAACATTTGTGATCATAGTATTGAGTCATATATAATATAATAACATAGTAATATAACAGTATATATATATATATATATATATATATATATATATATTATATATATATATATATAATATATATATACAATATTATAATAATAATAACTTACAGGGGTGAAACAGTGAGGTTTGATGGGTTTGAAAAATTTTCGACGTATGTCTTCGTCAGTCAGAATAGGCAGGGAAGTCCCGAGTGACTTCCCTGCCTATTCTGACTGACGAAGACATACGTCGAAAATTTTCAAACCCATCAAACCTCACTGTTTCACCCCCTGTAAGTTATTATTATTATAATATTGTTATATTATACTTCTAGTATCTTCCTTTTTCCTTTTAAATATATATATATATATATATATATATATATATATATATATATATATATATATATATATATATACCACCCTCTGAGTGATATGAAAAATGTTGCTGAAGCCTGCCTTACTACTGATAGTATACCTTTTAATACTGGAAAAATAAAAAACAAGTCTCTCCACTGATGTTTAAGTATAATGACAAAGCCAGCTTTCAGACTTGACAGTCCATCATCAGTGCAGGCGAGATGCGAAGAAAGTGTTAAGAAACGGAAGTGATTGAGTCGTCCATCAATCAACAAGTTGGACGACTCAATCGCTTCCGTTTCTTAACACTTTCTTCGCATCTTGCCTGCACTGATGATGGACTGCTAAGTCTGAAAGCTGGCTTTGTCTTATACTTAACATCAGTGAAGAGACTTGCTTTTTATTTTTCCTTATATCTGGACTCCACAACTCTATCTATTAATACTGGTTTTTCAACATTTCGACGAAACGGATATAATCCGCCATATTCAGTTTTAACTGATGACATTTTATACATTTTGATCTTGCATAAGGTTAGTTAAGTTTAGAATTACAAACATAATTTAGTGGTGGGAGTAAAGTTTAGAATATGACGTCATCAAAACCTTAGTTTTACATCAAGAATTGTATAAGGAAGGATACCCCAATCCGCGTTTTTTGACAGTTCAGTGGAATATGGAGGGGAGAGCAAAGAAGGCAGCCGTGACGTCACACGTGTAACCGATATAAACAAACCAACTAGCCTCGTTCACTTCTAAAGCATTCTTTATTTATATATAAATAAATAATACAATAAGCGGATGTTTATTAGCCGATTCTTACAGCTCTACATAATAATTATAGGTTACAAATAGGAAATAACAATTTGAAATAAAAGAATAAACAAAAATACTAAAATATAAAAAGTTACAAATTAACATTAATAATATGAAAGTAAAAATACGTTAAGGTTGAATTGCATATATATATATATATATATATATTATATATATATATATATATATATATATATATATATATATATATATATATATATATGTATGTATGTATAATATATATGTATACATGCATATATATATGCATATATATAATTGAGAACACTCATATGAGTTACCTTCGTGGATTCAACACATTTCTCAAGGAGGTTTACGAGAGCCCAGTCAGATTTTTTTGAAAAAATTAAATGATGTTTTTATGAAGTATACTAGTGGGGAAGAAAAGAACTTCAAAAAGAAGTTGGTGTTGTGAAGCTTTTATGTAAAAATAGGCAAAAAAACACCTGAATATCTGAAGAGGTCATACAGACTTTTATGAAACAGAGACTATTAATTAAATTAAATTCAATAATCCAAGAAACTTTCAGTTAAAACAAGCTGCCAGCTAGAATTAAGCTTTCTAGAATCACTACATAAACTTGAGTATTATGACTTAATTTTATTATATAATAGTAATTGTAATAAAAAAATTGTCAAAATACATTAAGTAGTTTTGTTTTGCTTTCTTACCACACAAAAATATTACTTTTATATAATATATATATATAATATATATATATATATATATATATATATATATTATATATATATATATATATTATAATATATATATATATATATAATATATATATATATATATATATTATATATATATATATATATATATATATATATATATATATATATATATATATACTCATTTGCATAATTTATAATCAGAATTAGAGCCATTTTCCGGATAGCACTACTAGACCTAAAGATTGATTTTTTTACCGAGTTTTAACTCTCTAATATAAATACTCTGGGAGCTACGATGATAACATATATACACATCCAGACAAACAACTTAGTGAAAACCTCTTAAGAGGTCTTAAAAACACCTGAAAACGGATAATTCCGGTTTCGGATTTTTTGAAACACAATACTTTTCATATATTCCCATGGTATGAATGAAGTGAAGTTAAAACTAATTATGAAAAAATAACAATTTTATGGAAAAATCTAAAAACATGTATATATGTTTTTTAATAAATGACTTTGTAGTTTATTATCCACTTTTATTATTTGTAAATTTGTATATTTACAATGCAGATATAAAATATGCGATTATAATGTTGGAAAAGTAAAAAGATATTTCACTAAAAGGAAAAATGGTAGTTACAGCTATTACTTCTTTAAAAAATGTTACACGAGTGACGTCACAAAAGAGTGGGAATCTTGACTGCCACGCCCACAATAAAAATTGGGGTATCCTTTCTAGTCTTCAATTCTGGGTTTTACATGTAGCATAAGTTAGTGACTTTATAACTTTTTTTGACGTCATAAACTACATATTAAAGACAACAACATCTTTACTTGTCAGCCTTGGATAACAGGCAAAATTGTCAAAAACAGCTGATCTGGAGGTCGAGTCACTATCAGGATAGTTTTTCTGTAATTTTTTATGCTGCGTTTAAAGTAAACAAAATTATCTCTTTACTATTAAAAATTCTATTTTAAACATTAATTATTTACATGTAAAGATAATTTATAAAGATATCTTTGGCTAGTGATTGACGGTATACGTGTGGGGTGGTTCACTATGGTGTGTAGTCGGTTCAGTGTTTAGTTGTTTTAATAGTCTGTTACGATGAGTAATCTAGAAGAGAAGAGTGATTCTGATAAGTTGACTAACGGAGTGGTGAGCGAGTCATATGGTGGTCTGGAGGAGGAGGACAAAGAACTCAACTTCAACTTGTGTCAGTAACTGGTTTCATGTTTAATCAATACTCATTAGTTATAAATCTTGTTTAAACATCTTATCCAAAATATATCTTATTTAAATGTCTTAAATGATATTATATCTTGTTTAAACATCTTATCTCAAAATATATCTTGTTCAATGTGGTGTAAAAATGAGGGGTCGGCAGTGGAGACAGTTTTACGCCTCCCACCATGAGCAAATTTGTCACTTTTAGTTCCTCCAATATGTGCATTGCAGTGCCACAAATCCTGCCTCTCTGCTATATATTCACTAGCTATAATCACCTGTTCAAGAGTCTTTCAGTTTTTTCTTAATTTAGCACTTGGTACAAAAAATTAGTTTATATAGGTTTTATTTTTTAACACTTATAAGGAAAAGAGTGGCAATTGAGAACACTATCTCTGCCGCTGACCCCTCATTGAGATAGGTTACAGTTTGGTTATAAATTCTGGTTTTTACCAGCGTCCTTGTTTTAAATTTGAAAATTACTGTGAAAGTGTTTTATTTAATCTATAGCAAGCCATCAGCTGCCCTCCTATAAGCACTCCTTTAAAAGCTTTTGATTTGTTTTACCTTTACTCTGAACCAGAGATTATAGAAACTTAAACAGTAAACTGTCGACTCAATGGTGGGAAAATTTGGATTCCGGTGACACTAGCGCGGCGGGGGACCTACCTCTCAATTGAGTGGGCGTGTCTTGATTTCCTGCTTTTTGCCCACAGTCAGTTTGAAATTTAATTTTTATACTTTGTATAGTTATACTTCTAACTAACCCTACCACTTTAATGTTACACAGAACGCTTCTGATTATTTTTAAGTTTTTCATTCAAGTAATTTATTAATTTAATTGATTCAATCAGGTAATAATGAAATAGTGGCTAATGTTTGTACGTGGTAGAAGATAGTTTTTGGCATTTAATGCAGCCTGTATTTTAATTACATCGGCAAGATGCGCACATGTCATTAAATGTAATTACCTGATAAAATCGACTAAATCAATAAATTAATTAAATGAAATTTACACTTATCTGCCATCAGTAGCGTTCTCTGGGAGTTTTAAAAAAGTTTCTATTTACTTTTAGTTTCTGAATTTTTGAAATACAGAACATACAACGGCGAACCGTTTATGTGTAAATACATACAGAAAACAATCATTTTATAATAGTAATAAATGTAGCTGTCACAACTAAGAATTGCCATGGTATTCATAAATTTAAATATAAAAATATAATCAGTCATTATTGGAAAGCTATTGGGGTTAGTTCATAAGTTGTCCGCACCGGTCCGCCGCAGCGCTATTTTTAGTAGCTTGCAATAATCGAATCCAAACTTTTCCTCATTTAAGTTAACCCCCCCCCCCCCCCCTGCTCGGAACTTTTTATTGGAATGTTTAATTTCTTTTTTATCCCTAAGTATTATTGTAATCATGTGGCATTATTAATTTTAATATTGAGTGCCATCGCATCAGAAATTACTTATAAAACTTTGTGCCAAGCAAGTTTCAAGTCTGATAGTATTGTTGTGTTATAGTACCTGAGACTCCTTATCTCAAGGAGAAAGCTGAAAGTATAGAAAGGGACATAACGAGTGGTATCAGTATAGAACAGTTGAGACTCTACGCTAAATCTGACGGAGGCTTCGTCAATGGTGAGTCTTTTCAAGTTCATATTTACTGTATGTTCTTCTTGCCTGTATCATTAATATTTTGTGAACTAAAGAACGCATTATCAATTGTACTAGCCATATTTTTTCAAAACTGGGCTCTCGCAAATATCATTTAAATCAGACATTAATTACTAGTTTGACTTTCATCCATAAAGTTCTTTTTATCTTGTTTTATCTGTAGGAATGATGTTTGAAAGCTAGTTCAGACCTGCAATCTTGCTCTTTAACCAAAACTCATTTGAGCTTTATTCTTGCAAATTAAATTAAGTAAGTCTTAGCCTAATTAAGGTGGTTAGGGCAGGGAGGGAGGCTCTATAATTTGGTGCTAACCTGATTCACATATCAGAGATGTCAAAAAGCCATTCTTAGGGGTCTTTCCAAGTTAAAGAAAAGAATTTCAAACTATTCTTGGCTCATTTTAAATCATGAATCAGTCCTTAGCTGACTGAAACCTATGTTAACATTACTACTATTTTGCACATTGCAAGGATTACTATACTCCTCTCGTTATACCTTTCAACATGGTCATGTGACTAAAAATGAGCTTGAAGGGAGAAAACGTAAAAAATCCCCACAGCACTTCTGATCTCTATTACTTCACTTTCTTTATTCAAAACCAAACTATTTTTTAACTAGAGTTTTATCTCTTCTTTTTATTTTGAACGGTTTTTCTTTTAGTATTGTTATTTCATAGCATTCTTGCATACCTCAATCTGAATTATATCGTTTTTTTAACTTCTTCACGTAAAAAATGTATTTTAACAAAAAATACGACAAAATCAAAAGACTCACAATAATTATATAACATTAATAATACTTATTACTATAATTAATTACTATAATAATTAACAATAAATGTAATTACGTAGAGGCAGGTGAGAAAGTCTATCTATTTCAAATTGGTATGGTAGTCACCTTCATACCAGGTCCAAGAAAAAATTTATTGATCACAATAAATGGAAGACAAATATCTCTTTGTGACGTTATTAGCTAATTTAAAAAAATTGGGTTCGAGGTACCTCTGAACTTTTTTTCATTACATTGGATTCACTACACTCATCCTCATATTCACTACACTCATCCTCATATTCACTACACTCATCCTCATATTCACTACACTCATCCTCATATTCACTACACTCATCCTCATATTCACTACATTCATCCTCATATTCACTATACTCATCCTCCCAGCTTCGGACTTGCTTCTCTCGACCTCAGAATATTCAAGTCGTTAAATTTATACTGCAAAACATCTTTGGACTCGCTTCGCCCGTCCTCGGGTAGTCAGTAGATTTATTTCATTCCAAGCGGTCACCCATCCAGGCACTGACCACGCTCGATGTTGCTTAACTTTTATGATCCACCAAAAATCATGTGTGTACTTGTGATATTAAAACGAAACTTAGTGTACTTATTTATTACGTAAAGGTATATACTTAAACCAAATTTCAAATCAATGGAATTATTTTCTGATTTTTTACAATTGTTTAAAAACATACATAAGTCATTCCATGATAATTGAACTAATGCTGATAATGAGATGAAACTTAGCACATATTTTAGTCTTATACATGACTACATGCGTGCCAAATTTCAATCAGAACGCATAAGTTTTCCGAGTTTTATGATTTTTCAAAAATTTTGCTGAGTCATTATAGCGGGTTAATGACGTCATAAAAAATTATTTTTCCGAATAGCACAACTGCAGCGGTAGATTGATTTTTTTTACAAAGTTTCAACTCTCTAGTATGAATACACTAGTAGCTACGATGATAACAGACACACACACACACACACACACATACAGACAGACAACTTTGAGAAAACCACTCAGGAGGCCTTTAAAACACCTGAAACGGATAATGTTGATTTCATCCCGGTTTAGAGAGTGAGTAGTATTAGTCATTCTACTATTTGGACTGCATTCAAATAAGGGACTAATTTGTCTATCATTTGATACTACCGAGTTTTGCAAAACATGAATAGTTGACACAATACAATTGTGCGAGAGACACCTAGGAAATGTAATGTAAGGGTCTAATTTGTCTCTCTTTCTAATCTAGGTTTTATAATACGACACACGGGCTAAAATCAATTGACAGCCCGCCAAAATCTCAATGCTTTCAACCTCTTTTTTTAATTAAAAAATCCTTCTTTTATGTAACAAAACAATTCCCTCTTCTGGCAACACTGAAAGTCAGGTTATGTTTTGGATTTATTATTTGTTTATTTGATATCATATTTTTTTTTATTTTAAAAATTATTTATTTACTTTTTAAGAAGGAATATTGTTGTATCTTATAAATTTTAACTAAGTGTTGCTTTAGATTTGTTCGGGAAATATGAATTAAGTGGAGTTAAAGTTGTTAATTACGTAATGCAATGGATCATAATAGTTCTATGATAAAAGTTGACGATTTAAATAAATGTCAGCTATAATTACTTTTTTCCAAAACAAACTGCTTTTTTGTGTCAAGTTTGTATAATTGAATGCGTATTGTTTCATTTTTAAAAATAATATGACACAATATGCATTCAAGACTTAAAAAAGTCAAGATTGTCATCTATTGAAAGACATGGCATTTTCAAAAAAAATGCTGTCTTTTGGTTGACAGAGCACAAAACCTGCGCTGTTCTCAAATAGCAAGAATGCTTGAAGAATACGTCAATGTCCAAGCGTCATATATAAGGCACTCAGATCATATTACAACTTCGCAATAATTGGATGAATTGAACAGATTGGAATGAAACGAAACGAAATCAAACAGATCAATATGCACAATGAGGGAAATAAAAGCGACGCGAGGTTACAAATATTTACAACCAGTGTTGCCTTTTTATGATTTTATTTACGAAAAAGGTATTTTTTTTTTATACCGAGGTTGGCATGAGGAGGGGGAAAGAGCGGGGTCGGTGTGAACCAATAGAATTCTTTCCCTCACAGATTTTTGGCGCGCTGTCAATTGATTTTAGCCATGTGTCGTACTATAGTACCATACAAGTATGGAAGGATTGTGTGGGTAATTGGTTTATATTGGATTTCAGACAAGTTAAGGTGCAAGTGCTGGCCACTGGTGCTTGGTATTGATCCAGACTCAGTTGATGACTCGGAGTCAGACAAACAGGAAGACTTGCTGAGTCATACCGAGTACAACCAAGTAGTTTTAGATGTAAACAGATCTCTCAAGCGGTTTCCACCTGGCATCCCTTACCACAAAAGAATAGCACTCCAGAACCAACTAACTAGACTTATTATTAGAGTTATTACTAAATATCCTCATCTCAGATATTATCAGGTATATTTACTTATAAAATATCTTTTATAGATTCCAGTTTTGATGCAAGCTGAGGGCACAAAATAAAAAGTTGGTTTCTTCTAACATTGCGCATACATGATACATACAGTCTAACGTTTAGTTTAAAAATCTTGACAGGTCAGTTTAGACACCACTGCTTCTTAAGAAAAAAAATCCCTGCAAGAAGGGAGCGGGAAAAAACTATGTAAACAAATCAGGTTATTTTACCCGTATTTTCTTGGAGTTGTTTTTTTACGTTTCTTTTGTGTAGTTTTATTTTAAAATATCATTTTAGGATTAATTTGAAAGTAGGTTTGAAAACGATGTAATCAAAAGAAGAACCACAAACAAAGTGAATGATTGCTGGGAAGAAGGTTTTCTCTCTACAGGGGTTATTGTGGTAGGGATTTTTTTTTCTCTTTTTAAATGAGAGGTTGGCAGCGGCTTCTCTGATTGGTCAATCCCCAAAATACTTATGACCTTGGGATTTTTAAACTAAACGATAGACTGTAATTAGTGGTATGACAAATTTTTAACCTCCATCCAAAGAGACTAAAACTATTAGAGGGAGGATACAACAGCTCTTATCATCTCCTTGGGTAGCTAGGTGCGTAACTGTACATTGGTGACAAAGAGACTAAAACTATTAGAGGGAGGATCAACAGCTCTTATCATTCCTTGGGTAGCTAGGTGCCCTAACGGTAAATTTGGTGACGTCATATTTAGTCTCTTTGGGTGTATAAATATGTGCTCCGATAGAAGTTGTAGGGGAGTGGGGAGTAGTTCGTCTCTCTCTAGGGAGACTATAGTGTAAGTACTATAGATAGTGTAAGACTATAGGTAAGTACAGTTAGGGCACCTATGGAAACTGTCTCACTTCCAGACCCATTATCACTGTGTTAAACGGGTCCTGTACTTCAGTTGGTTGTCCTCTGGTGCTGTCTACAAAATTAGGGTCTCGTTTTTCTATAATCAGCACTGCATTTGTTTACAATGAGAGCTGTGTTTTAGGGTTACCATGATGTAGCAGTTACATTCCTATTAGTAGTCGGAGAAGAATTAGCATTTAGAATCATGGAGAAACTGTCCACGGAGCACTTGAGGGACTGCATGGAGCCAACTATGGAAAAAACTTCACATCTCCTCAACTACATATATCCTCTTATCAAGAGACTGAATTCTAATCTCTATGACTTCATGATGAGGTTAGTTATTTGATGTTGAGAAACATGAAGTGTACAAGTCATGGGAAACTGTATTAGGTTTCTATCAGTAGAGTCAGCATAAATAGAGTCAATTATAAATAATGTAAACAATTAACTCTGTCCACTAAATAAAATTTTATTGACTAAGAGCTTTCAACCTAACATGAGGTCATTTATTCAAGGACATCTATTCTAACCTTGAGGGTAGTTATTTTTATATTTTGTTTTTATTGTGTTTTATTGTCAATACTATTATTATTTTTATCCTTATCGTTAATTGCCCATCAGTTGTTTTCCAGATTACTTATTCTTTTTGTTTGTTTGTCAAGTTTTGCACTGATGATGGCCATTTAGGTTTTATTTTGTAAAGAGACTTCTTTTTCTTTATTATGGACCTTTTTAGTAAAATATCATGGGAGCCTCACATAGTAAAATATCATGGGAGCCTCTTATTGAACATGTTTCTAAAAAGGTAAGCACTAGAATATCAGGGTGTTTCATATAAAGTGTCACCAGAAAAGGAGGTGATAGTACTCCTCAAAAGGAACAAAAAATGTCCTATAATACAAACCACAATCTCCGACCGTTCCCACAAGGTCAAATTTTAATATTAAAAAAATATTTGACCTCACATCATAAAATTGTTTAATAGGGGGTTTTAACTGTTCCAAGCTAGAAAGGCGAAATTGGTCTCATTAGAAAGCTGAGTAAATTTCCTAAAGGACAAACTACTAACTATGTCAAATATTTTAGAACTACTGCCCAAAATTTTGCATGAAACATGATTTTTTGAAAAAAATGAATTTTATGGAATTTTTGTAGTAGGGCATTAGAGGAAGTAAGAGATGAGCAAGTTAGCCAAGAACGGAAAAACTTCTCTATATGATTGCCCTTTAAGAAAATGTAAAATTTTCTTACATTCAATAGTCCAAAAATGTAAGCTATTGTTGCTAGAAGTTGCAAAAACTGATATTTTTGTCGTATAAAAGTGAAAATAATGTGTTATTTTAACAATATAATTTTTATTTTCGAAAGTAATTAATAATACAATTTTAAACTCTAGAAGGTAAAATAAACCTATTTTATTCTTACATATATTTTTCTCTAAAACCACTTTTTCTCTTGCTTTAGAGATTTTTAATTATTTTATGTACCATGTAATTAACATTGTAGACATATGCAAAAAAATATCAGTTTTACAAACTTCTAGGAAGAATGGCTTAAAATTTTGACATTGAATGTATACAATATTTTAAATTTTCTTAAGGGCAGACCTTGTGGGAAAACGGTTGGAGATCATGGTTTATATTATAGGACATTTTTTGTTCCTTTGAGGAGTACTATCACCTCCTTTTTCTGGTGGACACTTTATATGAAACACCCTGTATATGTTAGTTAAAGCAATCATCTTGTTTATCAGTCAAATCATTATTAACAATATACTACGCATATTTTTTCAGTCATCTATCTTATGAAATAATTATTTGGGGTAATGCTCCCCTAGTTAAAAATCTTTTTCTTCAGCAGAAGAAAGCAGTCAGAGTTATTTTTAAAATTACAACCCTCAAAAATCATGCAAGAACTGTTTAAGATAAAAAGGATTTTAACTTTATATGCACTATTTTGTTACCTGACCCTTACTTATATTTATGACACACGAGAAGAATACGACCAAATAAACAGCACCCACAAGTATCCAACTAGACAAACAATAAATTACTTATAAGGAAGCACAGACTGATAAGACTGCCAAAAATAACATTACATACTTTGGACTAAACAATTCAATCACTTACCTGACTCGATAACTACTTTAAATAAGAAACCGTTTTCAAACAAAATTAAATAAATTCTGTTGGATAATCCCTTGTACTCAATTGATGAATTTGAATTAATTTATTTTAATACTTTTTAATTAAATTTGAATAAACTTAATGTCCCCGATCGAGATTGAACCCGGACTGTCTGGGCGGTAGGTTGTGCAAACCATTGAACAACCCGGATTTTACTAGAAGGTGTTGCAAAGTAAAATACACATACAATTGCTTTATTATTTTGTAATTTATTAGCGCTAACTGAGATTTAATTTTAATTTTTTTATTGTTTATGTAATAATGTTCAAATCATATTTTTTTGTAAAAATTATTATTGTAGATTGTGATTATTTATTATTGACATGTTGCCATTGTACTTAATGCAAATAAAATTTATTTATTTATTTACTTTTTGGTATAATCAACTCAAGTAGTGAGACTCTACACCTAATTTCTAAGGATGAATAAAAACAATCCAATATATTATTTACAACAGTATAATACACAGCTAAAATAAGTTGACTGTGTGGGAAAATAGTGTTGAGGAACCAATGAGGTTAGTCTGACATGAAATTTTGGGCGTGGTTTAACAACCAGGACTTACCTCATTGGCTCCCTGGCATTATTTTCCCACGCTGTCAAATGATCCGTAGCAGCGCCACCGTCGCTGATAAGAAATTGATAACGAAGGGTGATCGTTGTTAAAGTCCTTATGGGAGTTTTTTGGTTTTTTCTTATTTGTGACGATTATTTCTTTAAATTTTTTTATCAAAGTGCTTTAATTTAATTAATTTTAGGGCGTATGAACTCAGTCGAATCACTATTTCGTTGAAAAATAGGGTTTTAATGGGTTGTCACGAGTATTTAAATTAAGTGATAAGATGGTGCAAATGAAAATATAGTGTTTTATTTTAATATTGTTAATTAATGTTACTTTTAAATAATTTTAGTTTACAACAAACACACAAAATTACCTTTTAATTGCAATTAAATTGTTTAAATTAGTTTACAGGTATTAAAAATTAACTGATAACAAGCCGATTTCACCGTAATGTAGTTTTAATTTATCAATCCAATTTTATTTACACTCTAAAATAATAAATAACTCAATAAATTCATGTTTTTGTAAAATGTTTGTTTAAATTATCCGTTTAGGTTTTATTTTTTCTGGGTTAAATTGGACAAATCCAAGTCTGTAGTGATAAGAGCCTGATTCTATATTTGAAATCCCTGGAATAATCAAAGTATTATCTATGAAATATTGGCCATTTTTTTTAGCACCGATGGTCGTTCTATTAGTTTTTACCTCATTTAACAACAAATTAACGAACAATAAAGGAATAAAAGAAGAATTTTAACGGCTCCCATGCCAATCCTATGATAAAAAAAATTTGATCACCCTTTCGTTTTCCCACCATTGGTATTGCCAACCTTACAACTATCTCTTTGAATCGCGAATTACACTATAATACTCGGAGCAAACACAATTTTTTATTGTTGGAAGAGGTTTATATTATCCAATGGTATAGTGCAAGGATCTATGGATAGGATATAAGAAAAGTTGATTTGGCATACAACAAAGAGGTCTCTTTTAGCATTCAAATTTTTTCAAAGAAAAATTGCTACAAATAGAGAAGAATCTATTCAAATCATTCCAAAAATGCACATGCATTGTGCTAACTGTACATATTTCTTGAATTAAACATAGAAATGTAGTTTTTTTGCATCAAATTTACCTCCTTAGAATAATACTAGTAATATTGCCAACCTGACAACAACATATTTTTTTTTGCTTTTATGTTGCCATCCTTACATAGTCGGTGTGCTAGCCCGCGGCCATTATTTAAATTTTTTATTAGTTCCTGCTGTCGTATTTAAATATTTTGACTCCCCTACTATTATAAATTTAAATATTGTATGATAGCAATACAGTAACAATGCAAGTATCCAGTTCTGACGTCATACAATAGTCTCATATACTATTTTTTGAACACAATGATACACATTATTATTTATTTC
This sequence comes from Microvelia longipes, assembly GCA_018340805.1. Taxonomy (NCBI): domain Eukaryota; kingdom Metazoa; phylum Arthropoda; class Insecta; order Hemiptera; family Veliidae; genus Microvelia; species Microvelia longipes. Next base: position 59,837,261 of record JACMZG010001863.1, read on the forward strand.
GTAAACTAAATAGGTTTGTTTCATTTACATATGTGGGTAAACACGGATATATTGGACAAATTTTGTTTAGTAAAAACAAACTATATTCTTCATAAACACGAGATAGAAATAGTCGTAAAATAATATGAAAAATATTCTCTCTGTAAATGACTTGCATTATTTTAAGTAAACACAAGACGCATCAAACTATCGGCCATCTCGATAATGCATAATCAAAATTTATCTTGTTATAATCGTTCAAATACATTTTCTTATACCTAAAATATTATAATTAACCATTTTATACATTTAGAATTAATAAGTAATGAAGCATTAATAAATAATTTAATTAAATACTTCAACAACTGGAAATATTGCCAACTTTGTTAAAAAAACATTTTATTTTGTTAGGTTGGCAGCATTACTTAGTTGCACCAGTCAACCGGTTTTCGTGTTATCAGTAGTGCTCCTTCTATATAAAGTATTATTCTAAGTTTACCTCCCACCTCCCATTAGGTTACTCTTTATAAAAAAATGTTTTTTTATTGAATTTTAACTAGAAAATATTGCTTACGAGATTCTTCAGATGACAGGGACTCTCTGATCAATAATCTTTATATATATATATATATAATATATAATATATATATATATATATATATAATATATATATATATATATGTGTGTGTGTGTGTGTGTGTGTGTATTCTAAGAAATGAAGTTAAATTGCTAGCTTTGGTTATAATTTTATTGTTTGGCATTTATAAGTTTATGTAAAGAAATCACTGATTTTAACTAACAGATTTGGCTGCTTGCTTAAATAGTGGCAGTATGGCTCTTATAAAAGTACCATTATGAAAATCTGCAGTAGGATATCAATTTGGCTGTGAAGCAGCGTCAGAGAAGTGCAGGGGCTGTTTAGCAGCTGAAGCATGGAGTGCCGAGCCTATGGAGCAGCCAAGAGTTCCACTTCACATTAATCCAAAAAAAGTTGTGGAGTCAGAATCTTGTCCTAAAATGTGTATTTCTACTGAGTAAGCAAGTTATACTGTTTAATTTTGGTACAGGTCTGGAGTTGGGACCATGTTCTGTCTGCCGTGGTTCCTGACATGGTTTGGTCACAACCTAAACCAGTATACGGATGTGGTACGGCTGTATGACTTCTTTCTAGCAATGCCTCCGTTAGCTCCTCTCTATCTCTCTGCAAGTCTCGTGGCTCATAGACACCATGAGATTCTATCTGTCGACTGTGACATGGCTTCTGTCCATTGCTTGTTATCTCAGGTAAATATGACAACTTCAAGATGATTAAGTTAAAACTTAAAATAAATAGATATAAACTATCTGAATCTCAAAAATTGTGGTTAACAGTCAGTGTCGATGCCTTACAATGTTAGTAGCTCAGTTTATAGAGCATCTGATAAACTATGTATACATTACCAATTTTAAGTTAGGTCAAATATTAATAAAAAAAATAATTGAAATTCTTAATCAATTTAATTGATTTTTGAATTATAATTAAGTGCTTATCTTTATGTATATCTGTGTTTCACGTTTTTTTTTCAGTACTTCTATATTTTCATTTAACTCAAGGAAATTATTAATGCAGGATATTATAATATGTGTAGGTTCTCATATTAAATGGTTGTGGATTTAGTATTCTGTTAACAACAGATGAATTATATATATGTTCAAGATATTAAGGTTCTTACCCTTAAAATTTGGACTAAATTATTTATTTATTTATTAAAAATAAAAAGTGAATAAAATAAAAAGTTTCATATACAATATAATTGATGCTGCCCTCATAATAAATCCAATGTTGTCTCTTCAGTTTTATTCTAGTAAGTTGCTAACTTCTGTCTCAGACTTATGTCACTGTATGCTGTATTGTGCATCAATCTAAGAAAAAACCACAATACCCACATTATGTTTTTTTCATATTTTAACGGTTGTTCTTGTAGGGTTGCACAACCTGATGACTTGTTATTAGGTCCATCACGCCTCATCAGTAGGGTTAGAGCGGTTTAGCATAATTACACTGGGAGCTGTTTAGCTCCTAGTTAGTTATGCTAGAGAGTTAATACTTTGTATAAAAATCAGTCTAGCACTTTAGTTGTGCTATTCAGGATTTTTCTATGACGTCATTTAACCTGCCAATAATGACTCAGCAAAAATTACGAAAAAGCGTAAAAGCAGAAAAATGATGCAATAGGATTGAGATTTGGCACCCATGTAGCCATGTATATTACTAACATATGTGCCAAGTTTCATCTCATTAGCAGCATTAGTTCAATTATTATCAAATGTCTTGTACGGGTTTTTTAAAAAATTGTAAAAATCTGGAAATAACCCAATTGAGTTTAAATTTGGTACAAATGTATCCATTGACGTAACAAATAAGTACACTTAGTTTTGTTTATCTAGGTAAATATATCTATGATTCTGTAGGGTCATAAATGTTAAGCAGCATCAAGTCAGACAACTCTCCTCCTTGTCCCCCCTAGTTCGTCTTGTCTCTCTCTTAAATTCCTTTCCCCATACCCCCTCACATATTTCATCCTGTAATAGTCTTCGTTCTGTCCTGGAAAAGCTGGTATTAAGTTAATTACTTTTACCATTACATAAGTTTAATTTTATTTATAAGTTAATTATCTAGTCATTTTTAATTAAGTTATAGATTTTTTTTGCCTAGTCCTAAATTTTTTTAGCCTACTTTTATTGTATAAGTTCTATTAATATCCATATATTCTAATTTTATTTTAAATCTTATTTTCTGTGGAATTTTTATTATTTACTTATTTATCTGCATATCTAACGGTTTCTATTGTTATTGTTTACGTTGTGAGTGAGTCTTAAATCCCTCAATTACTTTTATTGATTGTTTTAATCGTTTTTATCTATATGTATTTATTGTTATCGTTTCACTTTATCTTAACTTTATATCTACGTACACATTATTACATACTAATATTTATTTCTTATATTTGTCGCTTTTTGAAAATGTGTTCCTATAGGTTTTAATTTTTGTTTAGTATTTGTTAATATCTTTTGTATTTAGATTAATTTATTATACATATATGTCACATTGTACTAGAGCGCCCTACTTGTGGTTTTGCCGTTAGGGGCTCTTAAAAATAAATAAATAAATAAATAAAATAAGTGAGGTCAGTGCCTGGATGGGTGATCAATTTGAATAAAACCTATTTCTTTATTATCTTAAGACAAGCAAAGGGAGTCTGACAGGTACAATGGACCCACATACGAGGTCTAAGTACCTAGGAAATTATTTCCTCTGGAATTTTTATAAAAAAAAAAAAATTAAAAAAAATGGAGTCCGAAGTAGTGAGAATGAGTTTAGAAAATCCAATGTGGTTAGGAAAAGCTCAATGTGGTTAGGAAAAGCTCAATGTGGTTAGGAAAAGCTAATGTGGTTAGGAAAAGCTCAATGTGGTTAGGAAAAGCTCAATGTGGTTAGGAAAAGCTCAATGTGGTTAGGAAAAGCTCAATGTGGTTAGGAAAAGCCAATGTGGTTAGGAAAGCTCAATGGTTAGGAAAAGCTTAATTTTCCTTTTTATTTTCAAACAAAAATCAATCATTTAGTTTTTTTTCTCATTGATGTGCCAGGAAACATGTTTTTAATAATCACTAGGTTTTATTGGTTAGGTTTGTTTGTTTGAAGTTGATTTTGTATTGTTTTAGATTCCAGATGAGTTACCATTCCAAAAGTTAATAGAAGAAACAATCGAGCTGTATGATAGACACCCTCCAAGTGTTGTCGAAGCCGAAGTCAGAGAAATGACAAGGAGAGAGTTAGTATATTGTTATATTCACTTTCTTAACTTAAAAATTGCTTGTTTGCATAGTGGTAAAATTTTATTGGTCAAGTTTGACTTTAATCTCGCAAACACAGGAATGAGTTTTGGACTCTGTTGTTATTCTGTATCACATATACTGATGATATGATATGTGATACTGATATGATACTGATATGATATATGATAATGATATATGATGCACAAGATGTGAATTAAATGTATAATATGTCTTAACCTGATGCTGTGTCTTTGCCCTGCTAGACCTTACATTAAATGACTTTGGTTTTCATATATCATTTAATACTACTGAGTTTCTCTCAATTATATTGACATTGTTTTTTTTTTATCAAGGTATTTTAAAAACAATAAAATTGATTAAATCATTGCCATAAGTATATAGTTTTTGAAGTATTTCTTAATACTAAGAAAATGTTTTAACATAAACTCCTCCTGCCAGACAAGGGTTTTTTTTCTCGGGAAATGAGGCTATACAGTTCATAATTGACCAATAGAATTCCTTCCTTTCCTGAATTTGGGTAGCTGGCAACTCATAATAACACTAGGTGTGTCTGGCACATGAACTGGAATACACTAATCTACTCTGCACTATTCTTCTTTACACTCAAATTTTTCATTTTGGGTTAGATGTGCAAACAGAAAAAGGGTAAAAAGTGTAAATAATCTTCCTGGGTTATCTCACCTTCATTGCTGAACAAAATAAATTATAATTTATTTGTTAATAATTAATTTTTAGGCATTATAAGTCTTTGTAATCACTACAACGAGAGCTCTATGGATTTTGATTAACAATAGTAAATATTAATAAAAGAATAACTATTTGTTCAAATTTCACATAATAATTTCCTTATTTGATTGCAATGTAAAGTGAAAAACAAGTCCTTGAAATTTATCACAGAAATATTTTAAAAAACTTATACCGCTAATATTTTGTTTTGTTAATTTAAAATAGCTTAAATAGAGTTATAAAATGATTTAATATTGTTAAAATACATCGATAACACATACATTATTTAGCTGGGAGTCTCTAGACAAAACTGAAACCATTGTCTCCTGACTCTTTTCTTCGCTGCTTGCTGGCACTGATATATTATCTGTTAAGATTGAAATCTGGCTATGTCGAATGTACATCATTTGTGGAGAGACTCTTGTTTTATTTCATTACATAAATTATTGTTATCATAAGTGATAATTGTGATTTACCGCCAGAACTTAATTTTACTCGGTCTTTTAGGAGGAGTAAAAAGTGATGTTTAGAGTAAGATTTTTCTTAAATTCTTCTTGCCTGAGATTCGTTATGAAACAAAGTGTTGTGCAGTTTGGAGTATAACCTAGGACATGCCCGAACATAGTTCTTACCCTAAATTACTCTAGTGTACACTGGAGTAACATGCTGAACACTAACCTTCTAATAATCAATACGAAAAAGCCTCTCCACAAAGTTAATTAAATAAAATTCAAAACCGGCTTTCAACCTAAACGGTCATCATCAGTGCCTAAAAAAAAAAGTAAAATAGACTAGAAAACACTAAAAGGAAGAATCAAAAAGTAAAAATGACAAACATACAAAAAAGTATAAAAACAAGAAATATTTCAATATTCAATATTTTCGTATTGGTTATTATAATACACTCCACCTGGGCTTCACCCTAATAACTAACCTTCTGTCTATCACAGTATATACTCATTTTGAAAAAACTTAAGGGTTGTTTGCTAGAATATAGGCTATCTTCACTCAATTGAAAATATCTAAAGTTTTATTATTTTATGTTGATTCCGGTCTAAAATTATTAGTTTAAAAATATTCAAGCTTATAAGCCACTGAAGTTACTTTTTGATTGAAGCATATCCTGGGTAAATGGTTTTTTATTTGTTTAATTATGTTTTAAAATTAATTTGCAATGCAATATTTTACAGGAAAGAAGAACGAGCAAGAGAACTTGCCAGGCGGAGACGACCCCATGCTACCCAGGGCTGGGCTCTATCCCGCTATGTGCCAAAGAGCCGAGGACAGATGTTTGTCATCGTACTAAGTATTGCACTGGGTCTCTATGCCTACCTGCGTGCTGAAAACCCTCAGTTACCCATGAGATAGTATACGGGGCTCCCACGCAAGTGGGCTCTTACTTTTAAGAAATATAACATCATACCTATTTCGCACTAAAAATTTGTTTTTAAAATTAGTCGACACAATTGATTTGTGTTATAATGGTAAAAGCGTGTTGTGATCGCTCTCTGTGGAAGTAATATTTTATTTGGTTCAATGTTGTGTTTTAATTCTTTGTGCACACTTTATGGTACTTCTTTATATGGTTACTCCCCAGTTGTTTGATCAGTGTCTTCAATATCGCCTTCTCAGCAAGAGGGCTGCCAGGATCCTAGGTTTGAACCAAGAATCCTAATGCTCAAGCAAAACAATCAGTGAAATTGAGCATAAGGCCAATATGCTTTATCCAGCTGTATACCTGTTATGTTGTTTTAATTGATAATATTTTTTAATTGTGATATTTTTATTTTAATTTAATGATACTCTAAGTTGTATTATATACTTATAATTCTATTTTATAAACATTTATGCTTTGTTCTAGATATTTATTAATTATGCAAAACTAACCGGTAAGAACTATTCCCAAAAATAATAGTTGGATTGTATCAAGATATTTTGTTCCCATAACTAGCAAAAGAAGTAGATTCATTTTGTGGAACATAAGGAAATATTAATTTACACAATAATTGTGCGAGACACACCTAGGAATGAAACAAGTAAAATCCTATACTATGACGGAACTGTTCTATCATTTCATTTTCGACGGTTATTGTTGATGGTTTGATGCAAAGTCGTGTCCCATTTAGTTTTGTTTTGTCTAACTCATCAGGGTGTGGACAGGGCCTGAACTCACTCTCCCCTTCACTTAAAGTTCCATAGAATTTATTGCCCTATAAGAGGAGTACCCTACTAGAGAAATTCTTACATTAATACTTTTTGTTAATTTTTGAGATTTGCCCCGTCAATGTAAAATTTACGAGGCAAATACTAATGGATTTATGAAGGAATATTTTTTATTTGATTGATGGTTGACTTGATGGTTTTTGTCAAAACAATAAGTTATGTCGATGTTTCCACATTCTCAGCTGATCTATCTTCAAGAACTTAAGGATGCTTTTTATCTTTTAAGTATCTATGTTAAGACATTTTTATTAAAAAAATGCTAAAGCTCCCAAAGGTTGAAGAATATTGAATGTGGGTTTCCTTCTGTTCTTTGCCCACATTATTTTACCTTTATTAATTTACTAGAACTATGGGTAAATCTTCAGTATACGGTACCCCTTGTTATCAACGTCCTATTTCGATATATATCGAACTCTCCTTGTAACCATGTATCGATATATATTGGAGTGTACTTTACCGTGTCCCCCCAAATTACAACCCCCTTCAGATGTTTATGTTTCTCCGTCTCTACCATCCCCCACCTTAGCAGTAAAATAATAATAACAAACACAAAAATATGTAAAAAATACGCGTAACATAAAATAAAATGTGGTGTACCATCGATTATTCTTATGAAAACATAGTTAAAACATTATAAAAACATATAAAAAAAATAGTTATAAACCATTTTACAACAAATAAATGAAAAAAAAAACATTTAAAAAAATAATAAAATATGCTCATAAACGTAAAAGAAAAGGCATATATCGATTATTCCTACGTCAGATCTTTAAACTAAAAATATATATCGATATATAGTATTGATAACAGGGGGTACCGTATACCAAAGCTCCGTATTATGGAATTATCCACCAGCCATTGTTACTGAGGGGATTGAGCATCCCAAACTATAGTGAGAAGGTTCTGGGTTTAGATCCAAGTAGGGTGAGCACTCATCACTTCTATGAGACTTTGGAATGTCAGCTATTATGTGAGATATGATATGAATAGTAATGACTTTCCTCAAGCAATCAGTTTAAGTATAGACGCTGTTATATTCCAGTGTGCCACTTGTACATAATGTATTTAATCTGTAATCTGCACTGTGTATGATATCTATGAAATATGCACCATTTATGTAGATTTGAACTTAATCGAGTTACTTACAGTCTATCGTTTAGTTTAAGTATTTTGGGGATTGACCAATCAGAGAAGCCGCTGCCAACCTCTCACTTAAAAAAAGAAAAAAATCTCTACCACAATAACCGCTGTAGGGAAAAAAACCTTCTTCCCGGCAATCGTTCACTTTGTTTGTGGTTCTTCTTTTGATTACATCGTTTTGAAAACTACTTTCAAATTAATCTTAAAATTATATTTTAAAATAAAACTTCACAAAATAAATGTGAAAAAACATCGCCAAGATAATACGGGTAAAATAACCTGATTTGTTTACACAGTTTTTTCCCGCTCCCTTTCTTGCAGGGATTTTTTTTCTTAAGAATCAGTGGTGTCTAAACTGACCTGTCAAGATTTTTAAACTAAACGATAGACTATATACTTTTTTGTATAAGTTTATCATTTATTGTCACTCTGCTACCCACTTTTTTTATTTACCTTATTTTAGTGGATCTATTGTTGTACAAAAGAAATTGCTAAAACTTGTTGTCGGCAAAGTTTTGGATTATTATAATTTTATTTTGAGAATGTTTTGGGATTCTTAGGGACAATCTTTAATTTTGGTTTAAGGGACTAAATTGTTACCATCACTAATTTTTTAGTGAATTTTCAAAGAAAATTATTCTCAAATAGAGGATAAGGGATCAACTTCCTCAGCCTCTTAAATACCAAAAATCTTTATTTACTATAACTTCATATGTTTGTCAAGGGAAATAGAATTTCCCACAGTAACATATAAACCAATAACGCTAGTGGAAAGATGTTGTTGGTGAATTGTCGTTAAATATTTTATTATTTGATTTATCATTTGTAAAAGTTAAATCAAAATTAAAAGTTCTATAGTTTTGAAGTTGTTACATTGAAAAGTTGTTAGTTAGTTTTTGGAAGTGTATTTGCCATTTAACCTTGAGGTTTAAAGGATCTATACCTGGACTCAAGTCTTAGTTTCATGTTGTATTGAGGAGAGGGCAAGCCACCTGGGGTGGCATCTGTTGAGAAAAAGTGTTTTTTTACACAAGGTTCTGTCTTAAGTTGGTACTAATTATTGATTCATTAGCAGAAGTATTTCTTTACTGTAGTTGGGTAATTTGATAGAAATAATTTAATTTTTTCTTTTGTTCAATAAGCTGTCTGGTGAATCTAACTCCACAAAGCCACTAAATTTGCTGTATTCTAAAACCAACTTTTATGATTTTCTATTCAGTATTATTAATCTTATCTTGTATAAAAATCCAAAATCGACAAATTATTCATTTCAGGTGTTTTGAGACCTACGTGATTTTAATGAGTTGTCACTTTATATGTCTGTGTTATCATCATAGGGTCATAGGGCCTATTTTGTTTTTACTAGAGAGTTGAAAATTTGTTCAAAAATCAATTTTTAGATCTAGTTGTGCTATCCGGAGTTTTTTTTTTTGAACTATTTTTGGACAACCAGAAAATATTTATATGATGCCATCAACCATCATAGACCAAGAGCCCAGGGGCGTTTTGTTAATAAAAAGTGTAATGGCTGGAACCGGTCTCAATTTTTCGTAAATACCTTCCTGAACAAGGATCTGCAATTCTGCAGATTCGTATCGGATGGGTATCCCAGGCAGAACGCACTTTACATGTCAATATAAAAACATATGCATGTCATTTGATAAAAAATTTACAAATACTAATAATGAATAATGATAATTAGCCCATTTGTTGGTTTTGTATAGGACTACATGCTTGCCAAATTTCCAATCAATCTGATTATTTTTCTGTTTTTTGAATTTTTTATTAATAGCTTATAAAAATTATTTTCTGGAAAGCACAACAAGGCTAAAAGATTCTTGGACCAAGTTGCAAATGTTTAGTATTAACAGACACATGATGACTCGCATATAGGCAGACAACATGGGTAAAACCATCAAGATGTCTTACAAACACCTGGATCAGATAATTCAGTTGAAATCCCAGTTTTTAATTTTTACTGCGGGCACTGAGAAATTGCAAAAGTGCAATTTCTCTAATACATCACTTTTCCTATGTATTTATAATTTTTGTAAGGAAAAAATTAATATTCTCTAATGTACAAGTCATTAAATCAAAAGACCTGTTGAACAGGGTGTTCCTAGTAAATATTTTAGGTCTTTACTTTTTTCTATAAGAGAGTGTGCAGACTTCTCTGTCTTCTTTTAATTTTCCTCTCGCTAAATGACTTTAAAGAATTTAAAAAAATATATGCGATACGCATGTGTAAAAATTTTGATTTTTTTTTATTATTAGTTCTTATTTGGAGATAGTCCATAAACTGCTATGTGTTAACCTGTTGCATTCACAATAAGATGATTTATCTTCTGAGCTACTGAGACTGATTATGTTTAACTGAATAAGGTGGATACACGCTCTCTCAGCACGACATAATCTAAGGAGGATAACGGAATCTAACAAATACAAATTATTGATTATACTGTGTATTTGTTTCTTTTAATGTGTCCGTTATTTTATTACCAGTTTTTAGATTAAGCCAAACTGATGTCATACTAGTGTTATGAAGTGTCCGTCAGTTTTGGTATCAGTTAAATGAAGTGCATAAATAGCCTTGTTTGCAAGTATATCATGACATTAACTTTGTAAATTTCTGTGTATAGTTATTAATAATTAATAATATGAAAAATGTAGATTGTTTATACAAAAACTTATTGCAATGCTTTGTGCAATAGTAGCTTATACTTTATGCATTTGTTTATCTTTTTTTTAAATGTAGATTAAAAAAAATACTTGGTAAAATAGCTGGTAAAAGATTTTCCTTGTATCTTTTCCTTGCCTGGTGAACCTGTTATTTGAAAATTATGTCACCATTCTTGACTGGTAATTTTAATTCGTTTCCTTTGGCGGAAAAGAACTTAATATTATAAATTAATATTAAGAGTTTGTTTATACATAAATTACTACTACACAGGGAGGGACATTTCATGGGAAATGCAACTAGTGATGTGGGTCGTAGAATATTCTCAAAAGAATATTCTCCGAGCACGAGAATATTCCCCTTGAAAAATTAGAGCATTCTCTATTTTGTACTTATTTGATATTTGATACATTTTCTTCCTTCTTATTTGAAATATGATTTTACTTTTGTAATAATGATTTGGAAAACTACATTGATTAACTAAGCCTTTACTAGTGAACATTTTACTATTGCACTGCCTTTCTTTTTATTTTAGTCAACCTTAAAATATGATAGTAGTATATTAAATGGATTAACTTATTAGAAAAGAGTTGTTTGTTTATAAAAATGGTTTGATTGATCGTAAAGAAAAGAGAGAGAAAATGTTATTATTACTTTTAGCGAATTTCCTTTGAAAATTCGCCTAATGGATAGGCGTCATGGCGGAATTCGAACCTCGACCACGACACAAATCCGTTTCAGAGGTCCCTTATGACGAAAAAAAAAAATTTCGCGAGACTTTATATATAATATATATATATATAATATATATATATAATATATATATATTATATATATATATAAATATATATACTATAATATATATATATATATATATATATAATATACTCTATTCATAAGACAAAAATATATTACAAAAAACACTCAAAAAACAGAAAGCATGGACGATACACGAAGATCAGCTACCGAAGAGTTCTTCTTAAAACCGGTAAGGCGATGGCTATGGAGACTAGTTGAAAGTTGATATGAAGCTGCAGACGATAATTAAGAGTTTGTGCTTTCTGACCCACGGACTTGCGACCGGGCCTTTTGACTTAACGGAGGTTTAAAAAGGATCCTTTAGCGTGTACACAAACGCTCACCTCGTCACATATATATATATATATATATATATAAATAATATAAATATATAATATTATATATATATAATATATATATATATATATATATATATGTATTTCTAGATCCACTTTCTTGTAAAACACTCTATCTTTCGAACGGATTAATATTTTTTAACCAAACTTGGCTACAAAAATCAACCTTTTGGGAGGACACGAACCCTATTGAAAACCAGGTTTTTTGTGACGTCATTAACCCGGTTTGCTGAGTCAGCGAATTTTCAAAAAAATCGGCAATTTTCAGGGTTAATATTTTTTGCCGCGAAAAAGGTCAATATTTATGTTTTTGAGACGCTGAATCGAATGAAACCGGGTCCGAAGTCGATACGACCACTCTAAGTGACCTAAAAATCGAAAAAAACCATTGTAAATGACCAAAAACCAAAAATTTAGGTCTATATAAAAATAAATTTCGAGTAGGGTGTCGTTTTCTATGTAATTTTGGGCGCTGAACCGAATGAAACCGGTCGAAGTCGATACGACCACTTTAAGTTACCAAAAAGTCGAAAAAACCACAAAAAATTATAAAAAACCAAATTACGGTCGTTTGAAAATTAAATTTCGAGTAGGGTGTCGTTTTTCTATGTTTTTTGGGCCTCTGAGTTGAATGCCAGTGGTCCGGAGTCAATAGGACCACTCCAACTCAGGTACCTGGGTTCGAATCCTGGAAGGGTCCATTAATTTTTTATCGTTTTTTTTTACTTAATATAAGTTTACAACTAAAAAATAATTCTGGCGCGGTGGTCCGCATGTCGGGCGAATTTCCTTTGGATGCGTGCACTCAAACCCAGAGTACCTGGGTTCAAATCCTAGTAGGGACAATTTTTTTATTGTTTTTTTACCTAATATAAGTTTACAACTAGAAAATAATTCTGGCGCGGTGGTCCGCTGTCGGGCGAATTTCATTTAGAAATGCGTGTTTCCGTGCTAAAACAACCCATTTCTGCTTATGCAAGAACCATGCCCATTGCGTGGTTTCCGGTTCATGCTTTAGAACCTAAGCAGTTACTCAATTGTTCAAGCACTGCTCGTAACTCATTTTGTCTGTATTTTCAAAGGAAATGCGCTAAATCCTTTAAAGATAACTGACTAAGCTTAAAGATAAGTAACTATGCTTTAAAACTAGTGCAAATAATAGTGTGTACAATCTATTTTTAGAGGCACAGTTTTGTACAACCAACTGGATAATTATGCGCATTTTCCTTTGAAAAATACAGACAAAATGAGTTACGAGCAGTGCTTGACAATTGAGTAACTGCTTAGGTTCTAAAGCATGAACCGGAACCACGCAATGGGCATGGTTCTTGCATAAGCAAGAAATGGGTTGTTTAGCACGGAAACACGCATTCTAAATGAAATTCGCCCGACAGCGGACCACCGCGTCGGAATTATTTATTTAGTAGTTGTAAACTTATATAATGTAAAAAGCACGGAAAACACGCATTCAAAGGAAATTCGCCGACATGCGGAACACCGCGCCAGAATTTTTAGTTTATCTCTATGATATTTTATGACAAAATTTATTAAATACAACCCAAATAGCAGCTAATCTTGTAGTTAAACATTTTTTTAACGTTATTTTTAAAATTGTAGCAATTTAAAAAATTGCATTGCATTTTTTTTATTCGAGCATATTGTAGCTCGAATATGCCCGCCTTAAGAGAATATGCTCGAGAATATTCTCTAAAAGATTATGCTCAAGCATTCTACATCACTAAATGCAACATTCATTAATTTCTTAAAAATATGGGGAAAACATGGTCTTGGACCTTTGAAAATGGTCTTTAACCGCAGTAATGTGACTAATCCCTGTTTAAATTTACCATAATTTTTTTTTGGGTAACTCACCAAAGTATTCACCTGGAGTTCAGGCTAACTGGTAATAGCCCAATGGCTCTATAGTGTTTGCATTATATCCTCTCTACTGTACAGAAATGAATGTTCCAACAGGAATCCCAGTCAGGATGGTATCTGTTGCTCTTGCTTCAACGATACACGGTGTGCTAACAGTGTTACCTGTAAAGGAGTTAATAATGAAAGCTTTCAAGGAGTTTGAAAAAGTTGTCTCTTCTCATTCTGAAATCATTATTACCCAAGTATGACAATTCTGTTACCACTTCAGGTAACTTTGAAAAGTTATATTGGACCATGCTATAACATTGACTATTTCAAAAGTTATATTGGGCCATGCTATAACATTGACTAATTTCAAAAAGTTATATTGGGCCACATGCATAACATTGACTAATTCAAAAGTTATATTGGGCCATGCTATAACATTGACTAATGCAAAAGTTGTATTGTGCCATGCTATAACATTGACTATTTCAAAATTCACATTAATTTAAAAGAAATTGATATCAATATGACCATATTTTGGTAATTTTTTATGAAGATATTGTTGGACATGCATCATCAAGTAATGGCAATTTTTTACCAAAATCTAATGACTGCTAGTGATGATGTGGGTATCAAGACTTCTAATATTTTGTTGTTAGTGATAGTTCTTAAGTTATTTAAAACTATTAGTAGTAGTAGGGGTGGGGAGGCCAAGCCTAGTGAGTAGACCTTCCTTTTGAATCCTTTTCACCAACCCCGAAATTGTCCACCCAACACTACACCACTGTTACCTTATCCTCATCAACCTTCTGCTACGATGGATGAAGGTGAAAGGTCTTGCCACCGAATTATTTAAAACTAAATAAATGGTGTAACACTGATTGAATTGTTGAACACTGACAAACTACTATAACTATATGCAATATTGCATGTGTTGTATCATATTAAAGTCTACTTATATAAAGTAATTTAATTGTTTTGTTTTTAAGAATTTAATTTGATTTCCCAAACCAAATTAATCAGTCATGATATTTTATGCTCCAATTTAACTTTTCAAAATTATCAAGAGTGGTAACAAAATGATCATATTTGGGTAAAAGTCATCGGAAAAAATAATAATCAACATTACTGGGGTTGGAGACCATTATAAAATATATATTTGTCTTCATATTTTTAAAAATGTAATATTGGAGCACCTGAAGTGTTCGACTTGGTTTAATATTCTTATTTTTACTTTTAGTAGCCCCCTCTAGTGCGTCTTACCTAAATACTAGCCATGTATGAGTGTAAATTTTATTTGTTTAACAGTACTATCCGGTACTAATATTTAATATACCTGGTTAGTACCAGGTATAAATTGATTGTATGAAGTTTTTAAAGAGTGTGGAAGGACATGGAGGTGGACCAAAAATTATTTAGTATACTTAATAATCTTTGTTGTTAACTTAGCACATGAATGTGTTAGAGTGACCTATACTCCAATTCTTTACTTGTTAGGTACTAGTGCTCTTGTACATTCTTTCTTTAAAGAGTTTTTAGTAAATAGACGTGGCAATATCTATCTCATCTATTGAGGGTTCTTAACTTACCTCTTTTTTAAGGTGTGTCATCGAAGGCACAGTGTCATCTCTAGGTACCATATTTCTATGAATCTGTCCACTTTACCTCTATTCATCAAGCAAAACATTTTTTAACATGTTGTGCATGTTGTCAATACATCATCAACATTGCTCATATTGTTCATCACATGCTTAGCATGTCATTAAACTGAAATCAGATAAAATATTTTGACCATAGCAGGAATAGGAACCCAGGATTTTGACTGTTGGTCTGTTGTTATTTGATGGAACCCTAAAGATATATTACTAAAGTGGCTTGAAACATTTTTTGGGGCACTCAGGGGCTCTGTGTAACCATATTAATTCCTCTAAGAGTGTGCTAAGGTTAAATATATTAAATCAATCACTTTCATTATTGGTTTCTGTTATTAAACATTATATCATAAGTTACTGTTAATTTGATTATATTAATAGTCAAAGGCAAGGATGTTGAATAACGGGGATGACGCATTAAGGAACATTTCTGACCCCATGGAAGTTGTATGAGATAGAGAAATAGGAGCAAACTTACCTTCCCTTAGGTTATAATTAAAAAAGGCGTCAAACGCAGGCTAAGTTGTTATACAATTCTTGGTTGTCGAGTTTGCTTCTCAACTTTCTTCAGTGCTTTCGTTATTGTTACATTTGGTGCTTGTCAAGTAATTTGTGTTTATATTTTACATTTTGGACTCTAGGTAGCCACTCTACTGAGAGTAATTGAAGCTTTACCGTTTACTTTTCGTAGAGAGTAAGTTAAATGTGTTAATATTTTGTCTTTTTTTAGCCTAGTGAAATGTTTTGCTAGTTTTCAAGATTCAATTTTGGTTGTAATGTTCTTAATTTTCTTTAATGTTGTTAATTTTAAGCAATATCAACAAAAAAAAACAGTAAAAAAGTATGGAACTTTTTTCAATTTGTTTATAACCTTCGCAAGCAAAACAATGGGAAACCCATTGAGAGTTAAGTTTGCCTCTAAATTTTAAGACCTGCGCTGTTATAAGGATCATAAGCATGCGCAGTTCGTACCAAGCATGTGCAGTTGGGTTTTGACGTGTGTTTCGTGTTAAATTCATCTCTATGTTTTGATTTTCGATGGGGTCACTTTGTTGAATGGCAATTCGACTTAGTGCGTCATCCCCTTGGTCAAAGGTGTTCAGGTTACAATTCTACAAAATTCAAGTGACAGGGCTTCTCTAGTAAAAATACCTCTATGAGTAGAACTGTATTTTATAGGAATCATGCAAACTGAAATCATATTGTATTCACTTTTTTCCCTATTAATTGCCTAATTAACAGCGTAATTAATCTTGATGTAAAGCAAATAAATTTTTATCCACTTTCATAATGTGATATGTTTTATAATTTTAATATTATTTATGTCCAATAATACATGTTTGTTTTATATTTCTTTGTTATTTTATATTAGTTAATCTTTTGTATGTTATAAGTAAACAAGAATATATTACTGTAGCTGTTGGAGTTTTTATATTATTTTGGTAATTTTGAGAGGGAGGGGGTATTGGTGACATTTAGGAGGCTCAGGTTAAGCCCCTGTTAACTCTAATAATACTGACTTGTAAAGAGCTTGAAAATTAATTCTCTCTCACTAATGTCTTCACCTGTCCTATTAGAAAGAATAAAGAATTAGCAATCACCTTCTAATGCATTGTAGGATTATGATAGTAATCATAATCCTTAAGAACTTTGTAATCATTTCCTTAAGAAATGATTACAGGGCGCCGATTACAGTTCAGGGCGCCGACAGAGCCAGAACTCACTCTGACCTTCAATTAATTCCGAAGAATATAATGTGAAATACTTACCAGAGACGAGCGGTAAGTACTTCACATTTATATTTCTTCGAATTAAATTGGAGGTCAGAGTGAGTTCAGAGCTCTGTCGGCGCCAAATGAGTGAGAGAACGTAAACGACAGAGTGGACATTACATTATGTCGAGCCATCAAATGATGTCGAAGATTTAAGAACAGTTCCCAGATGTAGCATTGCGTTTTGCTTGTTACATTTCCTAAGTGTCTCTCGCACAATTTATATTGTGTCAACTATTCATGTTTTGCAAAACTCGGTAGTATCAAATGATATATGTTTTGCTTGCCATGACTGGATGGCGGTAAGAGAGCACCGCTCCGTCTCTGTAATACTTCCACAATTATGTATTATTCTGTTGCGAAATGTAGAACACCTTTGAAGAGAGTCAGGAAGTGTAGTTCATGGCATCGTCAGCGCCGCAGCCTAGATCGAAGTGTAGACAACGTGAACCAAATGCAATCAGAAGATTTGACGAACAAATGTCACATTAATGTCGATGCCACTCAGTTCAGATTGACGTACTGGTAATGGTACAGACTTCTTGGCCAAAATGTGTCTCGACATTAATAGTCAAAGTTTTTGGCATTTTCTGTCACATCTGTCTTTTCGTTGTTACCGATCTTTTAACTAGGTTGGCTCTCATGCAAGCGCGAACAGACGGCTCAGAAACCTCACTTCTGACCTTCAATTAATTCGAAGCAATATATTTAGATTTGAGTAGTAAATGATAACCAGAGTATGAGGGTCTGCTTCTTTATATCGCCGCAAATCATGAACCTATGCAAGCAAACATAATAATCAGTTTGATTATACCGATTTGCAAAACAATAGTTGACACAATATAATTGTTTGGCTAGAGTGATCGAAACATGATTAGGTAGAAATGCATTAACAAGTCAGAATAAAACGCAAATCGCTACGATTCTTGGGAACATATCCTAATTCGAATTACCTTGATGGTCGACATATGTAATGTCTCAACTCTGTTTCTACGTGCTGTAGAACCATTCATGTACGGTACAAGGCGTCAGGTTCAAAGCAGCGTTTAATCCATCTCTGCCAATTTTCTGGCCACCACCTAGCGTATATGTTAGTTCGATAATGAGGCAATCTGAGAAATGTATGGAGTTTCTATGGGCAAGCAGGTAGATTACTCGCTACGGTCTCCTTTAGTCATACAGGGTATTTACACATATTATTTAATTTATATACACGAATTTTAATTGAGGTCAGACGTGAGGTACTGGCATGCTGTCCGAGGCGAGCGCAGCTATGAACCGTAACAAGGCGACATAACTGTAATCAGACACTTGTTGGACTATAAGAAGGAAATGATGTAAACATAGACAAAAGCTTCTAGGATAGTTATAGATATGTACTAAATATCACGTTATACTATTAAATTTGTCATCAGCTTATAGGTGATATACTGCGCATTGATTAATTGAGGAGTTCTGCCTAAATAGAATTTATTAACCTGGCTAAGTAATGGGACTCATCCGTGAGAAATTTTCGATATTAGATGTGTATTGGAATGAGGGAGAGAAATTAATTTCCTCTACACTAGACTCGTTTCGTTTACAGTTTCTCAACAGGTAGTTTATGATTCATGGTTAGAATACAGGCTGCTTATACACCTCTGGAGTCCTTGCCTTACATTCAGTGTTCAACATTAAATAACTCCGCTCCATGAAGTATCGTTCTACAAATATTAAAAATACATTACACGTCAATATTTGTAAGTTTGAGTGCATAATCCAAGAAAAACATCAACAGGTACGTAATAAGACTTAGTATTACCTTTTAATAACCGTTACTCCTTCAGATAAGTGTTTAAAAAGTTCTAATCTACTTAGTTGACTAATTTAAGTATTATCTCAAACACTAGTTATAAAAATGGTTACAGTTACTTAAACATCCCTAGGAGTGAGTATGTGGAAAAAAGTTGAAATATAAGTTATGCAATATCATTGTACAGAAATTATTTCAGATGATCGACAATAATGATAAGTGGTACATAAAGGATTATTTTAATCGTGTGATTGTCTTTAACTATAAATTTTCACTACCAGGATTAATTACGCTGTTAATTCTAGAGGACTCAATATTCAAAATTATGGGAAAAAAAGATCTGCAACGGCTTAAATCGTTATAAATTACAATGTATAAGTTATTTATACAACAATCATATAACTATTGGACAGCTTTTACGAACTAATAATGTGAAGATAGGGCGTGATTATTGCTCTTGTTCCTCCAGAGTAATTGACATGGTAAGAATAAAAACATAAATACATACTAACACATAATAACAATAAAGGAGTGTGACAGTAATATAATTCAATAGGTGTTAGGATTTAGTCATCTCATAGTCGTAAGCATAAAATGTATAAATATTTGGCAACACAGTGGGATGAAGAGTACTTTCTGCCTCGTTATAGATCATTCACTCGCTCAAGCCTCAGGCACCCCTAAATGAAGTTAGTTTACTCACCCCCGGAGTCAATGGCTCGGGAGCTAAACTTAGTTTTAATCTCCCTCGGTGCCTACCTATTGGGCCCTGTGTTAAGCTAAGAGTAATTCCAGATAAGATTGAGACTTTAGGGGACACCGCATGTAAGCCATAAGTATCAAGGACTAACATACTTGGTTAATTTTTCATTTTGAGTTACCTAAGATGCAGATGGTTAGTTCGAAATTTTAAATTTGATGATTTGTATAGCAGCTGTTTTTAACAAAAATCTCGGATAGCGTAAAAGTTCTCAGTACTAACTTAAAATTTTGGAAATAAATCGTGTTACCCTAAGACTATTTATTAGAACAAGATAACCACCACACATATTTGTGTTTAAGATATGAGCAAGCTATAAATTCTATGACCGGCTTTTCGATTGAATAACAGTTAATGAGGCATCCGAGATGGTCAAGTGGAACATGGTCCTGAAAAACATAGGTGAACCAGTTGGAAAGATGAATAGCGGAAGTGTGTAACTTTACTATCGTTTATGAGAACGAAGCCAAAGTGAAGCTTCAAAGGAACGAACACAGTTCAAAGAAGTCCCGATCACTGCACATGCTTGTGTTTACAATCTGCGCTTATTTGCCTGTAGTATAAATGATTAATACGCTGATTCTGCTTATATTCTGGAGGTAACTAGGCCGAAGCAACAACGTGCCCGGATGAGATGGAAAACAGGGTCTCTTACGATAAAGTAAACCCAGTTATATTACTGGAGAGCTAATTTCTTTTTTCCTTTAACTTACTTCAAATTGACGATTTATATTTTTTAATTTCTGTGAGCCCTTACTGTTATTCGACGAACATAGTAATGGGACCCATTACCGCCCGGTCAAATATTTGAGTTGTGATTTAAGAGTTTTGCCTAAAATAATAAAGGACTTCGTACACATATCATACACATGCACCATGCTAATGGATCGTCGCAGATTGTTCTTGATGTATAATATAAGCACTAGTTCTCCATCCTAATGTTGTAAAAACGTTCTTTATATTGCTCACACTCGCATCTGTTTTTTTATTTATGAATTTTATTAATTCTACCCCTTGCGTCCTCAATCATTTTATAGTGACTGCCTTATGGATGATTGAAATAAAGGATGATGACGCATTTAAAGGACAAACATGTTATCTACCCACATGGAGATTTGTATGAAAAGGGTTAGGAAGAGGAAATAGGAAGCAAAAACTTACTCCCCTTAGGTTATATAGTTTGCCTTCTAATTTATAGACCTGCGCTGTGATATCAAGCATCTATTAAGCAATGCGCAGTTCGTACCAAGAAATGATGCAGTTGGTTATTTCCGACGTGTTTTCGTGAATTGCATGTCATCTCATATGTTTGATATGTCGATTTTGGGGTCACTTTGTTGAAATAGGCAATTGACTTAGTGGCGTCATACCCCTTTATTCAACATCCTTGGAGTATATGTTACACTCTACATCCTGTTCTATTTTTGACCTACGTCCAGAATGTCGTACAAAATTAATAAGTTTGTAAGGCAAACGCTTGCCCCTTAATGTGATTAATATAGTATAGAAAACAAAAATACTTGGGCTTGCAACGCTAATAGTAAAGAGGATTAATAGAGAATTTTAACACCTTGAACTTGCTAAGTATAATATAATAAACTAGTGGTATAGATTATGAGAAATGTTAAAGCTCTGGTAACGCTCTCCCCATAAGATTAATAGTATGAAAAATTGCATTTGCTATGCTCGACTTGTCGACTTTTGACCTAAGTCGATTTTTTTTTGAGTCGACTAGTATGAAGTCGATTCGGCACATCACTAGACTTGAATGTGAATTTAAATTGTCGAGAATATATAAAATACCGGGGCTCGCCCTAAAAGATTAGTAATAAGAAAATGTGAATACTGGGGCTCACTTTGCTCGACCTTGAGAGATTAATTGTAGGGAGAATTTAAATTCTGGTGCTCACTATGCTCGCCCTAAAAATGTAAATTGTAAGGAAAATGTAAATTACCGGGGCTCGCTATGCACGCCCTATAGAGATGTATAGTAGGGAAATGAGGATGCTGGAACTCGCTTTGCTCGCCCTAAATAAATAATGGTGTGAAACGTGAATACTAGGCTCGCCCAAAATTAATTATTATAAGAAAGTGATTTATATTCGGGCCTCCCTACATCTTACCTGAAAGAGATTATTAGCGAACGGATAATACGTGAGTACAGGGCGGCGCGCCACGTGTCCAGCCTGAGAATGTTTCGATATAGTATGAGGGCTGCTCTGGTGATGTGTGGTTCGGATGTATCACGGTGTGTCGTGTGTGTGTGTGTGTGTGGTACGTGTCGATGTGCTGTTCCTGAACTTTGTGGATCGATGTGGTGCCATAGTAGTACGTTTGGAATTTAGCATTTTAGTGATAATTCTGTATGTTATAGGATAATGTTTCTGAGGCGCCGTTTAAGTTTTTGGTATTCAAAGATTTTCAGTAATTTAGACCGGGATTCTGGTATAAATTAGAAGATCCATTAATTTCCGTAATCTGCACGTTTTTTTGGTTAATCTCAAAGAGTATTTACATTCACTCAACGAAATGTATATTATTCTTTATTTTTATCTATTTTTAAAAGTACATACGATAACTTTCTCTTGGTATAAAGTATGAACGATCTTTATCTACACTGATTTGTGATTATTTTGATGTTTTAATGAAAAATTAGCACAAATTGTTATTATTGCAGTCAACAACACACAACAAAGAGACGGTAATTCGTTTATATAGTCGTTATTGTACGTATCGTATGTATGTACAAGGGATGTATGAATGAAAAGGGGGATGCGCACTAATTGAATTTTCCATATTACAACCAACAAGTCGAAACATCTTTCCGCATTCATATTTTCTTTTTGTTGAAATATGATCTAAAACTAAGAATTGAGTTTCAATTTAAACACGACGGCGAAACACTCACGTTCCAAAAACAAACCATGTGCACAATAGCTTAGCACACAAACTGCCCCTATGACTACTTTATTGATTGCCTAACGTCGTTGTTGAATCAGTATATAATCTAGCCGCAAGCAGTGGGGTTGTTCTTAAGACTTTTTAAGTAGTTGACAAACTTTACCTTTCATTAAATGGACTGATATTTGGGATTTTCCCTGTTTGATCTATCATATCCAAAGGTTATAAACAATATGAAAAAACGATATTCATACTTTCTTTTACTGTTGTTTTTTTTTTACGTGTTGAATATTGCTTAAAGTTAAATCACACGATTAAGAGGAGGAAATTTAAAGAACATATAAACAAAATCGAAGATAAGACTTGTAAGAAACATCAGGGAAAGGATATGAGGCGGTCTCACCTTAACGAGTGAGAAGCAAGCTTTTGATTCGACCATTATCGCAAGACCTCACTAATATAAAAAGCGCCTCGCGGACCGTAGCGGAACTAACAGTCACTCAGCATAAACCCCAAGTTGACTGTTCACAATATTGACGGGATT
>JACMZG010001863.1:59865280-59895280 GCA_018340805.1 Microvelia longipes
TTTTTGTGTGTTGTAGTAATGTATTATAAACGTTCGTATTATATAAATTACTTTTATATTTTATTTTTATTTTATTTATTAATACAATAACGGGCAAAATTACCCTTTTTATTTTTTTATGAAAAAAATAAAAATATGTTTTATTTTTTTCATTAGCCAAAACATACAAAATTTACCAAAAATAGAACTTTATAGTTGAATCGAATTGAGTTGATTGAATTGAATAATGTTACAATATAATAAATTCAACCAATAGGGCCTATTTAGTTATCATATCACAATGGTTTCAATTGGTGTAGGCATAGAGATATCTACTAGAGGGGGTATTGCCTATCTTAATACGTTGAGAGACCTGAAACATCTTTTTGGGGCTCTCAGGGGCTCTGTGTAATCTCATTGAAACCTCCTTTATTAATGAGTTAAGGATACATAAATCAATTTTTTCGGCATCCCACACATTGTTTATGTTTTGATTTGTATTTTTAACGTTCTACTATATAAGTTATTGTGATTTTGTACTGATTATTTTATTATATTTATAACTAAAAGTCAGGTTATTTTTTCGATGTTTCCTATAGGTTATTTTTTCGAATTTAACCTATAGGACCCCTCTAGTAAAATATCTCTATGTGTGTAGGGTGTAGGTCTCCATCGTGGTGATTAATAAGGAGAAAAAAGCACTTAAGAGACTAGATGAGTTTGTAATAACTATATTTCATCACATAAAACGTAGCATATTCTTGTTAATCTAAAGTAAATTAAGTTATAGTATTTTGTTTTATCAGTCATAAATGTTCTAAATTCTTTTCCTATTTCACAACGATTTTTTTTAGCGAAATTTTAAACAAAAAGGAGATTTGAGGATGTGTAAGAAACATTATTTCACAATTTTTATTGTTTGAAGGTTTATATTTTTAAAAACGTCTATATTTTTTAATTATTTATTTTAACTAAACATTTTGAGCAATATTTTGAAGAATTAACAAGTAAAGCAAACTTTTTTAAATTATAGTATTAATTATAATTAATAAACTCTAATTAAAAAATATTAAATTTTAACTATTTAAATTTAAAACTATAATCTATATAATAAAACCAAATAACCATTATAAACTTATCTAGTCTCTTATAGTATAGAAAATATGCTAGAACATCAAAGATTTAGATTTTTTTAGAAAGTTAAAACAAACAGTAAAAATCTCAGTTAAAATTCCATACAGTATAAAATACATTAAATGAAATTAAGAATAAAAAATCTTTCCATGAAATAATTTGTTAAGAGGTCATTTTAACCGCAATTTTTAAAGAATCAATTACTGTTGATACAATGTTGAACAGAGGCGCATCCTAAGAGGGGGGGGGGGGTAATGAGGATGATACCCCCTAAGACGATCCAAAAATTTAATTATGCTATTCCGCAATACTTGCAAACCAGTTTGGGTTTAGTATCAAAACGCGTTTGGGGGAGTATTTTTAAACGGAACATTTTCTTCAAATCGCTTTATTTTTTAAATTGATTTTGTTCATTATTATTACCTTAAAACTATTTTATATGTGAATTTTAAAGTAGCCATTTACTATAGTTTGTGCTTTACCCTTTCTTCTTTCAAATTCTCCTTTCAGTGAAGAATTTCCATTGGTTTTTTAGCAACCAGGTTCATGGTACGTGGCAATTATACTTAACCCACAATACATTATTTTATTGCAGGTTAGCATTTCAGCCCCCTCAAAAAACCAAATGAATTTGTTGCGCACAAATGAGAAAAAGTACAAAATGCTGTTAAAGGACCTGCTGTTATTAGTGAATTTATGCGGGATATTGAGCTCTCTCAGCGAGATAATTTCTCTAAACATGACTTAAAAGATATTTTAATACCACGTGCGTGGTTCGTGATTTAGTTAAAATTACAGCACTGGATGGATCAGATGTTTTGATTACGACAAGTTATGAATTAGAAACCTTCCACCAAGAAGGAAGGGGATGGTTTTTGCCACACTGGTTGCAGTCATTACTTAGAGTCGCATCTACTTGATTTCCATCAACATCTCAGGGAGTTCGAGCTGCTTCACTCCATTGCATTCTAATGATTAAAATAACACCTTCCTAATATACAATGCAAGTTCTTTACATTTACGCCCATAGGAAAATTTGAGCTAACTCTCTGATGGGCAAAATGTGAACTGCATGCCAGGTCTGACAGAAATCGTGTTTGTTTCTCTACTTGGTTTATATATTACTTTAGTCTGTCCTTTGAATAAACAAGTAAACAAAGTTCCATTTTTATACTGTAGTAGCATATCCACAGCTTTTATCGGATTATTTTTATTAGACAACATTAAGCGGGGTCAGTGGAAGGATGGGTGACCGGAGATATTAAAACTGATCTTTCCTGTCTGAGGCCCAAGGAAGCGAATCCGAAAATATTTGAATTAGGCGTTGTTCATATTTTGAGGAGGAGCAAAGTGAGTCTGAAGCGGCGAGGAAATGTTGAGGTACCCTATACCCGATTTTTTAAAAATAAATAGATGAAATAACATAGATATAACATACCTGGATGTAACATAGATAGGTCTATGGATAGGTTACATTCAGAAAGATATAATTGATGTAGTACAATTAGGGGTTTTTTATTGATAATGATTTGATAAAACCAGAGATACTTATCAGAAATAAGTAAGGACATGCTAAACACCACATTGGTTGTGCTTAAAAATGTTTATATGATAAATTTGGAACAACAATTTGGTTTCGGCAAACAAAGGCTAAAGTATAGAAAAGAAAAAAATAATTCTACATTAATGAGTCATTAATAGTAAATTAGTTCGTCATTATTCGTAAAAGCATAAGATATTTGAATCCTCGACAAATAATTTTCTTTATTTACAAAATACACAAAAGCTCTTTCGATTGAACGATAGACCATCATTAGGCCGGATAAACAAATCAGCTTATTTTTGATTAGATAAAATTAACAAACATTGTGGAGGAACTTATAGAACTAATTATTATTCAGCTTGTTTTGTTCTTTAGGCACTAATGATGGCCACTTGTATGGTCAAAAACGCTTTTCGTATTTTGTGAATAAAGAATAAAACAAAAAAATATATTAGCTATTAAGCTCACCCTATAGAGCATATGGAATTAAAACGTTATTTAGTTGTTTCATCCTACGATGAAATAGGATACAAATACTATTTGTAGTTTAGGAATTCAATACACAAATTATTTTAGATTAATCAGGAGTTCTGAAGATGTTAAACAATAACCAGATGCAAAAATTCCGGTTATCGTCGAATTCATATGAGAGTAGGGTTTACTTGTTTGATAATTAAAGTCATCTTTTGACTTTACATACACAAGTATTATTAGGATGAAAAAGACATGTGGATGGTCCGCCCCTAACTTCTATTAGTTTTCTAACGGCTTTTTTCAATCACGGTCCAAGCAAGTCCCCTAAGTTTTTTACCCCATATAGGATGTTGCACCCCCTAGTGTAATCTCTCTCTCGAAGTAATCACTGCAGTAATCAGCTGCCACCCCGCCTACTTTAAAAAAAAACTTTAATACGACCTAAGTACTACATTTTGTTGGAAAATCCCCTCCTTCTAATACCTATCCTTTAGAAGTGGCTCTAAGTAGAGTATTATGGCTCTTGTGGTCCAGTTTTTTGAACCCTCAAAAGATTATAGAGTACCTAACGGAGTATTACTAGATTTAAAACCACCTAACCCTATAGTATTTATAGTTTTATAGCTAAGGTACTTAAAAATGTTCAAGATACATACTTAACACTCCAACGGTTAGTACCTCAGAAACAAAAACTAGGGGTACTTTTAATACCTAACTTAAAACAGGGATAAACTTCATTAAATTTCTTGGGTACAAAGGGTATCGAACTTTACAAGTTGAGGGTGTTACATCTTATAGCATGACACACGGTTCTTAAGACCTAGGTATTAAATGTAACAGTTTTAATGAACAAGTCTATGATTCCCAACACAATAATACACAGCACAATTACTACGCACACTGAGCGTATTTAACAGATGATCGTATTCCGTACGCATTTATTACGATACGGTTTTTGTCCCGTAATTGTTAAGTCGATCGAGTGAGATTGGGTGATAACTGATCCCACCAAAACATTGCGTCTTTTATTAAGGTTCACTTTTAGTTAGGAGGAAGTGAAAACAAAAAATATATTTAATTAAATTGTGATTTCTTTGCATCATAATAATCTATATATATATATATATATATATATATATATATATATATATATATATATATATATATATATATATATATATATATATATATATATATATATATATATATATATATGTATGTATGTATGTATGTATAAAAAATAAGTTGAAAATTTTGGTTGCTTATAACTCGAAAAATACTTAAAGGATATTGACCAAAGTTTAAACTTAGACTAATTATATGTCAGAAGGAGTCGCATAAACTATGCCAGATCGAGATCTGACATAGTCATTTGACCTGACATATCATCATTTTAGCACTGATCAAGATCAGTGCTAAAATGTCAGTAGGGGATTAGTGCAAAAATCATTTTTTGAGTGCTTACAGCTCGTAATGTAATAGTTCGATCTTGACTAAACTTTAAACTTAGAATGCTCATTGGTCTGAGTAGTCAACTTTTAAGTCTTATCGGTACCCGTTCGAAAATAATATGGGTTTAGTGCAACACTAAATTTAAGTGCTTACAGATTGGAATCTTATCGATGGAACTTGACTAAACTCTACAATTAATCGACTTATAGGTCATATTGACCACATTATATGTCTCGACGAAATTCCTTCACAAATAACAATAGGAGATTAGTGTAAAAAAAAGTATTAGATGCTTAAAGATCGTAATATAATTGATGCATCTTAACTTTATACTTAGACTACTCATGGGTCAGAATGAACGTATATTATGACTCATCGAAATTCGTTGTTAAGTAAACATAAGGATTAGTGTAAGGAAAACAAATTCAAGTCTTATATCTCGTAATTTCATCAATAGAGCTTGACTAAACTTTAAACTTAGAATCCTCATAGGTTAGAATGGACACATTTAATGCGTCATCCAGATATTTTCTAAAAATAATTATAGGGATAAGTGTAAAATGTATATTATTATTAAAAAATATTATTAATATTAATATATATATAAATATTTTAATAATATAATATTTTTTTTATATATAAATTATAATATATTATAATATTATATATTATATATATATATATATATATATATATATATATATATATATATATTATATATATATATATATAGTATATTAAATATTAAAAAAAACTTTTTATAATACCACTGACTGTTCACAATCAACACCATTTGAGTCTCCAATAATTTAAAAAAAATAATATTTATATATCTCAAATAATAATATTCTATGTTCAAAAATAATAGGTGTGGTGTAAACTAAATTTCGAGTGTTCACAGCTCAGAACCTAAATGACGGTTTATGAATAAACTTAATCATAATGTACGGCTTGAGAATTGCCATCTTAAACAAAGAATTTTTTTGCTGTTAGAGCTGTTAGGCCCAGGGGTGTTTTGTTAATAAAAAGTGTAATGGCTGGAACTGGTCTCAATTTTTCGTAAATACCTTCCTGAACAAGGATCTGCAATTCTGCCAACTCGTATAGGATGGGCGTCCCAGGCAGAACGCACTTTACAGGTCAAATTTACCACCCAAGTTAACAAACAGTGTAATGGTTGGATCCGGTTTCAATTTTTCATAAATACCTTCCTGAACAAGGATCTGCAATTCTGCCGACTCGTATCGGATAGGTGTCCCAGGCAGAACCTTTGACTTCTAAAGTGGGTTCCAGCCATTACACTTTTTATTAACAAAACACCCCTGGGCTCTTGGTCTATGTTAACAACTTCTATTTTTTGTAGTCCTCAAAGGAATAATTAATAATAATATGTTGTATGAAAAATAAAATATTTGCCGAGCGAAGCTCGGGTATTACTGCTAGTAAGTAACGGTAATATTTAAGTGAAATAATAGTTCGACGAGAAGATTATACGTTAAGTACGATCGCCTCTGAAGGTACATACAGCGTATCAAGGGATCAATCTAGAGTCCATCTTCCTAGTGCTAGCGCATAGGACTGGATTCCCTCCGCTTGGTTCTTACAGCGTATGTAACCGTATTTAGATATCGTACTTGATACGATCCGAGGATTTCGAATTCTGTGTGAATTTACTAATTGATATCCAACTTAATAATACTATTTAACAAAATTGTTATTGGACTGTTAAGAATTAAATTCTAGGTTGATGATTTCAGTCAATTAATATTTCTTGATGGCTTTTAAATAAATCGGGTACGGGGTACCTCGGAACTTTTCCTCACCATATTGGCTTCGCTCAGGTCATCCTCACTACTTTTTACTTGTTTCGCTCGTTTTCATAATATGGAAATTATCTAATTTTTCATTTTTAGATATTGAAAAACCTGAAAGGTCCTGACCACTCCCGATGCTGCTTAACATTGATGATCCTATAAAAACCGTAGATATATTTACGTTTTTATGTAAACGTAAAAAAGGAATACTGGTCGAATACCAATTTAGGGATAATTTTAAATTAATTTTCGTAGAACCTTTTTAGGGTTCCTTGAGTTTACCTTGTGTTATAGTTCTTTTTCGGGTGAAAAAATAAAATATGTAAATTATTTTATTACATAATATCTAACCTAAAATAATAGGAAAGATCAAAATAATTGTGACGCAAATTAAAATCGATAATTATTAAAATTTGCATATTAGCAAATTTCCAATACAAAAATGAGATTCGGGTCGTTGAGAGGAGGAAGAGGTTTTTTTAAAAAAATAAATTAGGATGATGAATTTCTTAGAAAAGAAATTGATTAGGCGTTGGAATTTCCTGATACACTCCACCAGACTCCATCTTGACGATGACGATTCGTTCCACCGCCGCGGCGTCTTTTGGCGCCCTATCATAACACTCCTATTGTCCTCTGGCAAATTGAAAAAAAAACTTGATGGTACAATAGAGGGGCGCCCGTACAACAATAGCGCTGACTCCTGGACTTTTGATTTTCTTTTTTGTTAATATTAGCAAGGTATGAAGACGGCGTGTGCTGCGTCAAAATCCGGGTTAATGATATCTATAGGAATATTAATTTGGGCTTTCTCTCAGCTCGTATTGCGTACTGGCTATGCATGGCGTTGTCTAAGTATTAGTCTAAGGTAGCGAAATTAATTAAAATTTCTCCTAGCTTCTTTTAATATCAGGATAATTAAGAGATTAAATCGACATACTAATTATAAGCACCGAGAGAGGCTTTCTCTAGCGCTGATAATGAACAGGCAGAGCGTTCTCATATTATAAGTTTTCTTAGATTTACTTTTCTTACGTTTTTTAATTGTAGAAACAAAGGATTAAACAAAGGGAAAATGGGGGAAATGGGTGTGAAAGTGAGAAGAAAACAAGACTAATGTATAGGTAAGGCTTAATAGAGAAGTCTTATTTAGAAAAGAATATGATTTTGCGGGATAAGAGCATAAGAGACTGGAGTATATTAACCTATCTTTAATCCTAGGTAACAACAATGCAACATAAAGTATGCTCGCTTATGCGTGTTAGACAATAAGAGTGAAAAACATTAACTTTTGAGGCTTCCCCAATTTTAGGGAAACATAAAGCCAAAATCGTATCGCCACTGTTTTACAGGTTGATTGAAGGCCTCGGACAATATTTTGCGAGCGACGAGCGTTGAGTTTATAAGTATTGGAGAAGCCTCCGAGTTAGTGTTTTTCACTCTTAGTGTATAACAAACATAAGCCAATATATATTAATCTTTGTAATTGTTTTAGGGTTCTTAACTTTATAGTTTTGATACACAATTAAAGACGACAGTCCTAAGTTAGAAAATGTTACAAGTGTATAGCTTTACATTATAAGTAAGTACAGTAAGTTTCGTTTCAATTCGGCAAGTATATCCATAATTTTTGTTAGATCATAAACGTTAAGCAGCATCGAGCGTGGTCAGTGCCCGGATGGGTGATCGCTGGGAATGAAATGGATATATTTACAATCTGAGGACGAGCAAAGTGAGTCCGAAGAGGTTTTGCAGTATAAATTTAACGACTTGCATATTATAAGGACGAGCGAAGCGAGTCCAAAGCAGGGAGAATGAGCGTAGCGAATCCGATGTGATGAAGAAAAGTTCCGAGGTACCCCGGAAAATATATATATATATATATTATATATATATATATATATATATATATATATATATATATAATATATATTATATATATATATATATATATATATATATATATAAATTGAAGATGGACAGGTTACTTTTTCGATGTTTAAAAGTTCAACCAATAAGGCCCCTCTAGTAATAATATCTCTATGTTTAAGACAATATATACGTGGGCTTGTTATCATGTGCGTTTAATCAGAAACTCAGCCAGAACTCGGGAGCACGTGCCTCGCGCGTTCACATGAGTTATGTTCCTTTCATCGTGACTTATGACTTGGCACTATAAATCTAACCAACGCCTTATAAATTTACTAAATCTTAACAGTTATGTTTTCCTGTATCCTAACGTAGAGAAAGGATTGAAATAGCTGTGATTTTTTTCTCTTTTACATTAATTGAATTAAATAATAAAACAGAGTAAAATAAAATAACTTTTTAGATCGCCCTTCTTAATTGATCAGTTATATTAAATTAAAAAATAAATAAAACCTTTTGAAAAAAAAACTGCGTCGTCATTTTAAAAAAATCTTGGGCCCAGGCTCTAATAAAAAGAAGTTGATGTTATCAAAATTTCAACGATTTAATTGATTTTTATTACTAACTGTTTATGGATATAACTGTTTCATTTAATAACTCGATACCTCTCAATATCTCGCCATGTGCCCAGTTTTGTTCCTGCTGAATAACTCTCGAAATCCTTCGAGAGTTATCGTTCACAATACGCAAGGGTAAGGTAATATATTAACCAAGTAGAGAAACTCCTGTTAAAACACTGTTAAATAACCTGTGTAAAAAAATTTAGACATGCCTGATCAGATGATTGCTGGCTCAAAAATTAAGAATTGCTTAAATTGGAATAACTGCGCATGCGCCTCTTAGGATTTACGTTTTTTTTACGTAATGATAACTTGTGGTTAACAAGATTCTAGGGATTCTATGGGAAGGATATTTTAAAATGTGATATTTAGAGATTTAACCCAGGTTTAGTGTATTTCTTTTGGCATTTTCAAATAAATCACGCGGGTTTAATCTTTTTTCGGGTTGTTTTTGAGGAAAGTATTCATTTCATTTTAATTTTTTCTAGTTCTACGATTTTTATTAAAAGTTATTAAATATTTATTTCATAGTGTCAAATATGAATTATTTCTTATTTTATTTGAATTTAAAATACTTATTAATAAATTTAATGAATGTTTGTTTTTGATTAATCCAAATTGCAGTCCGCATCGTTTGTGCAAATTTTTAAGAAACATTTGGCTCATTTGTTTTAAAACTTTGCTTATTTGTTTGCGTTGCTAAAACTTTGAAAGATTTATAAACACTTATTTTCTTTTCTTGCGTTTTTATTTTATTCAAATTCTTTCTCCAGGCTCTATTAACATGCCAAAAGCAAAGTAGTCTAAATCTATCAGCAGAAGGCATTACTGCTGACCAGGCTAAAAAGAATTGCTCGGCGTGTTAGACATAACGGTTTTAGCTCTCAGCGGTTCGCCGAGATGATTCTTTATTATTTGAAAGTAATGTCATAACTCTGGTGTCAAATCATGAAAGCAGCAGGGAATCCTTGCCTCATGTTGTCAAGAACAAGCACTGTATAAAGTTCATAATTGTAAGGGTTAAGACAATGTGTTCCATCTAGGCACACGACATCACTGCCGTGTGCAAACATTCTAGACTAGCAGACTAGACATTCTTTAGAATATCTAGTTGAGCATCTTTAAATATGATTAAGACAAAATCATCTTGTTCTAAAAATATGTGGTCTTCCAGGACATGACTTTTCGGTTTATAAAATCGCACAGCATTATTATCAAAATTCTGCATCTGCTGAACCCAGGCATGAACACTCAGATAATCCTCCTTATGCAAAACTTTATTTTTATTTAAGTTATACATTTTAAAAATATTTTACAATTTTTTTTGAAGTAAATGGATCTGATAAACGTTTTTATCAACCAGTGATTCCCTTACTAGATCTAAAATAACATCCAAAGGAATTTTTTGGGCTATTTGTTTGGCGAATTTTTCTCGCTCCGACTTACTTAAAGTTAGCCTTCCTATTTCAAACTCATGCCCAACATGAGTGAAGGATAAACGAGTATACTCTAAATCGCACGAACCTGTAGAAGAGATGGTCAAAGACATTTTAGCTGACAGTGACCATCCATCTTATTGGTGCCCAAAAGTTGTCTCTTACCGGTTGATTTAGATTTATTCCATTTCTTATCCATTCCAATTCCATTTCTATGACAAATAAAAATGATTTGCCGCACAATAAATTTTGTAGTACTTTCCTTTTTCTTCTTTTGTTTATTATTTAAAAAAAAACTCTTTAAATTTAAATTTATAATTTAAATTTATAATAACTTCTAATGTTCTTACTTCTTTTTCAAAATGTTTCGAATGGTCATTTTGGTCATTTTTGGGTGCTGTAAGCATTGTCACATTCAACGGATTTAAAAGTGTTTTTTATAACCTTTTTTATACAGTGTTTCCAATAATCATCATTTTCTTTAAAACGGGACCACATTGATAATGCGTGTAAAAGTGTAAAAGTTGTATCACATGTTGTATAAAAGTTGTATCACAAGTTTATCACATGTAAAAGTTTTATCACTTTTGAAAGAATGATAATTGTGTCCATATTATTTTATGGATTATTTTTAAAAATAGAAATTCAAATAAAGGGAAATGGCGAAAGGCAAGAGAATAAACGATTACAAAGAAAAAAAGTTGCATCATCAGCTTAGGAGAACATGTCATAGTCTCAAGATCGCTAGCGCACTAGACTTTACCGTTGTTAAAAGCGAAAAATTTTAAATCAAATCAAAAAATAACTTTATTACCATAATACATAATAGTACAAAATAAACAATGAAACTAAAAAATTTGAGAATAATTTAATGATTTAAAAATAATTTAAAATATGTATTCAAATTTAAAATAAAATCATTGATAATTTTATACTATATAAAATAAATATTTAATAAAAACCGTAGAATTGTAAAAATCAAATGGATACATTTTCTCAAAATCAACCCGTAAATAAATTAAACCCGCATGATTACTTTGAAAATGCAAAAAATAACTAACGTAACCTGGGTTAAATACCTAAATATCACATTTTAAAAAAGCCTTCCCATAGAATCCCTAGAATCTTGTATTAGGTTAGTTTTACTTTTAATCTAAGGTTTTAATCGCGTTTTCTTACTTTAATATGTACGGATAGTTTAATGATTTGTATATAAATTATGTGAAATAATTGTTAAAATAAATTAGTTAAAGAAAAAGAGAAAATATAGTAAAGGTAAAGTACATGTTTTTATTAAAATGTTGAAGAACACCCAGACGACAATGTTTTGCCTTAAATATAACTTTAAATTACGATTGATTTTATTATATTCAAAAATGTTTGGTTAAAGTTGTTAAATTACTAATTACAATTAATATTTGAAAGGGAAAAAACAAATATAACACGAAAATGTACTAAGTTAAGTAGTGCACCAAAAAGAAGTTTAATTAGCCGCTCGTTTTAAGTGATTTAAACAAACCTAGTATTTAAAGATTCGCACTTAAACCTCTATTAGATGTGACAAAACGTATTTCTAACACAAATTATTAACATTTTATACTAAATTGTACAAATAAATGCAATAAAAACAAAAAAATTTTGAAAACGTAAATAGTTTTGTTACATTTACGCCCATAGGAAATTTGACCCATCCCTGGTGGACAAAATGTGAACTACATGCCAGGCCTGACAGAAATCGTATTTGTTTCCCTACTTGGTTTATATATTAATTTACGCAAGGGTAATATATGTATTATTTTCGAATATACTTATATTTTTTGTATGAGGAAGCCAAACGGAATCGAACCCCCTCAACATCCGTCATTCAAGCAATCTCATAAGCGTCATTTTTATGATAAAAAATTCGCGAAAACGATTCATTTAATGAAAAATAGCATATTCAGTCATAATTAGGGATGAATATTAATAGAAAATTAAATAAAAAATAAATACTTCCTTTACCAAAAACGGTTTGGATTTCTGTTTTGTTTCAAAGATATTGAATGAGTTACCAACTTTATTACTCTATAAATTTTTAAATATTGAATTGGGAAGCTTAGTTTCGATTTTGGCAGCCTGATTTACCAAAAAAACTTTTTTTTTGTAATACAAGTGATTATCTTCCCATCAGATAAGTATTTAATAATAATTATTAAAACAACACATACGATAAATTATCCATCTTTCCGATAAAACAATATTTAACAAACCCAAACCCAAAACTCTTGTTTACTCTTTTAAAAATATAACGCTGAATCATCAATAATGTAAAAATGGTTTTAAGAATACGATTCCTTTGGAGTAAAAAAGTTTTACAACAATAAATATATATTTCTCAAATACATTAACGAAAAATGACTGATGTGGTTGCTAGATTTTATTATAGTAATTTATAGATGAATTATTATCCATCATATTTATTGACATATATTTATTCTGTGGTGATTTTTTTCTAATATAAGTATAGTGAAGTCATCGGGGTAACAGGTATAGGGGAAATAATTAGGTTTTTAAAAAAATTCCGAATCGTAAAGCTGTCGGTAGGGTTTCCGTCCAAACTTTGATATCTCATTAACAAACCGACTCCCTTGGAATCATTAAATTGAAGTGCGCATGCGCTTATATATAATTACAGTGTTCTTAAAGTAAACACGAGTCAATCAAAGTCAAGATGGAAGCTCTTGATTTTTGTCTAATCATGCCACGGATACTTCTGTCTGTCATATTGAATTAAATAAAAAAAAATGTCAGTATAATATCGCATGTTATTCTACTTTATCTACTTCACCATGATATCTCGTCCATTTAAATTTTTAAATAAAAATATTTGTATCAGTAATATTTTGCTTTCTTAGCTCCTACAAGTAAGGGGACATATTGCATTAGTAAAAAATGAAACCCACTTTTTTGTTACAAATTTCAACGTTGGTGAAAAATGTAAATAAATTTAATTATTAATTATTTTTACTTTCCGTCACTTATACCGTTGATATATAGGAAAAGAATTGTGTTTGCGAAAAAATCCGGAACCGGGATGTCACCGGAATTATCCGTTTCTGGTGTTTTTATGACCTCTTGAGTGGTTTTCGCAAAGTTGTCTGTCTGTATGTGTCTGTGCATCTGTTATCATCTTAGTGCCCAGTGTATTTATGCTGGAGGGTTGAAATTTTGTTCAAAAATCAGTCTACCGATGTAGTTTTGCTATTCAGAAAATATAAATTACTTTGAAAAAATATGTCATTACTCGCAATAATGACTCAGCAAAAATTTAAAAAAATCCTAAAACGCGGAAAAATTATGCGATTGGATTAAGACTATTTGGCACGCATGTGACTATGTATAAGATACAATGCAGTTTTATATCATAGTATATATATATATATATATATATATATATATATATATATATATATATATATAATATATATATATATAATGTATATATATATATATACACACACAACATAGTATATTCATCATATATATATATATATATATAATATATATATATTATATATATATATATATATATTATATATTTTATATATGATATAAATTCAATTGGACCCTCAATGTCCTCTGTCGAGTGTCCTAAATTTTTTCCTAAACTCAAGCCCATTTAGGGTTAGGAATATTTTACGAGTACCAGGACTCTTTAAATGGTGATGAGTATTATAATTATATGTGCAGGGTGTCAAGTCTCTTCGTCAAAGAGAGCAAGCAAAGTTCAAAATTTGACAAAAATGTACCAGCAGTACAGTTGTCTTAGAAGAGATTGTACCCAGCATTCTACCTGAATCGTTTTGAGTCCAATCTTCTCTACTTTAGGATGGAGGATAGGATGGACATAATAATAATAATATTTTTTTTATTTCACATTTTAAAAACAATACCATATATTCTTTTTTGCACTTTTAAATTTTTTTTTAAAGAATTGTTAGAAATTAGGTGCTCTATCTTTCAATGTGAGAGCCCTCGATAGTTTAAAAAAACTAGAGTGAGGCTCTGCTTCTGGTATTCATATATACTTGTAATTAAATAAAAGTTGGCTATACAATATATAAATTGATTTCTAATATTTAAAGTTAATATTAAAAGGTTAGAGACCACAGTATTAAGAATTAAAAGTTTTTAGGTGGAAATGGTCTAATCATAATTGAGTTTTATTTATATTTAGACCATTTCCACCTAAAAACTTTTAATAATTAATATTTAAAGTTAAGATATATAAAGATTGATATGAAAGTAACTTAAAGTAATAAGGACAAAATAATAAAGGAAGGAAATAAAGGATAATAAAGGAATAAAGGACAA
This sequence comes from Microvelia longipes, assembly GCA_018340805.1. Classification (NCBI taxonomy): domain Eukaryota; kingdom Metazoa; phylum Arthropoda; class Insecta; order Hemiptera; family Veliidae; genus Microvelia; species Microvelia longipes. Next base: position 59,879,955 of record JACMZG010001863.1, read on the forward strand.
AACAACAAAAAGGCATAAAAGAATTTGACATGAAATATTTTCTAATAAAATAATTAAAAATATCACTGACATTTTTATGAAATTAGTTAAATAATCTGAATAAATTAATATTTATTTAAATTAAAAAATTATGTTTCAAAATCTATTTTTTAACAAAGATGTATCTTTTTTTTTTTTATATACATACATATACATACACATATACATACATATACACACATACATACATACATACATATTATATCTATTGTTTTATTTAAATAAGATCTGCTCCTAGGATCAGATTCTTTGTGATGAAACCAAGTAAATAATAACTGTTAAAGAAATAGTATGAAACAAATCTGGTGGATGATCTTCCTACGCGTCTGTCGTCATCATTTCTTCTTCCCATTTATACATATTTTATTCTGAAATGTTTCATCGTTTTCATCACTATTTTTACAATGCATAGAAATATTTGTAAACAAAATAATGAGTTTTTCTTCTAAAACTACTATCATTATTTATTATAAAAAGTTTTTTTTAAATTTAGGAAATTTAACAATGAAAATGCAGGAAGTGATCAAGAATGAATACAAATTACCTATTCACTTGAAATAAAATAAATTTTAAAATCATTATGAACGATTATAAAAGTCGATAAAAAGAATTGATATAAGTAGTTATGGAATGCGTTTTGGGGCGGATCATGGGAGGCGTGGGAGGCTGATAGGCTTTGTTGTTATTTAAATGTCATGTTTGTTGATAAATTTTATTTTGTAAGGTCGTCACAAAAAAAATGAAATTTTGTTTCGAATGTGTTCATGTTTGTAAGGATTCTATAGTTAGAGCTTAAAGTGATAAGCTTAAAGAGGATAATCATTATGTTATTTTTTTATTACGTAACGTGAACGCTTCTGCTTACGCTTTAGTGCTTTTTTGCTACATTGCTTTGTTCACACGCGGGGTTTGGCCCAACCCCGTTGGGGGTTCAATCGCAACTGTTCACACGGTATTCTTAACCTATAGTGAAGACTTTATCCCGATAAATAATAAGTTTCAGGGGGTGAACCCGTCATATGACTACTGCCGGGGGGAGGGGGGGGGGGGAATCCTTATGGGGTTGAACCTGGGTTGAACCACTTGTCAAATCCCGCATGTGAACGAAGTATATATTGTCAAGTGACGAGATGATAATCTGAAAATTGGGTATTAAATTTAAAAGGGTTTTCGTTTAGAAGTGATACTGATAGTAGGGCAGGGGGTGTATTATTGAGCAAGTTGACCTCGTAGTAGAGTCCAATTGCAAACCCTAACCTCTTCCCTAGTCAACTTAGCAAAAGAAAAGAGTTTCTAGAATTCCAGTATTAAATTTCTGAGTTGTTTGTTGGGTGTATCGCTTTGAGGCCTCTTTTATTCGATTTAGTTCCTTAAAAACACACACATGACACTTTAATATCATCTTTAAAACATTTAAATAAACTATTTTTTTGACTTACTAAGGACACCAAACTCAACAAAATATAATTTCTCCCCACTCCATAATTTTTTTTATAATTTTGATGAAGTCATATTATAGGTTTATGACGTCATTAACTGATTATTAAGAAAAAAGTGACTTTTATGCAAACTTTCGTCACGATCGGAAGACCCTGAAAAGTTATCGTTCAACATTAAGGAATCTATCAGCAAAATTACAATAATTACCTAAAGGATAAATATATTTTTGAAATCAGGAAATTATCACATCTCTTTATAAACCAATCATTCAGGTTTTAAATTTTGCTTGAAAAAAAAAAAATTAATCAGCATTAAATTAAATTTATTTAACTACGCTCACTCTCTGCGTGTCGGGTTTACTACACTCGTTCTCACCACTGTAAATCACCTAATTTAAATTGCAGTATGTATTTGAACTTGTTTCTCTTCCTGAGACAGTAAAGGTATCTATTTTATTCCCTATGGTCACCATTTTATAGGAAATAACCTCCCTCGATAGTGCTTGACGTTAGTGAAAAAAGAAATACTATAGTCGTAATGAAAGAAAATTAATTTATTATATATATATATATATATATATATTATAATATATATATATATATATAAATATATATATATATATATATATATTATATATATACTATATATATATATGTATATATATATATATAATATATAATTAATTTTCTTTCATTACGACTATAGTATTTCTTTTTTCACTAACGTCAAGCACTATCGAGGGAGGTTATATATATATATATATATATATATATATGCGCGTCTCACCTATCGAGGAGGTTATAATTATATATATATATTATATATACGCGTCTCCACCAATCTAGGATAAGGTTATGAATAAAAACACAGCTTTACATGAAACTATATATTTATTTCTGCCAACGTTTCGAATTTAACTACAAATTCTTCATCAGGGCCCTATGCAACACAAGAAAACATCAATCTATTAGATAGTGTAAAATGAAAATAGATAAATTAAATAAGAATGAGCAATAACAAAAATAAAATAAATAAATAAACCAAGAAATAGGAGAACTTAAAAATATAAATATTTCTATATAAATAAAATATAGAATATATAGTATAGTATATAGTATATATATTCTAATTATATATATATATAGAATATATTATATATATATATATATTATATATATATATATATATATATATATATATATATATTATATATATATATATATATATATATTATTTGATATTAACTTCAATTGGACCCTCAATGTCCTCTGTTGAGTGTCCTAAATTTTGAAAATTATTCATCTTAGTTGGACACACTAATACAGACAGACAACTTGGTAATAACCACTCAGAAGGTCTTAAAACACATGAAACTGAGAATTTAGTTGTGATTCCAGTTTCGAATATTTTGTGAAAACACTTTACTTTTCCTATATAAAAATGGAATAAATAACGAAATTTAAAAACTATATCATTGTTTATGATCATAAAACATATGATTCATAGTTATGAATCATAATACATCGTCATGCTGGCGCAAATTTGACACAATCTTCCATATAGTTGATGTTCTGGACATTATAGTCTACTTTCATGTTATGATATGAGAGAAAGCTTATTAAACATGTTGGGTAAAATGTTTTTGAATTCCATGTAGAACGGAAATAGAACGAGAAGGAAGTCACTTCCTGGTCTAATAAGCTATGTGTGACGTAGTGCGACCTACCTGTTCCTGTCCATACTATCCAACCGTGACCCAACTTACTTGATATCTCGAGCTGGGATACCTGTGCAATCAGGGTGTAGTAGCACAGGTGCTGGATAGATCAATATTTGGGTCCAGCAACGTTTGTTCAGCAACCCACCCTTTTTGTATGTGTATTATCTGTCAATAATATTACATTTCGAATAAATTATATGACCGTTTTTTAGTGGCAATGATCAATATAAGTGTAAGTGTTTTCCCCCGATAAAAATAGTTTTTCTCCTTTAAGATTTAGATCTTCCGGTAGTAAACGCGTCAATGTGGATGAAGAATCCGCGAATGACGTTTCGCTTCCACTGTGGGAGGCATCTTCAGAAATGTAGGACATTATGGTCACTTCAATCAGTTCAGTCAGACATCAGTCAGTTCAGTTTTATAGAGCATTGTGTTTTTATCCATGGTTCCCTATAAACCTGAAGATGCCTCCCACAGTGGAAGCGAAACGTAGAAGTCTTCATCTACATTGACGCGGTCACCACCGGAAGACCTAAATCTTCATGACAATAACAGCGGAAGCATACGCAGTTAAGTAGTTCTCCTTGATAAATAGTCTCTTATCTAAAGGATAATCAATACTATAGTATAACATACGGTTGTAATCAGTTGACAGCGAGGGAAAATAATGAGAGGGAGCCTATGAGGTTACTCCTGGATGTTAAACCAATTCCGCGATTTCATATCAAGCCAACCTTATTGGTTCTCTAACACTATTCTCACACACTGTTAATAAATTTATATATTATATTGATAGACTGAGGGAAAGTCTTTTATGAAAATGCACAAAAGGGTTTTATAAAGATCTTTTCCTTTTACTACCTTTTTAAAGCGCTTTAGAACATTAGGGAATTTTTAATATGAAATTACGCTTATGAGGTATATAGGTACACCTAGATACACCTAAAGGTACACCTAGAGGTACGCCTGAAAGGAGTGGGGAGCATTCTTACTTCAAAAAGATAAATTTACTGTCGAAGTATTTATATTAGCGAATTTTATTTGGAAAATTCGCAGTCCAAGTCCGGTCCCAGTTGTCTGTATGTGTGTGTCTGTGTATATGCGTGTGCCTGATATCATCGAATCTCCTAGTGTATGATTAATAGTTAAAACTTAGGACAAAAATCAATCTCTGCGTTTAATTGTTCTATCCGGGAAATATTTTTTCCCGACGTCACTATGACGTCACTAACTATTGTTTATGGTTTATGGCGTCACAAATTATTGTGATGAAAAAAATTGGAAAATAATTAAATTAAAAATAATTAATTTAATTAAAATTAAATTAATTTAATTTAAAATCCCCCCCCGGAAATCGGGCAAAATCGGGTACGGGGTACCTCGAAACTTTTCCTGTGTCAGAGTATACAATTCGCCAAATTTACATTGGAACACGTCTTCGGACTCGCTTCGCTTGTCCTCAGATAGTAAATACATCCGTTTCATTCTCAGCTGTCACCTATACATCACTGACCACGATCAATGCTGCTTAATTTTTATGATCCAACAAAAATCATAGATATACTTGTCGTATTAAAACGAAACTTGGTGAACTTATTTATTAGGTAAAAGTATACACTTGAATTAAATTTTAACTCGAATCATTTTCTGATTTTTTACAACTCTTTTTAAAAATTTACACAACTCATTTAATAAAAATGTAATTAACGCTGATAATGAGATGAAACTTGTCACATACGTTATTCTTATAAATGGCTACATACGTGCTATTTTATTAGCTATACATAATACCAATAAATGTGCACAGTTTAATTTATTATTAATATTACTTCAATTTTTATCAAATGACATATATAATCAGGCACAAATCGAATTAAAATGTTGTATGAGTGCATCCTTTTATACTAGAAATAAATATACTAAGTTTCATTTGAATACTACAAGACTGCATTTCAAGACTGGTATTTCTTCGGTTTTTGTTGCATCACATAGACCAAGAGCCCAGGGATGTTTTGTTAATAAAAAGTGTAATGGCTGGAACCGGTCTCAATTTTTCGTAAATACCTTCCTGAACAAGGATCTGCAATTCTGCCGAATCGTATCGGATGGGTGTCCCAGGCAGAACGCACTTTAGGGGTCAAAGGTTCTGCCTGAGACACCCATCCGATACGAGTCGGCAGAATTGCAGATCCTTATTCAGGAAGGTATTTACGAAAAATTGAGACCGGATCCAGCCATTACACTTTTTGTTAACTTGGGTGGTAAATTTGACCTGTAAAGTGCGTTCTGCCTGGGACGCCCATCCTATACGAGTTGGCAGAATTGCAGATCCTTGTTCAGGAAGGTATTTACGAAAAATTAAACTCATTTCCAGCCATTACACTTTTTATTAACTTCGGTGGTAAATTTGACATGTAAAGTGCGTTCTGCCTGGGACACCCATCCGATACGAGTCGGCAGAATTGCAGATCCTTGTTCAGGAAGATATTTACGAAAAATTGAAATCGGTTCCAGCCATTACTCTTTTTATTAACAAAACACCCCTGGGCTCTTGGCCTATCAAGTGTTAAGCAGCATCGAGTGAGGTCAGTACATGGATGGATGACTGATGGGAATAAAACTAAAACGGATGGTTATAGACGTATTGCTATATAAATGAGGTAATTTTCACTCTCATTTTACTCTTAGGAATACGCAGCGAATTATTAATGTAAGAAAGTAACATTTTTCTATCATTTACATTTCTTATGAGGAGAAACATAGTAGTTTTTCAGCAAAAAGTAATGCTACGTTTATTTATTTGTACAGAGTATGTTGTATAATTGATGTCAGGATTGATTTTAGGGTTCTCATCTCTCATACAACGTAAAAGAGGCTGTTATTTATTAGAGTAATTTATCTCAAAACTAAAGGAGAGGCAAGATCTGATGAAAACCCTCAAAGTAGGGTCCAAAAAAAGTGTTCCGGACTTGAAAAAAAGAACAGGAAAAGATTAGGACTATTAGACGAAATTAGAAAAAAGGGGGGACTTGGTGAAAAAAAGGACAGCCGATAAAATTGCACGGAGACAGATTGGACTGCAGCCCCTGGGACGGTTTTAATTGGGGAGCACAAGGAGTAGTCTGAGATAAAAGATTTTTGGGAAGGGGATAAAAAACTGCAGGGGAGTTTTTTACTAAGAAAACCTGATTGAAAATGTTTCGAGTGGACCACATGACATGTTTTACATGTAAACCAGTCGCTTCATCGGTTTGAGTTTTATGTAGAGATCCAGTTGATAATACTTTCATATCCTAGAATAATTTAAAGGAGGAAGCAGATTGGATTGCTTTAGCTTGGTCAAGATTGATAAGATAAGCTTGATTTAAAAGATACTGCATTTTACAGCGACCGATCTCGTAACATCAAGGGGTAGATATAGATACTCCTTGGTAAGATTCATTATCGAATTGGAAAGCTGGAACTCTACAAACACAGTTTGGTTCACGAGACGCCGTGTAGAGGTAACATGGTTTATCTATACTAGATTGTACTCATACTTGGGAATAAGATGAAACGCTGTAAAATTTAAAGCTCTTAACAAAAAACTAGAGTTTATTTGATCATAAAAGAACAGTATGCTGTTTAAATTTCATACACAGATTTTCATACTCGAAAAGGTCAAGTAAATTCCGAATATAGGAAACATATAGTTTACGAATATAGGAGACGTACAGGACAGGCTCCGTAAGTAGGAGCCGTTGCTGGAAGCCTTTTTACCAGACCGCGCCTCGGTTTAAATTTGTCATGTTGCTTCCTTTACACTCTGCATCCAGTTTTAATTCGGTTTGGTAGAAGATTTAAAAGAATTTAACATGGTATGCAAGTTCACTTCGATACTCAGGCTTACACAACTCGTTCTTGTACCCCTGGGTGAGCGCGAACTAATAATCAAACTGTAATAGCAAAGTTGGAGAAAAATTAATTTATTTAACATTTCTTGTGCTTTCCGTGAATACTAATGTCAGAAATTACAAACCAAGATTTATTTATTTATTTAAACAGGCAATGCCTAACAATTACAATATAATTACAAAGTATTAACAAAAATACAAATAAGTAACAATTTTGTAAACATATTTTTCCACAAACATCAAGTATAAAGAATGTAAAGTATTTTAATTTTAACAGAGAATGGAAGAAGAAAAAAAAGTAATTGCTAATAATAATGATAAAACAAGTGTTGACTAATAGTACAGTCAATGAAGCATAATACCTCCGATTTGCTTGCCTATCGATGGTATGACTTGAAAATTTGGAATTAGTATTATAAAATGATTTAAAATATAAAAGAATACAAACAAAGAGAGAAAAGAAAATGAATAGAGGGCTATGAAATACAATGTTACTAATAATTAGAAATAATTAATCATAGATAGAAAATAAAATTTAATATAGGAAGATAGTGAGAAGTAAGTTGTAGTTTGAAAACATCTAACAGGTTGGTAAGAGATAAAACTATGATAGGTTAAAACAGTACATAGTAAAATAATATAGTAAAATTATAGTAATAATAAAATAATATATAATTTGAGAACCATCCTGATATTATTAAGTGTAAATAACATTTACACTTGGGCTCATTCAAATTCATATGTAAATAACAATTTTCAAATAATATAAATAAATAATTTTATTAATAAACGGAAATATTAAACATCGAACTTCTATTAGTGAAAAAAGAAGGCAGACAAATTTGGGCTTGCTTTATTAATTACTGAGTTTTTGTTTGTCGTGTTCACAAACATAGAGTGCTCATTTTTATCGGGGTATTGAAATAAGAAATACGAGGGGCTAAAAAATAAATTGTTTTAGGACAAATAATCTTGATTTTTTTTTTAAAAAAACAAGACATTTTGTATACATTACGAGAAGTTAACGATTATAATCTTAGAATCAGCTACCGTCGATACTTGCTGTTGGATATAAATATCCCTGAACGGTAGCTAATTCTTCGATTGCTTCTTCAACTTGCGGTAAATACAACCTTTTTAATTCCTGATTATAATCTTATTTGTTAAATTTGTTGATTGTTGTTTTCATCAAAGAACGCTAAAGACATATAGGAACAATTAATTGTAAAGATCGACACATAAAAATACACTATTTTGCCAAGTTTTACCCAGTTTAAACATTTTAAGTTGCTTCTCATGCCGCAATTTAATACGTTTAACGTAGGAAGGTTAACCATGAGTGTTCGTTACTGATTTTTTTAATGGGGGGGGGGGGGGTAAAATCATTTTGAGGGGTCCGCCAAGTACGTTTTATCTGAAATGGATGCAAGCGCAACCCTGATATAGTGAAGTGAATAAGAATACCTGCATGGGGAAAGGATTAATTCAACTGTGCTATATTTGACGATGTTTCTTGGCAAAGTGTGACGAGGTCATTTTAGAGTTAGCAATCGAAGTTATCAAACTTACCTACTGTTATTAATATCTGAATTGTTTCTTATTGGATAAACAACCAAATAAACCTCATACCATAGATATAATATTACTAGAGAGGCTGTATGGTTTGAATCTTGAAAAACCGTGAGAGTAACCTGAAGTTAACGAAAGTAAACGAAAAAATCGAAGAATCAGCTACCGTCGATACTTGCTGTTGTATATAAATATCCCTGTCACAGGGATATTTATATACAACAGCAAGTATCGACGGTAGCTGATCCTTCGATTGCTTCTTCAACTTGCGGTAAATACAACCTTTTTAATTTAAACGAAAAAAATCCGAAACTTATATAATATTTATAACAATACAAGTCACAAAAAAAATTCGAAAAATCGGATAACGATTAATTTATTGCAAACTTAACACATTCTCAGAGAAGGTTACCATGAGGTAACACAGAGTCTCTGAGTAACCCCATAGAGATATTATTGCAAGAGGGGCCCTATAGGTTAAATTTTGACCCTGAAAAAGTAACCTGACCGCCTTCGCTTATAGACCAAGAGCCCAGGGGTGTTTTGTTAATAAAAAGTGTAATGGCTGGAACCGGTCTCAATTTTTCGTAAATACCTTCCTGAACAAGGATCTGCAATTCTGCCGACTCGTATCGGATGGGTGTCTCAGGCAGAACGCGCTTTAGGGGTCAAAGGTTCTGCCTGGGACACCCATCCGATACGAGTCTGCAGAATTGCAGATCCTTGTTCAGGAAGGTATTTACGAAAAATTGAGACCGGTTCCAGCCATTACACTTTTTATTAACAAAACACCCCTGGGCTCTTGGTCTATCTTGCATAGAACCAAATAATTCGTACAAAATTACAATAACTTGTATAGTAGAATTTGTTAAACAACAAATTAAAACACAAACAATGTGCTGGAAACCGAAATCAATTGATTTATTATAACCTTAACTCACTCTTGGAGGAGGTTTCAATGAGGTTACACTGAGCCTCTGAGAGCCCCAAAAATATGTTTCAGGCCTCTCAATGTATTGGGATAGGCTATGCCCCCTCTAGTATATATCTCTATGAGTAACCCAATACCCTAATCCAAATCGCAATCCGTTTATACGTTATTATTGCAATAATAATATTTTTTTATAAATAATAGGGATAGTTTAATGTTTTTACTAGTATATTAAGACCTTTAATTTCCTCATAAACGAATTATTACTTACCTTTTTTATTATTGCCTTCTATATTTGTTAAAGGTTAAAAAAAGTACAAATTACTTACAATGTAATAAACTGGAGGAATTGTAAATCAGAGCAGGGCGGGTACCTGAGCTTTATGACTCGGGGTCTCAGTGTTTTACAGCTGTTTGTTTTTACATTGAAAATTTGACACGTTTAAGTTGGCTACACTGTGGGACGTTATTTATGAACCTTGTTAAGAGTTTGTTTATGAATTACGAGTCAATATTTTTACGGTTTTCAATAAACAGTGTACTGAGATATAACTGAAACATAAATTATAAGGCACTGAACTAATTATAAATGAGTACACTGTAATGGTTATTAATTTCTTTATGTATGTATACCACACAAGCCAGTTGCTTCAACAAAATTTTTAGGAACACTCCTTGGAAATTATTGTATCAAACTTTTTAAAAATATTATAATAGAGTTTTGTATCTAATTAGATGAGGAAATATAAATATTTTCCCTCACTATTACTTCTATGAACTTAAGATGTATTTTTTATGATGTATTAACATTTGGTCTAGAACAGGCCTGGGCAAACTACGGCCCTCGGGCCACATGCGGCCCGCGGAGCATTTTTATGTGGCCTGCGAGCAAAATTAAAATGTTTGGAAAAAAGATAAAATAAAGAAAAAATAAAGAAAATATTAGGTATATAAGCAAATAAATTATTTAATTTAAAATTATTATGAAAAGTTAGATACAAAGATAAGGAAATAATTGATAGCTACTTTAACTGTAAAGTTTGAAAAAATAAAAACTAGTAAGATAAGAAACAATTACATAAAGAGCGGCCGCCTTTCATATCAATTCTCATTGTCGGATTTGGCGAATTTTAATTATTTTAGTGAATTTTTATTTTCACAATAATAAGATAAAAAAGCGATTTTGCCTTCTGTGAATTGCCGAAAAGGAGTTAATAAAATACAATCCCTTTGATCTTTTATTTCATAGGAATACTTTTTAAAATTATTTTTACACCTAGCAATCTAGCAAAATTTGTCTTTAGTTATATTTCAAGATCTGATGAAGATACTCCGTTTTGTTTTTTCCGTTTAGTGCTAAAGTTCCCCAATTCCTATTCTTTGAGAATAAATTTGACTTTAGTAATATACAAGCTTAACTGCAATTTGTTGCGGGTTTAGCATACTTTAAAATTTAAGGAATGCGGTCCGTGACTGGCTGTAAAAAGACTAAGCGGCCCTTTGCTAGAAAAGTTTGCTTAGGCCTGGTCTAGAACCTCTCAGTTGGTTAGATATTCTTAAATATTCAAATTAAACTAGGAAATTCAAAAGAGAAGGTTAGATGGATTAGAGGTTGGACGGCAATGAAAAAAGAAGTTGGTAAAAAAGGCCTAATTGAGTGGTCTACTTGCCAGGCTTCTCCTTCCCCCTAAAAATAAACTACTATTACTATTACTATAATGTATCTCACCCCCTTCCTTTCCAGCATATACATTATACGTACAATGTATGCATGTATAAATATGCTTGTTTGTTTAGATTTCTGTTAATGCATAGAGATATTTTTACTAGAGGGGTTCTATTGGTTGAATTTTGAAACATCGAAAAAGTAACCTGACCACCTTCGCTAATAATGTAATCAAATAATCAAAATTACTCGGGGGCGCCCGTAAGTGTGTCTAAAATCCGTTTTATAGGTCCCTAACCACGAAAAAATACGTTTTGCTAAACTTTATATGTCTATATATATAATATATATATATATATATATATATATATATATATATATATATATATATATATATATATATATAATATATATATATATATATATATATATATATTTGTATACGTATGTATATATTTCTAACGGATTTTTGAAAGCACTCTATCTCTTGAACGAAATGATATTTACAATTTAATCTAGGTACAAAAATCAACCATGGGAAGGTCGCGAACCCTATTGAAAATCAGGCTGTTGTGACGTCATTAACCGACGTTATTTGGTGAGTCAACAAAAGTTCCAAAACATCGTTAATATTCAAGGTTCATTACTTATGTTTTAGGGCGTTGAATCGAATGAACCCAGTCTGAAGTCGATACGACCACTCTAAGTGACAAAAAAAGTAAAAAAAAAAACGTGGAAAATAACAGAAAACCAAAATAACGGTCAGTTAAAAATAATTTTTGAGGAGGGTATCGCTTTCGATTTGTCTTGGGGTGCTGAATTCAATAAAACCGGTCTGGAGTCGATAAGTCTAATAAAAGATAGGTTTCCCAGGTTCGAATCTTGGTACCGCGCTAATTTTTTATTGTCTTATTTTCAGTATTTAAGTTTAAAACTTCTAAATATTTCCATGAGCAGTAGACTTACAATTTATTATTTAATTTTTTCGAATTTTTCAAAGAAAATGCGCTAAAAAGTAGCGTAAACTGAGCTTCAAATGAGTGCAAGTATTCCTGTGCTGTATTGTAATGTATGGTATAAATATACGAGGTTTTCTTTGAAAAATTTGAAAAATTGTGAGGCAAGTTGTGAGGCCACTGCTATAGTAATTAAATACATACCGAAAAATTAAGCAAAAATTGTAAGAGAAAATGAATTTCAAAGAAAACTTGCCCGGCTTGTCTTTCTCTTGGTTATTTTTATTATTTGTTTTTATGGCTCTAATGATGGCCTCATGATAGGTTAATAGCGTTCTGAGAATAAATTAATGGAGACATCTTTTTATTCGTTTTTCCTAGACGGTCAATTGTTCCTTCGCAATGATGTACAATGTAGGTCCATTCGTTGAAACTATAAAAGAATTTGTTTATATACTTCTTTGTTAATTTGACTCAACGCCAATAATTGAATTGCAGTTCAACTTCACCTTAACCTAAAATAAGTTCGCATTTTTTTTTTTGTTCTTAAGAATTATTTTAGAAAATAACATTTAATGATAATCATTTTTAACTAGTATCCTTGGCGATGACTTCGGATATTTCGAAATGTTGAAGTGGCAGCTAAGGACCGGTGAAGTCTGGATTCCTACTGGGTTGCCTTGCCTCCCTACCTGTCCCGTACGGCTCGGCCTGTTTATTAAAGTTATAAAAATGTACTCGACGAGTCCTAAGAATGATCGGACGAGTTTCGATAAGTAAAAGATGTGACTTCATAAAAAGAATTTCAAAGTTGACAGCTCTCGAGTTTTTATTTCTCGATCCCGGTCTGTCACTCTGTTATATCTGTCATGAAGATCCCATATTTCACCATCTCATTCTAATGAGGATACGATCGTTTTCCAACTCGCTCTAATCAGTTCCTTCAAATAAAAAAAAGACTGGTTCACGATTTGACCCTTTAGCATCTCTCTTCGTAAAAAAAAAATATCCTTCCAAAAAAGAAAGATTGGTTTGAGACGTCGCAGATCGTCTCATCACCTGACGGACCTCCCGGGACTCTGTCTGTTCTGTTTGAGAACGTCCTGACCAACAAGTTGTTTGTAATAAATTATGAATGAAGCCGTCATGCCGAGTCAGAGGGAACGTGCTCTATTCGCTGCGACGCGCATCACATGTCCTAACACTCCAGTCATCCCATAATACCTAAGAGACAACTAAGTTTAATTTTTTCAAACTCAGAGCCAAATAGACGTCCGTAACACTCCCTTAATTTATTAACATTTTCATGGACATGTAATAACCAAGTCGAACAGTTGGACAAGCTACAAATATATCCTAGGCAGAACATAGTTTAAGGGAATATTCTAGCATTCTAGTATAACATGGATTTTTAAGTAAGATTATTAGTCAACAAAAAATATAAATCAACACTTGAGTTGAGCTCAGAGTATGACTCAGCATGTTCTCCTGCTCCCTGTTATCCACATCCGTCATCACTATTTCTACAGGTTAACTAAAGACTTTATATTGCTCTTGCGATAACTTTATAGGTCAAATGTCATTGATTTATGATTAATGAAAGCCTTACAAATCGAGCAGTGCTAGTAGAAGAGTTTGCCTTCTACTTGGAATGATTGAGTTTAATATAAAACAAAACATACGCAGGGTGAATCAAAAGGCTACCCCCTCCTCTAAAATTTTAAAACATTTGACATAAATTATTAAAACTTTATAGTTTTAAATTATTATTTTTTTTAGTCCAAGAGCCCAGGGGTGTTTTGTTAATAAAATGTGTAATGGCTGGAACCGGTCTCAATTTTTCGTAAATACCTTCCTGAACAAGGATCTGCAATTTTGCCGACTCGTATCGGATGGGTGTCCCAGGCAGAACCTTTGACCCCTAAAGTGCGTTCTGTCTGGGACACCCATCCGATACGAGTCGGCAGAATTGCAGATCCTTGTTCAGGAAGGTATTTACGAAAAATTGAGACCGGTTCCAGCCATTACACTTTTTATTAACAAAACACCCCCCGGGCTCTTGGTCTATTTATTGTTTTAAGGGTCTATTTATTGTTTTTATTAATTGTACCAAATTCTTTTTGGTAGTTGTTAACTTCCGAGTCCTAATGCAACACCGAATTTTGTGAAAAAAATCCGGAACGGGGATTCTCAAAACTTTTTCTGCTCACATCGGATTTAAGAAGTTTATTGACTCGCTTCGCTCGTCCTTAGAATATACAAGTCCTTAAATTAGCTCTTTAAGACGTCTTCAGAATCGCTTCGCTCGTCCTGACATTCAGATAGTAAATACATCTGTTTTATTCAAAGCAGTCACCCATCCAGACACTGAACACGTTTGAAGCTGCTTAACTTTTATAATCTAACAAAAATCATAGATATACTTGTCGTATTGGAACGAAACTTAGTGTTCTTGTTTATTGCGTAATGGTATACATTTTTACCAATGTATACCATGAGTCCGAAGCTGAGAGGATGAGCGCAGCGAATCGATCCGAGGTCCCTCGTACCCGATTTTTTCGTAATTATATTAAGTCATAAATGTTAATTTAAAACATAAACGTGATGCTCTTATGGCTAAATTATCAATGCCAGTAATAAAAAAAACACTTTGGGCACTTATGTTTGCCAAAAACTTTTTTCTTAGACACAAATAGGCAAAATATCTTGTATTCATCCCTATAACTCAAAAAGCCTAAGAAATGAATACCTTTTAATTTAATTTTTGTCTGTTTTTATAGCAAAATTCGGCGTTACACGGGACACCCGAAGTTGTTGGATATAAAAAAATTCAAACAATGAATATACAAGACCCGCAACACTATTGCGTTGCCATGCGCAACTGACAGGGTTGAACCTGGATATTTGTCTAATAACTTATACCACGTGAATTTTATGTTAAATATAATTAATAAAATAATTAAGTTTTATTTTTCCTGAAAAAGGTTTTTCTTATTTTAAAGCCCACAGAAGTTAACTACATCATCAAAAAGATGTTCCCTATACACAAAAAGTAAGCCAAGATTCATTAATTTATGTCTAATCGTTCAAAATTTAATAAGAGGGGTGAATT
>JACMZG010001863.1:59900280-60027780 GCA_018340805.1 Microvelia longipes
AATGGGTAATAGTAATTTTGTATGCCAAACGTATAGGGTTGGGGGGGAATTACCGGAATTTAATGATATTGGTATCAAATTGATCGGGATATGACACAGTATCTGAAATCATAAATAAACGTTACTCTACAATTTAAAATTCTTAAAATATTGTAATGCACCGATATTTATATTAGTACTTTATGAATAATCAATTATTAATTAATAATAGAGCATACTAATACAGCAACTGGAAGTATTGCCAAATTTTTTATAAGAAAATTATATATTGTTAGGGTGGCAGCATAACTTAAGACCACCAGTGAACCGCCTTTCGTGTTATCGGTAGTGCTCCTTCTATATATAGTATTATCCTAAAATAATTATAAATTATGCTTTACCAGTGGTATAGTATAAGGGTATAGTAGTGCCAGGGTGATGTATTTGACACACCACACACACACACCATATATATATATATATATATATTATATATATAATATATATATATATATATAGTATATATATAATTATATATATAATATATTATATATATATATATATATTACACCTGATATATAGTATTCTACATAAGTATTATTGAGAGTCTTAAATTTTGCCTAAAACGAGGTTCATTTTGGGTTAGGTATCTTTTACGAGTACCTGACATCCCTTTAGAAGGAAGGCACATAAGAGGATTGTCATCCCTCATATAAAAATCCAAGAGGCTCTGACCGGTATCGAACTGGGTATCACCGGCCCCCGGTGGTGTTAGTTTTACAAGTTGTGGTTACAAAGTAAGGCTTAATTTGTGAACAGCTAACAGTAAAGCGAATGGATGGATACAATCATTAGTTGTCTTGACGGAGTTTTTGTAGTATATAGACTCACTATGATGTTTAATAAAAAGAACACACTAGAATTACAAGCAATTAATATATTGTCAACCACGATAGAATAAAAAAAATATATAACTGACCGGTTTCGACTTTACGTCATCATCAGAGCTGTTTACGAGTCTGTAAGCATGTTTGTTTTTTTACTTAACATCATGGTGGATGGACAGTTCTGCCCATTTTCTTGGTAATGATTCCTTTAATTCCATTCAGAGAAAAACGAATGTAGTACAAGCACAGCTGTGTTATTTAATGTTAAGATGAAAAACATCTTAAGAAAGTTAAGGTTCGCTAATCCCGGTACCTTTTAATTCATAAAAAAATATCATGTGGATTCTTAAGTAATATTGTTCTTTTGTTTAATAATAAAAATCCACTTTATAACGAAAAGCGTTAAAAATTATGGAAATATAAAGGTTAAGTGTTTGAAATACATCGACTCCACTTGATCAAAATTTTCTCTTTTTTGAATTGTGTTTTTTGTTTTGTTTCTTTGAGGAGTAGAAAGGCACGGGACGGTGGAAGAGATCGGGGCTAAAAGCTTTTAACGCTTGAATTAATGGCCCCAAAGGGTCACCCTTTCACTCAGATTAAATTTTATACTCTTTCCCAGTATTATTTTTTTTTAACTTGCTGACTGCCGAGAGGAAAAGGTTTGTTCCCTTTCTGATTTTAATTTAAGTCAAATCCTTTTCCCTTAAATTTAAAAAGGATAAGATTAAAAATAGCGAAAAGGCAACTTTGATTTTTCACAGTGGAAAACTCCCCCTTCCTTTAAATTTCCCAGGAAAATCCCGAGCCAAAAAATTAAATACAAAATATTTTTTGAACGGATCTGAAGCGACATTATACTAAAAATTACTTTTTGCTCTTTGTGAGGATTTTAAATGTTATTTTATGTCAATTTTAAAATACAAAAGTTTCTTATTGAAACCTTTTCCTAAAACTTTGCAAAATAAAACAAATTAACTTTTCGGACAAAAAGTCTTTAGTACCGCTAAAGTAAGCACATACTTTAGCTTTAGAGCTTTTTATCTCTTGCTGTTTAGAACTAACAAAGTTTTTTATCTGTTGTCATATGTTTAGAGGCTCGAGGGCAAACACTCTCGGCGATTTAGCCAACATTAAATTAGGTTTGAAAGAAGAATTGCTAACGAATATGCCTTCAATTGGCAACTGAAAGGATTCTTTTGAAGAATTATCTGTAATTTAATTCTTTTTACACCAGTAAGCTTTACAAGACAAAACAAAATGGAAAATGATTATGAACATGAGGTTTTGGACAGAGACTACACTAATAAGCCTCGAAGACAGTAATCGTTTTCTCTACAATGACTTTTGAGTTTATTAAAATCTTTTTGCAAAAAATCATCATAATCTATAACGAAGTGGAAAAATTGAAAGGTTCTCTTTGAGTTCTTTGTTAGGATCAAAATGTGTTAGTTCTGTGGTTTAGCAAGTATAAAGACAGGATAAGGGAGGGATAATAAAAAATGAAATTTCGCACGCATGTAGCCACGTATAAGACTAACATATGTGCCAAGTTTCATTTCATTGGTATTAGTTCAATTTTTTAATCAAAATGACTTGTATCGTATTTAAAAAAAATTGGTAAAAAATGGGCAATAGATCGAATTAAGTTGAAATGTGGTTACAAGAACGTACCATGACGTAATAACATACGTAACACCAAGATTTCGTTTAATGCAACAAGTAATCCATGATTTTTTTGTGGATCCATAAAAAGTTAAGCAGCATCGAGCTTGGTGCATCGAGCTTGGTGCATCGAGCTTGGTGCATCGAGCTTTGGATGGGTGTGGGAATAAAACTAAATATATTTACTATCTGAGAACAAGCCNACAAAGTTTTATCTGTTGTCATATGTTGAGAGGCCGAGGGCAAACCTCTCGGCGCATTTAGCCAACCATTAAATTAGGTTTGAAAGAAGAATGCTAACGAATATGCCTTCAATTGCAACTGAAAGGATTCTTTTTGAAGAAATTATCTGTAATTTGAATTCTTTTTTTCACCAGTAAGCTTTACAAGACCAAAACAAAAGGGAAAATGATATGAACATGAGGTTTTGGACAGAGACTACACTAATAAGCCTCGAAGACAGTAATCGTTTTCCCTACAAATGACTTTTGAGTTTTTATTAATCCTTTTTGCCAAAAATATCATCATAAGTCTAACGAAGTGGAAAAATTGAAAGGTTCTCTTGAGTTCTTGTTAGGACAAAATTGTTAGTCTAGTGGTTTAGCAAGTATAAGACAGGGATAAGGGAGGGAATAATAAAAAATGAAAATTCGCACGCATGTAGCACGTATAAGACTAACATATGTGCAAGTTTCACATGGTATTAGCTTCAATTTTTATCAAATGATGTATCGTATTTTAAAAAATTGTAAAAAAATGGGCAAATAATCGAATTAAGTTGAAATGTGGTACAAGAACGTACCATGACGTAATAAATACGTACACCAAGTTTCGTTGTAATGCAACAAGTATATCCATGATTTTTTGTGGATCATAAAGTTAAGCGCATCGAGTTGGTGCATCGAGCTTGGTGCATCGAGCTGGTGCATCGAGTTGTGGATGGGTTGGGAATAAAAACCAAATGTATTTACTATCTGAGAACAAGCGAAGCGAGTACGAGGACAAATATTTTTGTCCAAAAAATTATTTCTAGCGGTAGTTTGAAGTGTTATAAGTCCAACAAGATCTCAACCACATATGTGGCTTGTACTTGAGGACTCACAGTATAAATTTAACGATTTGTAATATTCTGAGGACGACGCTGGAAGGATGAGCGTACCGAATCTGATGTAAATGAGGAAATGTTCCGAGGTACTGTAATATCCGGATTTTTTTTATATTAATAAAAAATTTTAATATAAGTTGATTCTGCTTAGTATTATGCAAGACTTTCGGGACAAAGGACGTAGACCATAATAGATTTTAACCTATGATAATTAAAATCTATCTACCATGAATATCTTTATAAGCTTTAATTACATAAGTTAGTAACGCCCTAGTAACTTTAGGTCATTAGGTGAAGCCAGTGGAGTGGATTATAATAATCTATGACGAAAAAGCCTCTCCACAAAGTTAATTAAAAAAAATTTCAAAAACCGGGCTTTTCAACCTAAACGGTCATCATCAGGGCCTTAAAAGAAAAAGGAAAAAGGAAAAAATTATTCTGCGGTTTTTATACGACTGATATATCTTGTATAGAATCTAGAGCGGTGGTGGATACTCGCTTCTTGATCACGGTGTGTATAATATAGAGCGTGGTGTAGATCCAGTTATAGCTAGCTAATAAGAAAAATATTATGTGGTACTGGCGATGACCGTTTTGCGTTGAAGCCAGTTTTTGACAGATTTTATTTTAATTAACTGTTGTGGAGAGCTTTTTCGTATGATTATTACCCTAGAACTTTGTTTACGTAATAGTTATAAGGTCAAGCTTAGGAAGACCGAAATACGACCTTAAGCTTCAGGTAATCGTGATATTTTAAGAACTTGCTTAGCAATCTCGAAATTGTGAGGAAAAATATCGAGGTACACTGTACCTGATTTTTAAATGCAGTAGGCACATTTTATCAGACCAAGAAGTTCGTTGATCTATCTAAGTTGAAATATTTTAAAAGCAGAACTAGGTTCAATTAGAATTCCTAGGTAAATGTTCTGGGTTCATTACCTGACTCCGCACATAAGCCATTGTACATGGAACTTAGTGCGTTTTATCTTCGCTTCACTAAGTCTATTTCATTATCACTTTACCATAGTTACATTGCGAGGATCACCATGGATATTTACTAATATCCATGGAGATATTAGTAACCATAATCACCTTCTCCCTCTTAATAACTCATAATCACCATTTTCTGAAGAGAACTTCCTAAAGTACTCTCAAAATTTCAATATACCTGACAGAACATGATGTACGAGTTAATATCTAATATAATATCGAGTTAATTGCTAATCGAGTTAGTTAATTGCTAATTGTTAATTGTTAATTGCTAATTGTTCATTGCTAATCGAGTTAGTTCAACTCCTCCACGAGTCATATTCATGTAATACTTAAGAGACGACATCTTACAATTTGCAAAACAACTCCTTCTACTTTGGTTGTTATTTATTAATATCTCATAATACTATATATATATATATATTTATATTATATATATATATAATTATATATAATATATATATATATATATAATATATACATACATGACATAACATACATAGGTGGGTGTTCTGTTGCTTACTATAATCTAAAACTTTGTCTGAAGAGACCTATATATATATTATATGATATATATATTAAATATATATATATATATATTATATATAAATTTATTATATAATATATATATATATACATTTACAAAAACTCCAGCACCCTACCTCCACTCCTAAACTATACAAAAAAAAATGGGCGGCATTCTTTAAATTTTTAATCATATTTAATTAAAAAGAAACAATTATTTCTAGCGGTAGTTTAAAGTGATTTAAGTCCACATTGTTGTACAGTTCTCCAGTTAAGTCCAACAAGATCTCAACCACATATGTGGCTTGTACAGTTCTCCAGTTTAAGTCCAACAAGATCTTAACCCCATATGTGGCTTGTACAGTTCTCCAGTTTAAGGTCAACAAGATCTCAACCACATATGTGTCTTGTACAGTTCTCCAGTTAGCACCTTTTTAATGTCCCGAAGCCTATTGTTAATAAAAATGTGTGTGACGTCATTAACCCACATAAATACCCACAAACATTTCAAAATATCACAAATCTTCATATAGTATTTAGATGAAATATTTAGTATGAAGTATTTAGTATGGGCTGAAATTTTTCATTTTAATATCAACATTAGCTTATATGAAAATTCGCTTATATCGTGTCAGTATGCAACTTAAATAAATTAATATGACGAACTGTGTAGAGGCCGCGGAGGAGCAAGGAGGCAAAAAGCCTCATGGTTTTATTCAAATAACAATTTTATTTATTATTTTTATATATTTTCTCATTAACTATTTTAACTATAAGTTAACTATAAAAATAAATAATTAACTATAAGTTTCTCACTATCCTTATTATTTTACTTCACTATCTTTTTTATTTATACTTTGTGTTCTTACTTTTTGTTTATTTGTTTTCATTTAAATTCAGAAATTTAAATTCTTTTAGCACATTATACCATTTTTATTTCTTTTGTAATAACTTAATATTTTACTTTAGTTATAATTATTATTTAATTGTTTTTTATGTGTTATATATAATTGTTAATTGGGCTAAATGAGCCCGTTACTATATGTAAATAAATAAATCGTGGTTTTACGTAATATCATGATCCTTAGTCGACTATATTGATTCCACAATATATCATACAGTTTAATTGATGTTGCTTTTCGATTTTTTCCTGAATTTTGGTCAGAATCCCTTATCTTTTTAAATAATTGAAAATTGAGTGGATTGCAAACTGGTAATGTTGTCAACACTGGTTTCCATCCTGTTTACAAAAGCAACAGGTTTCATCAACTCTTCAGTCCAATGTGTTCTAAATGATCTTTTTAACAATATAAATTTAATATGTATCGAGTTCAACTCATATTTAATTGAATCGATTTGATCACTTTTTTTTAATTGAACCTTTTTAAAATAGAAACAAGGTATTAGTTGAGGTCAACTAAATTTTAATATACAGGTGGATGTTGTACACATGTGAACGAAATCTAATGTCAATATTTAATATTCTAATGTAGTCGCCCTCTTAACGCCCTCTCACCCACCATTTTTTTATACTGACAAGTACGTGGCGCCTCTAACATCTTTGTGGCGCTTACAAGTGTCAATAAATTTTTGAATCAAGTAATCCATCACGGAAGCTATTTTAGAAATTGAGTTTATAGCGATTGCGTTAATGACAATAAACTCGCTTTATTAGCAACCACTAAGAGCTTCACCGCAAAATTTAATGACTGAATTAGATCTGAAATTTTATGTGACGGAATAAAAAAAAATAGATAGTTATGGATGAGATCTTAGATAGCATGACTTAGATGTACAATAGCATGACAGACATGCGATACCATTGCTCAGATGTGATCTGAATGCAATGCAATATGCAGGGGTGTACAATATCTTGCTCGCTATAAATTCAGACTCAGCATGCAATACCATTTAGCAGACCCAAGTACAATCATACTTAGCTCTGCAACATCATAGCACTACATGCATGACTCAGCGCAATATCATTAATCAGGTGTACAATATCTTGACTCAGCTATAAAATTCATGACTCAGCTATGCAATACCATTGCTCAGGTGTACAATATCATGACCCAAGTATACAATATCATGACTTACTCTGCAAATCATAGCAGGCTGTACAATAGCATGACTCAGCTATGCAATATGATAATTCAACTATGCCATATCATGACTTGACTACGCAATATCATAACTCAGTTGCACAATATCATGACTTAGCTGAACAATATCATACACGCTATGCAATACATAGCTTACATTAATATAATATAAGAATCCAATATCATAACTCTACGGTGCAGCCGTAGGCGATTCTAGGTAAAACTCTAGGGGGGGGGGTGTGCTCAGGCTCCTTACTATAAGTTTATATATATATATATAATACTATTTTTTAATAAGATAAGTCATTACTCAATTTCAAACTAGGTGTGGCTTTAGCCCCTCTTGCCCCCCCTTAAAATCGCCTTTGGGTGCAGCTATGGTATTTAATTTTTTTTCATGTTTATTGCATCATGACTGTCAAATTTTTTTGTCTTAATTTAATACAATTTAATACCACCTATGGAAATTGAATCACTTTGAAATAATAAGTTCATTTTATTACTTTGTGACAATTTTCCTATAAACATGTAGTGACAGATGGTTGCTATGGAGATATAAATCAAGGATATTTCATATCTCCCTGCTGAAGTTTGCTTGTCCTTGCAGAAAGAAAACCGTATGATTGCAAATGCCGTTGACATTGTTAATAGTTAACTATTATAACTTAAGCTAACTATTTAAACACGGCAGGGGGGAGAAGAAAGTTTTACAGCTCAAGGCCAAGTTTTCACATATGGCAACCGCAAGTGATACTTCATTAACCCGAGGCTGTAAGGCCGAGGGAGGTAAACAAGTTAGCTCCCTAGGCTTTGCCGAGGGAGATAACTGAAATAGCTCCCGAGGCCTAGCCGAGGGAAATAATCAGAGAGCTGAAATTCTTCGATCCCAGTCGTGTATTAAATTTTACCTACGACTTAGATAACAAGTGAAATATATTTCTTATTAATTTTTAAAATATTTTGATGATGATGAGAAGTTACAATTGAAGGCTTGTGAATAACGATTGTATGTAAAGGGTTGTAATTTTTTTCTCTTTTTCATTCCTTACGTTATTTAGAATTTGTTCTGTGACTTTGATTTTATTCGGCATAGATGCCTCTATATAGCCACGCACTTGATTGCAGGCCTTTTAAAGTTGCCATATGCACCTGCATTGGCAAGAAGGGTCGCTGACGTTCACACAGGCAATGCTCTGCGTATGATTTTGGATAATTATTACGTTCTTAGGGACGTAAATATGTGTATTACGTCGCTAGGGACGTAAATATATGTTTTACGTCCCTTGGGACGTAAAATACGTTTACGGGGCCAGGTGGCTACTTATAAAAACCTGATTTACACCTCAAGTCGAAGGTAAAGTGTATTTAATACAATGCTAGAATTATAAAAAAAAGTAGTGACATAATGAACATAAACAAATCGGTTACTAAGTAACTAAATATTTAAACTTTTAGCTGCTGTGAGCAAATATTAATAAATCTGTATCAAAACTGAGTTAAATCCTGGTTCAGCTCTGTTTCATCACGGCAAAGTCAATGCTTTAGAATTATTAGATGTTTATAACTCAGGTCTGAGCGTAATTAAAAAAAGTGTCATTTTTCCCTTAACTATTTAGGACTCATAATGCCCGAGACGTCTAAAGTGTGGTACTTTACATTATCTCAGCTAAAAAGCAAAGTCTGTTTCGACCAAATTTACCTGTTTTACTTGCTTCGGCGGCACATGGTTCGCTAATATAGTGTTATAAACACGCGAGGGAGTTATAAAGTAAGTCCCCAAATAAGTGGGCTACTTACTTGAGTCTGATAAAGTGGTTCTGCTCCCTCGGCAAAACCACTAATCTTCTCCATAACCACATGAGATCATCACACATATTCATTTGTAGGAAAAATTAAAACAGAATTCCACATTTTCTGGAAAATTGAAATTGGACTTGATTGTGTGTTTAAAACTAGATCAATAAACATTTATTTTTTTATTAAACATATCCAAAACGTTATTCCTTTTGTGGTTCAGATTGTTTTAGGAAATTTCCAAAGTAAACATGTTTTGCCTTGAACCAACAATATGACCAAAGATCTGCAATTCTGCCGACTCGTATCGGATGGGTGTCCCAGGGGGGTCACCTTTGACCCCTAAAGTGCGTTTGCCTGGGACACCATCCGATACGAGTCGGAGAATTGCAGATCCTTGTTCAGGAAGAAATTTACGAAAAATTGAGACCGGTTCCAGCCATTACACTTTTTATTAACAAAACACCCCTGGGCTCTTGGTCTATCTATATTCGTGCAATACTTAGTGGTGTAAATGCTTCAAGTTTATGTCATTTCAACACCGATCCACTTACTGTTGGTACTATGGTTATCCGACTACTGGTTATCTAACCATTTACTGTATATAACTGATACCTATCATTCATTCGGATTATTTGATCAAATTAAACATTAAAAGTTGAACAAAGAAAAGCAAATATTAGTACAGCAGAGTGGTACTCATTACTATGCTAGAACCGGATCCAACAAAGCCACCAATCAGCCACTTCGAGTGACGATATTTCAACTGGCATTAGAACGAATTTTATAGATTAATTATTCGTTATTGTAAAATCTAAAGTTAATGAAAGATATAAGAGAGACAGACGTGATACAGAACTAAAGTTGATGTAACATTTAAGGGAGAGATGAAAACAGGACTAATAGATAACAGGGAGAGATGTAAACAGGATGTAAAGGGAACAGGACTAAAGATGTAACATTTAAAGGGGAGATGTGAAACAGGACTAAAGTAGATGTAAATTTAAAGGGGAGAGATGTGAAACAGGACTAAAGTAGGTAACATTTAAAGGGGAGAGATGTGAAACAGGACTAAAGTAGATGTAACATTTAAAGGGGAGAGATGTGAAACAGGACTAAAGTAGATGTAACATTTAAAGGGAGATGTTGAGACTAAAGTAGATGTAACATTAAAGGGGAGAGATGTGAAACAGGACTAAGTTGATGTAACATTAAAGGGAGAGTGAAAGGACTAAAGTTGAATTAACATTTAAAGGAGATTGAAATTAAAGGAGATTGAAATAATGCCGAACTAAAGTTAATGTATCATATAAAAAAATGTACGTGATACAGAGCTAAAGTTGATGTAACATTTAAAGGGAATGGACTTAAGAACTAAAGTTGACGTAACTAGGCCCTTTCAACCAAGTGAACCTTTCAAGTAATAAATTTTCTTTCAATAAATGTTATCGCCTTATAATAAATAAAATAATATATATATATATATATATATAATATATATATATATATATATATATATATATTATATATATATATATATATACATACATACATAGGTGTGTGTGCTTACTATAATCTAAAACTTAAGTCTGAAGAGACAACAGGAAATTCGCTAACTATGAGCTTTTGCTCCGTGACAGCATATTCAATTAAATCTAAATTATGATCAAACGGTTACAGAAAAAAAAAACAATCAAGGTCATTTTATGAAAAAAGGAAATTCATAATTTTTCACACCAAGTCGATTAACAATCATACCAAGAAAACAATACATTTAAATTAAACAGGTTTACAGACAAATTCAAATTACTTTGGTGAAGCTATATTGATTTTGGAGTTGTTTAAACAACTAATCAAACAAATTGGTCGGCGCAATTTCACATTCGAAAAAGTCCCTCCAAAAATTATTACAACTTGCATTCGCAATTAATGTGATATTTTATCATTTTTAATGTAATTATATTTGTATGTGATAAAATTCTCGAGTGATTCATTAAATTTAGAAATCATACTCATGTAATTAAGACAGAATTTTCAAGACCTACTAAGCGATACTAATTAGTTGTTTTATATCAATTGCTATGGCAGCCTGAGTCACATATTAATTTTCCACTTTGGAAAACCGTAGATATTCTTGCCGTATTGAAATGAAATCTTGTTTACTTACTTATTACACTTGTGAATTGCAACTCCATTGAATACGATTCTGTATTCGATTTCTCACCATCTTTAAAAAAACTTATACAAGTCATTTGATAAAATTTGAATTAATGCTGATAATGAGATGAAACTAAGCTCAAATGTTGGTCCTATACGTGTCTGCATGTGTGCTAAATTTTAAATCAATCGAAACATTTTCCGCGTTTCATGAATTTTCTAAATTTATACTGAGTCAATATTGCCATGAAGGGTAAATCTTCGGTGTACGGTACCCCCTGTTATCAATACTATATATCGATATATTTTTAGTTACGCGACACGTAAACGAGAACTGAGCACTTAAAAGATAAGCAACGTCGTTAATTTATTAATTATAGTTAAAACATTAAAAAAAACCTAAACAACAAATAAATGAAAACATAAACAACAAAAATATAATAAAAAACCTGAAAATAACAAACACAAAAATATGTTAAAAATACGCGTAACATAAAATTAGATGTGGTGTATCATCGATTATTCTTATGAAAACATAGTTAAAACATTATAAAAACATAAAAAAAATATAAAAATAGTTATAAACTATTTTACAACAAATAAATAAAAACACAAACAACAAAAAAACATATATATTATTTTTGATAAATAGTAATGTCATAAAATGATTTTTACTTATGTTTAGTCCTGAGAAAGATGTCTGATATTGGTTCGATCACTCTGTGTGCTTATAGAGGGATGTCATACAAAAATAATTCAGGTATGTTATAGTTTTAAGATTTTACCACTGATCTAACTACTATTAATACTGCCTTAATACTGACAAGTTTAATCTTTTTACTCCTTTCATGAAATAAAAAAAATCTAAAATAATTGAGCGAAATTAATACAATAAAGTTTTAAGAGGTGGGCGGAATAATAAAATGAAAAATACATACGAAATAATACAAAAACAGCGGTATAGAAACAGAAGTGGTCTGGTATACAAACTAGCGCTATTGTGCGCCTGTCTCACATTGTTAGAACACAATAAAACCTCTACAATTGTAATTGTATATTATACAAATAATTGTAATAATTTAATGGTCAGTTTGTTCTACAAATGCCTTTTGTTTATGTTTTGTAAAGATGAATGAAGTTTTGTTTGAATGAGTTGTAGTAGGTTGTAAAATCAGCTGATTTCTGTTGTTGTTTTAATTAGTCGGTCGAACTGAAGAATCATAAAAGCTTCTTTATCTTCTTTGTACGTCATTGAATGAAAAGAATTAGAGCGGTTCCTGATGCTGTGTTTTTACTGATTTTTAGCAACGCGGATTTAAATTATTATTTAAAGCGAATATTTCTGACAGTGTGACTTAGAGCAAAGTTAAAGACTAACTTAGATAAATTGCCTTTACAATTTGCAAGAATCAAATCAACTTACAATTAATCGAAGAATTAGTAACCATGACTTGCCATGACTTTAAATTAGAAGAGCAAAGCTCCTTAAAATTTCTGACACATATTACGTTTCTATGAAAAATAATTCTACTCTTTTCTCTACTGTAAAATTAGATTTCAAATAAATATTCTTTAAAGAACCAAAAATGTATAATAAAAACTCATAAAAACCAAAAACTGAGGGTTTCTTCTATTCCACACATACTAGGGGATGTGACTAATATAAATAAATTTTTATAAGTATAAAAACTCAATGCAGCGGAACCGGCGTAAGAAACGCCGCCGGAGGGGACGGTGAATATTTCAGCACTTTTCCCTTAACATATTGGAATTGATTTCCTGGTCATTATGGTGGGAGATCGTCACGCCTAGGCCTAGGCAGGGCTGATATTCATGAGAGCACCGGACACCGGAACCCTGACCCCTCTCATTCAACCCCCGACCGTTTTTTCCGACTTTTTTAAGGTCTCAGAAGTTAATGATGTTGAACATTAACGCAGATTTATTCGAGGGATGAAATCTTCGACGACTAGGCTCTGTTTCAGTTACTCGCACCATACGTCAGGTTTCCAGAAAAAAATCCATCCGGACGAAGCCATTATTCACATAGCTTCAAATCGAAGTTGAACGGAGAGTTTTAAATCAACAACCAATGTTCTTGGGTTGTGCTTCACAACAAAATAGGAGGTTATGGAATTTGTCTGTAAAAAGAGATTTTATTTTCTTGGATCTTTGTTCATTATTTTATTATTAAAAGTTAAATTATACATTTCTGAAGCAGTAAAACCTCTTTACATCCATGTTGTACATAACATTTTTAAGGTCGTATGAAATTTATATTAGATGTATTGCCTATATCAAAGAGTCTTTAAGTAGCGACCAGGTTGAAATTACTTGCAATTATTACTTATAATTGGAAAATTACTTCGTTTACATAGGAAAATAATACGACAATCAAAAGTAATTTACATTACTTATCTTACAATGTAAGACAAATACATTTTTTATATCATTGGAATTATAAAAGTTTATTCCTTATCGTTTAGCTAATTACTGTCTGAGAAGAACGCGTTTGAGGGTACAAATGACGAAAGTGGAGGGGATAATGGTGCAAAACGTTGAAGCCTTGGCTAGAAATCATGTCTGATCTTGAAGGATTTAGCAAAGTCTATTGGTCTTCTTATTAAGGGACTGTAATACATTTACGTGATACTAAACTTCTGGTAGTTATTTAACCTTACGTGCATAGTGATATTATTACTATAAGTTAAATTTTGAAACATCGAAAAAGTAACCTGACCGCCTCGCTTATAAATTCAATAAAAAAATCAGTACCGAATCTCAGTAACATTTACAGAAGAACGTTAAAAATACCAATTACAATTCAACCAATGAGCGGGAAGCCGAAAACAATTTGTTTATTCTTAGAATAATACTATCTATAGAAGGAGCACTACTGACAACACGAAAGTCGGTTCACTGGTGCACCTAAGTAATGCTGCCACCCTTACAATATACAATTTTCTAAAAAAAAGTTGGCAATACTTCCGGTTGCTGAATTATTATGTTCTATTATTAATTAATAATTGATTATTCATAAAATACTAATATAAATATCGGTGCATTACAATATTTAAAGCATTTTAAATTGTAGTTTAACGTATTTATTAAAATTATATATAATAAGTAGTCCTCGTCAACTAAATGTAGATTCTTGTATTCCGCCACCCTTTTGCCATCTAAGACCAGTGTTATTAAATACTCAGCAGGTGTTTTAAGTTATTATATTTGTTCTTTACGATCTTTCTTCATTAATAGATATTTATGACAAATATTTAAAATAATGTTTTGTTGTCAGGTTGGCAGCATTACTTAGTTGCACCAGGCAACCAGCTTTCGTGTTATCAGTGGAATTACATTGTGTTTACGGCCCTGTGCTCCTTCTATATATAGTATTATTCTAAGGGTTTATTATAACCTTAACTCACTCTTGGAGGAGGTTTCAGTGAGGTTACACAGAGCCCCTAAAAGATGTTTCTGACCTCTCAATGTAATGAGATAGGCTGTACCCCCTCTAGTATATATCTATATGCTGATAGACATAGAGCCCAGGGGTGTTTTGTTAATAAAAAGTGTAAATACCTTCCTTAACAAGGATCTGCAATTCTGCCGACTCGTATCGGATGGGTGTCCCACCTTTGACCCTTAAAGTGCGTTCTGCCTGGGACGCTTATCCGATACGAGTCGGCAGAATTGCAGATCCTTGTTCAGGAAGGTATTTACGAAAAATTGAGACAGGTTCCAGCCATTACACTTTTTATTAACAAAACACCCCTGGGCTCTTGATCTATGACGAGTATTTTCAATTAACGACTGCATTCTATCTATATGGTTTGATATCAGGCCAATGAAATATTTTTCGCCCTCACAGCTTGTTAAAATAAAGCCCCTCAGTCCTACGATAACTTCTTTATATTGTTTAAACTAAGTATTTCTGATGATAATTGTTTTGTAATAATTTAGTCATTACACAAGGAAGCATGATTGGAAAGACGTAGAATTGGAGAATGAGTGTGCAGTATATCCTAATGATATAAATCATTAATCTTTATAAGATTTGACTCTCCAATGTCATTAACAAATCATTACCAGGGCTACCAACTGACTCGCCACTGCTCCAAGGTCCCTTCGCCTCCTCCGTTCTATATCTCTTTTCTACTCCAATCATAACTCACAATTAAATT
This sequence comes from Microvelia longipes, assembly GCA_018340805.1. Taxonomy (NCBI): domain Eukaryota; kingdom Metazoa; phylum Arthropoda; class Insecta; order Hemiptera; family Veliidae; genus Microvelia; species Microvelia longipes. Next base: position 59,915,669 of record JACMZG010001863.1, read on the forward strand.
ATAACTATTTAAAGTACATATAATATTCATAATATGATACTACCGTATTTCATATGCAGGATACCCTTAGGTTATTGGTTTTTTGTGTTTTACGTTTTTTTAAATGAAATAGCAGAATGTCACAATCATTTAACAGAACTGTTTTAAGCTTAAATTTAAGGGTATACGAACAATTATGCCAAAAATTAAGATGCTCTATTGGACCATCCAAGGGAATTCATAATTTAACCAATCAAAGCTGCTTTCAGTTTTGATTGCTTTTTAGCGAATTTCCTTTGGGACGAAAATTCACTAATAACATAGGCGCCATGGCAGAAGTCCCTAATGACGAAAACATACGTTTCGCGAAACTTTATACGCGCCCACCAATCTCGGGATAAGGTTATGAATAAAAACACAGCTTTACATGAAAATTATATATTTATTTCTAGTCAACGTTTCGAATTTATCTACAAATTCTTTATTAGGGCCGAAATAATCACAGTCATCATCTACTATGGGCCAAGGGACCCATGCAAAATTTAAAATGAAAGTTTAAAATAAAAAGCTGAGTACATTGATTTAAAATAATTTGTCATAAAAACTGAATTAAAACACATTAAAACAAAGTAAAAGTTGTCACCATATAAAAGCTAAGGAAGTACAGTCAACGAAGGTTAAAAAGAATACATACATATATATATATATATATATATATATATATATATATATATATATATATATATAATATATATATATATATATATATATGACTTATTAACCTGGTTTACTGAGTCAGCAACATTTTCAAAATTTCAGGGGTTTTCGCCGCGAAAAAGTTAATATTTATGTTTTTTAAGACGCTGAATCGAATACGACCTCTCTAAGCGACCAAAAAGTCGAAAAAACCATTGTAAATTACCAGAAACCAACATTTAGGTCGATAAAAAATAAATTTCGAATAGGGTGAGGTTTTCTATGTATTTTTTTCATAAGTCAATACGACCACTCTAAGTGACCAAATATTTGAAAAACCCTAAAAAAAAGACAAAAAAAAAACGGTGGTCAATACCAGAAAACCTAAATTTGGCCACTAATTGACACATTTCAAGTGGGGGAGTCGTTTCACATGTTTTTTGGGCCAGTGAGTTGAATGGCAGTTGTCCAGAGTCGATACGAGCACTCAAACTCAGAGTACCTGGGTTTAAATCCTGGTAGGGACAATCATTTTTTATCATTTTTTTACATAAAATAAGTTTATGTACTACAAAATAATTCTGGCATGGTGGTCCGCATGTCCGGCGAATTTCCTTTGGTTAGCGTGTTTCCGTGCTTAACAACAATCCTGGTAGGCATAGAGATATATACTAGAGGGGGCGTAGCCTATCTTAATACATTGAGAAGCCTGAAACATTTTTTGTAGGGCTCTGTGTAACCTCATTGAAACCTCCTCCAAGAGGGAGTTGATGTTATAATTAATCAATTGTTTTGGGCTTCCCACAGATTGTTCGTGTTGTGATTTGTATTTTAAACATTCTACTATATAATTTATTGTTTTTTTGTTCTGTTTATTTGATGATAATGATACTCGAATGTGGTGAGGTTACTTTTTCGATGTTTCAAAATTCAACCAATAGGGCCCCTCTAGTAATATATCTTTATGCTGGTAGGGACGATAATTTTGTACCGTTTTTTTCTTAATATAAGTTTACAACTAAAAAATAATTCTGGCGCGGTAGTCCGCATGTCGTGGTTCAAAATAAAATACTATCTACCTTAGTTTTGATTTTATTGTTTGAAATTTACAACTTATGTAAAGTATTCACGGTTTTTTTAAAATACCTTTGGAAATTCGCTAATATCGTAGTGGTACGCCACTTACAAAACTACTGTACGAGAAGCCGATACAAGACAATTTGTATGTGGAGAGCGAAGCAGACCACAGCCCCGACGCTGCGTAGGAATAAAGAGGCTGTAGATATTTTCTTGCTCTTTAAACACTAAAGTGATAAGTGTTGTTAGCCCTTTCTAATTTTTCGAGTTTTCTTATTTCAAATATCTCAGTCCTGACGAAGTTACCGGAGAAAATTATTACTCCATCCTTTTAACGTTGGATCGGTATAATATTTCATCATTTATAAGTAATGTATGATATTATTTAAAATACGATGTAAAATTAAAGGAGAAAATCTATTAAATATAAAGCTATATAAAGGAGCAGAACTATTTGTCAAAAGGTAGGAATGTTTGATTTGCAGCTTCACTATAACAGCTCCACGTCTGTAGCAGCGAGAGGGGGACGCTGTAGCTTTCAGCTTCACACCCAATAAACTCGCAACTCATATTTCAAATCCTCGGATGACTTGCCCCCTCCCTATATTCTCTTGTCTAACAGAACGGAAAAGCCACGGGAAAAGTTGAAGGCAAGGCTATTTGTTATGCGGACGTCGGGAAATTGTAACGCGTTTTTCTCAGCTTATATTATCCCTGTTTGTACACTTTGGCAGTTTAGATGCATAGCATAACTTTGTTTATAACATAAAGAAATAAGGATACATGTTTGTCTTGCTTATACCTACTTACTGTTCTTTATCTACTTAACATTCATTCTTTGTCTACTTATCATTTTATTTGCTTTACAGAGAAACATGCGAACGGCATAAATTTAAAACTACAAATGCTGATGCACTCTTTCTCCCTCCTGATCTAGGTCAAAAAATCGGGTACGGGGTACCCGATTTGATCGATACTTTCGTATAATCGATATAAGTATATTTGATCGATACTTTTCATCATTTGATCAAATTCGCTTCGCTCATCTACCCTATTTCGGACTAGCTTCGCTCGTCCTCAGTATATACAATTCGCAAAATTTACACTGCAACACGTCATCGTATTCGCTTTGCTTGTTCTTAAAAATAGTAATTAAATCTTATTTACTATAGTAAATAAGTTCCTAATAGTAATTAGGAACTATTCTAATGAATAAACTTATCTTCCTTTTCTTTTTAGTAGACACTCTTGTTTACAACATATTAACTTTAGCATTTTATCCTTTAAAATAATTTTTCACCTTATCATTTTCTGTACTGATCTGCTTAACTAGTTCATTTTTTTCAAATTATTAGTTTTTATTAAATTTAGTTGTTTTTGTGTTGTAGCAGTAGCAATAGTAGATTTAGTGTAGATATGCACTTCGATTTTTGCATGTTTAACAGTAAGTTAGCATCTTATAATATATTTGTTTTGATTATCCTTATCAGTCTTCTTTTTTATGAGTTATTTTCAATTGGTAATATATTGCTATTATTTTTAGGTATTTGTAACATTATTCAGACCTTGATTTTAACTTAGTTAGACTATCCTAACGGTATGTAAGTTTTTACCTCTTTTTTCTTAATTTTTAACAGCATGAGTAGTTTTTTTTTTATTTCCCTGTTTATTATGAATTATTCATTATTTAAGGTTTTTATTTGTAGGTATTAACGTGTAACATGAATATGCTCAGTGTGGAGCGAAATATAGTTCTGTAAAAACAATATTCACATTGTCTCATTTGTGCTCACTCATCACTACTACGTAATTAAATCTGTTTCATTCCTATTGGTAACCCATATAGCCACAGACCACGCTCGATGCTACTTAACTTTTAAGATCCATGCATCAAAAATCATGGTTATACTTGTCGTACAGAAACTAAACTAAGTGTGTTTATTTATTACATAAAGGTATAAACTTGTACCGAACTTGTACCGGCTTTCAACTTCAATTGGATTATTTTCCGATATTTTTACAATTTTTCAAAAAGCGTACACAAGTCATTTGATAAAAACTAATGCTGATAATGAGATAAAAATTAATAAATATATTCGTAATATATTTTTATATATGTATATCTTAATACATATATTCCGCTCCTTCCCCTTTATATAAGTTTCTTGGGGCTGTCAGGGGCTGTGAATAACCTTAATATTTTTATGATTACTTATTACTAATTTTAACTTATATATTTTTAGGCCTAGAAGAATTTAGGTGATATTAATATGGTAGCACTAGTTTTTTAATTTTCTGACGTAGTTAGAACTTTCCTAACTTATTATTTCTGTAAGATTTTAATTCCTCTTTTAATTTATACTTATTTGCATGACTAAGTTACCAGCATACCAACGAATATTATATTAAAACATTTGTATTTTCCTTTTCTTTTTTAGAATACATGAATATGCTTGGAAATACTAGCGAATATCGTAATGAATAAATAATTAACAACCATTAAGTAGTCTCTTTAGTGTCCCTAACAAGAAAATATAAGTAACCTTATTGTAACCTACAGCAAGAGTGTGTTAAGTCAGCTTCCCGCACTTTGTGTTTTTGTATTATAAGCGCTATATTAGGTAATTGATAAGTTTCTACTGTTTATTTGATTATAAGCTTAGAATAATACTATATATAGAAGGAGCACAGGGCCGTAAACACAATGTAATTCTTACTGATATCACGAAAGCGGTTGCTGGTGCAACTAAGTAATGTTGCCGACCTGACAACAAAACATTATTTTAAATATGTGTCATAAATATCTTTAATGAAGAAAGATCGTAAAGAACAAATATAATAACTTAAAACCCTGCTGAGTATTTAATAAACCGGTATTAGATGACAAAAGGATCGCGGAATACAAGATCTAATTTAGTTGACGAGGACTACTTTTAATATAATTTTAATTTAAAGTTAAGCTACAATTTAAAATGCTTAAAATATTGTAATGCACCGATATTTGTATAGTATTTTATTAATAATCAATCGTTAATTAATAATACAACATAATTCAGCAACCGGAAGTATTGCCAACTTTTTTTAAGAAAATTGTATATTGTTAGGGTGGCAGCATTACTTAAGTGCACCAGTGAACCGACTTTCGTGTTATCAGTAGTGCTCCTTCTATATTATTCTAAGATTATAAGAATATGTTCAAGTTACGTTTTTTCAATGTTTTAAAATTCATCTAATAGTGCCTCTCTATTAATGATATCTCTATGAGCTTAGGTACCAATGAAGTAAAAAACATTCTAATATCTAGAGAAGCCGTCCCATCGTTTTCTCTACTATATAAACTCGTTATTCATATCTAATAAAATACATTTTAAACAATATGTTCACTGTATCTAGACAAAAATTACTCGTTATTGTTCTTAGATTGATAAGAATAATATAACGAATTACTAAGCATGATAAGGAAACGTAACGAAAATTACTTATCTGGTGCGAGTACTTTGGAGACGGACCCACAATGAATACAATGAAGCTTACCACATGGGAATCTCACATATGAATACCTATTATTTACGAAGTTGATATCAGAGTTATTTAGAAATATAAAGCAAATAACTAGTGTTACATACATACAATAAGTGATTATTTATTCGCGATTCAAAGAGATAGTTGGCAATACCAATGGGGGGGGGGACGAAAGTGTGGTCAAGTTTTGCTTTATCATAAGATTAGCAGCGAAGTTCTTAATTTATTTATTCATTAACTAGCAGTGATATCCGAGCGAAAATATTTCGCTCGGCAAATATTTTATTTATGAAACAACAAATTATGTATTATAAGGCGCGGTCGAATATCCACGGCCTTCTAGAACATTGGATCACCAACAAACTTTTTTTTTTCCAAAATTTTCAGTAATTAGCCGGATTTGTGATAAATGAAGCCTATTTCCGTAATCTACCTGATTTGTGTTATATTTTGACATGTCATATTTGTTGACATTGTTGAGCCTACGGAAATAGGCTTCATTTATTATAAATCCGGCTAATTATTAAAAATTTTGAAAAAAAAGTTATAAAAAAAGTTTGTTGGTGATCCAATGTTCTAGAAAGGCTGTGGATATTCGACCGCGCCTTATAATATTCATAACAAATAGGCCACAAATTGAACAATTCAATATACGCCTATTGTTATTTGTGAAGGAATTTCGTCGAGACATATAATGTGGTCAAAATGACAATTATATGTAATTATTAGTGTTTAATTTAATTATCAGTTCAAACTTTATTTTAGATTTGAATGAAACAGTACAAAAATCAACCTTTATTTTAATAAAATATTACACTCTAAATATAGTAAATTCGCTATTCGTTGTTTCGTCAGAAGTTCAGATAACTATATAACTATTATTCTTCAGATAATTTTCCGAAGAACTCGGATAATTTTATAACAGAGCGTTATAATTTTTGTTTCATTACAAAACACAACTGAATGTGTAAACATCTGACGACAATTGATTTATTATGACCTTAACTCACTCTTAAAGGAGGTTTTAATAAGGTCACAATGAGCCTCTATAAAAATAAAATATAAATAAAATGAAAAAATAAAATGCCCGTTTTAGGGCCTTTCGGCCCATCAGGGTATTCACCCTGCGGGAACCACCTCAGGTGGGTTGCATCTACTACACTCTAAGAATTAATTAAAGTTGGCGAATCATTTTAATACAATACTTTTCAAAAATCTGGAGCATAGCCCGGGCTGCGAACCCCGGACCTCCGGTGCGAAATCGAACGCCTTTACGATCACGGCCACGGAGGCAGTACAATGAGCCTCTAAGAGGTCAAAAAAATGTTTCAAGCTTCTAAAGCTACGCCCCTCAAGAAATATTCTTAAAGGCTGATGAGATGCTTATTATAATCTCCTCTTGCTTTAGTACAAGTAGTTGTACTTGTACTAAAGCAACTGATAAGTTGTTGTACTTTATATATCGTCGTACTACTAGTTTTTAAGAGGCATACTACCAAGATATAAGCGAATTTTCAAATGTATTGGAGGAAAAACTTGCGTTGTTTATTACATATCAGTGAATGACATAATAATTATTTGTTTAAATATATATGTCAATCAATAAAACCGTAACTAATACTGATAATACATTGAAACTTCGTATGTTTGTGAACCATTTATATTTGTATATATGTAAAAAATTTAGCCCAATCTAAATACCATTGAAGATGTGTGATTAGTTGAAATGTTTGTGGGGTAATTTTGGTGGGTTAATGACGTCACACATATTTCATAAACAATATGGATGGGGACATTAACAAGGTTGATTTTTGTAACAAGTTTCATTTCGATCCAAGAAAGCGTTCGAAAGTTATTGTGTTCCATAGAAAAGTCTAGGACGCAAAAATCTCGTACATACATACACACACACACACTCATACATACATACATACATATATTATATATATATATATATATATATATATATATATATAATTATATATATATATATTATATATATTTCTTGATCAGTGAGCCCCTTAATTCCAACAAATCCACCTCCCCCTCCATGACCCCAACCTCATAAGCTCTTTTTTCGAAAATTCGCTAAGAAGGTACTTAAGATGCTTTCTCACTTTTGTAATTGTCTGAAGGTACAATTGGTTGATGATGTGAAAAGATTAAGGCCTCATTCAATCATCGGTTTGCATAGTTATCGAGAAATATTTGACAATTTTTCGTAGGCTTCCGCCCTGTATTTGGACTATTTTAGACAATTCCAAGTATACTTTTGTTTTAAAATTTAAAAAAATAATATTTAAGCCTCGTTGCTGTTTGTTGTAGTTGCTGTTTGTGAAGTTTGTTGTAGTTGCTGTTTGTGAAGTTTGTTGTAGTAGCTGTTTGTAAATTTTGTTGTAGTTGCTGTTTGTGAAGTTTGTTTTAGTTGCTCTTTGTGAAGTTTGTTGTAGTTAATGTTTGTGAAGTTTGTTGTAGTAGCGCTTTGTGAAGTTTGTTGTAGTAGCTGTTTGTAAATTTTGTTGTAGTGGCTATTTGTGAAGTTTGTTGTAGTAGCTGTTTGTGAAGTTTGTTGTGGTAGCTGTTTGTGAAGTTTGTTGTGGTAGCTGTTTGTAAATTTTGTTGTAGTTGCCGTTTGACTTTTCGTTTTAGTATAATTGATGCAATTAAGTATTTCCATCATTTATTTAATTTTGCGATAAATATTAAAATTACGAAGAAAATGAAATAATTCTTAACAAATATAATAACTTTAACTCATATTATTTATTATTATATTTGCTCCCCGATAAATAAATATACAAGAAAGAAAAAAAATATAAGAAAGAAACAAAAAAAACTTAAAAAAAAAATAATAAGTTAGTCGAATGGTTGTATCACGACTTCTACCTCGGCGAGTTTACTCAATAAACATACCCATATTGACTTAAACTTACAACTTATATAATTATACTTGAAGGTTTTGGTACTTTGAATGAAGTAGGGGTGAACTTCACGAGTAAAGAACTTCACGAAGTGCTTCCAGGAAAGAAACTTCATGAATGAATGTGAGAAACGAGGTATAAGGAACGATAAGTGTGGGATTATCGTCATTATGATGCGGATAATGGACCAATAAACTCGAAGCTTCACACTGTGGGAGAGCTTGCGTCGTTTGTCAGGATTTTCCATGAGGTTTGCAGAAGATGGTAAGAGGATTACGAGACGCTATAACGAGATGGTTTATGCACTGTCAAATACCTACATTCATGACTATTATTCTTTATAGCTTATCAATAAAAACAATTCTTTAAAAAAATCTTATAAAAAGTTCTTAACTGAAGTTAGAAGTATATTCAATTTAAGAACTTTATTTTATAGATATTGTAAAAATTAAAGGTAGTTTATTTATTTATTTATTGTGGAGCTTAATTAAACATTATTAGCTCCACGCAACAACTATAATTAACATTGGTAAAACAAGAAAAACAACATAAAGGTAAAGGTGTTTTGGATTTGAACTATTTTTATATATTGATTGGGTTATGAGTAAAATTAGTTGGACGTAATCCATTGTCAGTACTATTTACAATTAGCGACGTTTCGGGAGCAGGTACTTCTCCCATCATCAGGTTCGTCTTGAGAAAGACGGTGTGTGAGTCAAGTGTTGGGTGTTAGGACTTGAGATGAACCTGATGATGGGAGAAGTACCTGCTCCCCGAAACGTCGTTAATTGTAAATAGTACTGACAATGGATTACGTCCAACTAATTTTACTCATAATCCACCATTATCACTATTGATTGAGTTAGTTTTTGATAGAAAGTATAAGAAAAATTACTAAGTTGATTAGTTAGCTAATTAATTATCAAGGACTAATTAGAAGGAGGGATAAACTTTAAAATAAAATGAGAGAATGTATGTTTTAAAAATACAGGGGTAAATAAAATTACATTAATGCAGAATGGATAAAAAGGTAGGTTGGTAATAATAATTGATGACGTTTTAAATTTCAGTCAAAGTAGCAGTTTCTTTTAGATAAGTAAATAAGTTTTTGATATTGTTTTCGTCGTCCCCTAAGAGGTCAGGTAGTTTAGTTATGAGTCATATACAGGCTAATAGTCCAAGGGCCTTAGCTAAATATGTAAAGAAAGTCATAGAGTATAGAAAGGAAGTTCTTCTACTTTCTAGTCTTGACTAGAAAGTAGAAGAAAAAATCATATTCATAATATTGGTTCCCTTTATCTTCAGGTTTTTTTTTTTATTAGAAAAATAATAATGTAAGATCTTTGATAATTTTTAACAGTAGAAATAACTTAGCTACCTAAAGTTATTAATATTAAATTAATAAATTAAACAATTTATTAATTTTATATTAAATTATTTCTTTCCCATTTTCGTTACAGGTTGTCAAATTTTGATTTTTTTAAAGTCTATTTTCATAAATTAAAAGGAAGAAAAGAGTAGAATGAAGGAAATATAATTTAATTTAAAATGTTTTACATGAATTTTTGTTTAACTTAGTTTTTTTTCCTTTTTTATTTGTGTGTAGTTTTTTAGACATACATATTTTCATAGTTTTAAAAAATAAAGATAGAATTCATAATTAAATAAATAATTAACAGTAGATAGAGACAGAGAGAGAAAAAGAAATTAATAACTAGAAATACATAGATTCAAATCTATGTGAAATCCAAAAATTAAGAAGATAGTTTTTTTTGTTTAAGTTTTGTTTTTATTTTTTTTAGGAAAGAAATTGTCACACTTGGCAGACGGGCTTCGCCCATGCCATTATGTTTTTTTGCTATTCTTTTTTATATGATAATTATTTGTTTTAAAAAAATTTTATTATTATTATTATTATTATAATTAGTCCAAGAGCCGAACCTGGAAAAATGTGAATAATTTTGTACTACTTTAAACCAAATTTTTCTGAAAATATACATTGAATTATGAAGAAAAAACATAGTCCGCCCATCACGAGTGCAGCCCTTTATGTGATTCCACAAGATCAAAATTTTATAAAATCGCACTAATTTCTTATTTGAAATTTTTTGTTTCTTCTTGAAACAAGTAGTCCCCCCCCCTGTGGGTCGTGTGTCAAACATGAATAGAACAGTTTTTAAAAATGATAAAATGCTCAATAAAACGAGTGTTCAATCATCAAAGTCAGATTACTACAACCAAAGTTATTGGCTCTTTCAGAAAAACCAAAAAATGGTTAATTTATGCAAAATCAGCAAATTCTTTGAAAACTGATTATAACATAAATACACTCGTTTTATAGAAAATTCTATAGTGAGTCCGAAGTAATGAAGATGATCCTAGAGAACCATATGTGAAGAGAATGAAATCTCCTCTTTTAGGGAACCACATGTCCTGTGCTGTGGAGGTGTTTATTTCATGTTCTTACTGTAAAGGAATATAAGGTCAGGACATAATAAATCCTTATAGAAAAAAATGTTGGAGCATCTAAAATGTTCCCCCTTTCTTCCCTATATATATTTTTGGTCAAGCTCAATTGAACCAACCCATTCTCACTCTACTTGCTCAATTGAAACCAACCCATTCTCATTCCCTACTTCCATACAGCTCAATTGAACCAACCCATTCTCACTCCCTACTTCCATACAGCTCAATTGAACCAAACCCATTCTCATTCCCTACTTCAGCTCAATTGAACCAACCATTCTCACTCCCTACTTCATACAGCTCAATTGAACCAACCATTCACTCCCTACTTCCATACAGCTCAATTGAACCACCCATTCCACTCCCTACTTCCATACAGCTCAATTGAACCAACCCATTCTCACTCCCTCTTCCATACAGCTCAATTGAACCAACCCATTCTCACTCCCTACTTCCATACAGCTCAATTGAACCAACCCATTCTCATTCCCTACTTCCATACAGCTCAATAGAACCAACCCATTCTTAATCCATACTTCCATACAGCTCAATAGAACCAACCCATTCTCACTCCCTACTTCCATACATCTCAACTAAACCAACCCATTCTCACTCCCTACTTCCATACAGCTCAATTAAACCAACCCATCCTCCATCCCTACTTCCATACATTTCAATTAAACCAACCCTTACCCCTTCTTCCATATCTCATAAGTGTAATTTTCCAGAAATAAATAAATATACATCTATTGTATTAATTTAAAGACAAGTCGAGGGCATAATGATTAATATTATTAAGTAATCATTATTAATAATAATGATTTTATTACAAGTAACACTACTTTGTGTTTATAGATCGATGTAAAAGGCGCCTAGTTGTAGAAGACAGAGTATAAAAATGTTTAATATTTTGTACAGTTAGTTGGGCGACTGGTTGCTTCAAGACTTTACCTATAGATAGAAGTCTGAAGAAGCAAACGCTCACACATGTGCACCGAGCAGAGAAAACTATTTTTCACGGATGAGCCCAAAGTGTCACCCGATAATCATAAGTAATTCTCTCACAAATTGCATTCCATTTATTTGATTTATTTTACAAGACAAGCTTTACTCGGAGCTCCGTTAGAAATCCATCTAAACTTCTCGTACGACGCCTGATCCATACTGTAGATCAACCTAACCTCGCCTCATACGAAGACATAGATATAATATGAAATATAGATAGTATTTAATCATAACTCATCATGATGCCTCTAGTTATCAATCATTAAACTCGTGAAGTACTTCGTTCGAGTAAAAGAAGTAATAATAACTTTAACAGAACTCAAATTGTTGCAGTGACTTGTAGCATAATGATTCGCAAAATTTTCTTAGAAAAATTAGCTCTATATATATATATATATATATATAATATATAATATATATTATATATATATATAATTTATTTATTTATTTATTTATGTGCGTGTGTGTGTGTGATTTGGTTTCCTAGCAGTTTCTATTGGACGCGATAACTTTAAAAGGCTTTCGCGGATCGAAATAAAACATGGTACAAAAATCGTCCTTGTACCAACTACTTATTGGTTCAAGGACATTGTCCCAAACCTTATTGTTCATGAAATATGTGTGACGTCAATAACCCACAATAATAACTCGGCGAAATTTTCAGAAAATCATAAAACGTTGTCTTATCGTGCTGAAATTGTATACACATGTCTCAATATAAATGGTTGACACATGTTATCCCACACATTACTAATTGTATCCCTTTATATAATAAATAAATATAATAATTGTCATTTTTATAAGGCTAGTATATCTACACTTTTGTTGGACCATCACTAATGTTAAGCAGCATCGAGAGAGGTCAGTGTTTGTATGGGTGACCGTAATAATTGTCAGATAATTTTTATGATAATTATCAGATTATTATAATTATTTGAAATGCTAGAACCTAGCACTTTCAAGCGTAAACAATAAGTTTATTTAAGAACTAAGGTGAGCGTTAATGGAGTTCATCTTAATAAAAGAGGAAGAAGTCTCTCCACAAAAATAAATTTCTTTATAGCAAAGCGCTTTCAACCTAACAAGAGGTCATCATCATGCTAGCCGTTGAATACAAAAGAGGGTGATTGATGAGTCTTACAGATCAGATATCAAAGATAGACTCTGAACTGTAAGACTCATCTATCCCCCTCTAATTTATTCAACGGCTAGCACTGATGATGACTTTTTTTTTTTTTTTTTTTTTTTTTTTTTTTTTTTTTTTTTTTTTTTTTTTTTAGATAGTAACCCTATCTAAAAAGCATTTATTTTATCACATGCCCCATTTAAAATATACATGTGTTATTAGATAAACACTTCTAAAAGGACGTGAATTTTAAATATTGACTTTTTAAATATATAGTCATGCAAAAAAAATTCATTATATATATTATATATATATATATATATATATATATATATATATATATATATATATATTATATTAATTAATTAATTATGTTGGATTATATTAATTAATATAACTTTTTATAAAATATAATAATAAAATAACAATGTGTATTAAATATAAATGAATATAAATTAATGAGTAATAAATAATAATAAGTAATTTGAAATAGAATAAATTGAAAGGATATAAATATTGAATCGATAGATGGTGGTATTTAATGAAAATAAAATATTTTTTTGAATAAATCAAAATCAATGGAATTTATGAATTTAGAAAATAGTGGGAAAATTTCTGTGAAAATGGATAAATTGTTGGAGACCAAATCTTTCCTTGTGTCATAACGTCTAGCATTAGTGTTCTCCTTTCTTTCTCAAACAGAGAACATTGAAATATAAGATGGGTCCAAGTTTGCGGAGACGTTTTGTCACAAGGACAGGATGGGTCTGGGATAAATTTTAAATCTATGAAGATATGACTTATTAGATCCATGTCCGGAAAGAGCCTGAGTTAATTTGTAAGTTATCTTTAGGTCAATACTTCTCCTTGAAACAACAGTGGGGAAAAAATTCTTGGTCCATGAGCCATTATCAGAAGAACTCCACATTTCTTCCCATTTGTTAAAAAGAATAATTTTGGTCTCAAACTTTAGTGTGGACTTAGGGATAGCAAGATAAGAGATTGTTTGAGAGCTTGAAGCTGCATCTTTAGCTAGTGAATCGGCTTTTTCATTTCCTTCTATTCCGGAGTGACCTTTAATCCATTTTAGTTTAATTTGAACATTTCTATCTAAAAGTTGAAGAAGGAGGCGTCTGCAAGATTCAGCTAAAGGGAAGTGACAGTCTTGATTTTTGATGCAGCTTATTGACACTTGACTGTCAGTGAGAATGATGATTGGTTTAACTGTTGTTTCGTTTAGGATCCAAGAGAGTGATTTTTCGATGGCAAGCAATTCTGCTTGATTGTTTGAGCATTTTTTGAACAGACTGAACAATTCTTGATGGACAACTTGTCTTTGTTCGAAAGCAATGAATGCTGCTCCAACGCCACTTTCTTGTTTACTGCCATCTGTGTAAATTTCTAAAGAATCTAATAAGTCATAATCTACATCATCAGTGAAAGCCGAAGTTGGATAATGTGTAGGATGAATCCATTGTGACTGGGGGTAGGTTTGTCGTACATCAATTCATTAGACAAGTTGGAAGTCAACGAGTATACTTGGGCTACAAGATCAATCTCATATTCTATTGGCAGTAAATCTGCCAATAAAATAGCAGCTTCGTATGAGATTGTTCTATAGCCTTTAATCATTCTTAGGGCTATTAACCTTTGAACTCTTTTAAATTTAATTATGTTATATTTTTGGACATAGCTTCTTGCCAAACTGGTGCTGCATATGTGAGTAAAGGTATAATAGCTCCTTGATAGATAGTGCGAAGTGCATGGTAACCTAAGCCCCAGTAAATTTTTGCAGAACGGGATAAAATTCCAATGATTTTGAGTGCTTTATCGCAAGTGTTACTTGTGTGTTTATACCAAGTTAAATGTTTATCAAAAGTGACGCCAAGATATTTAAGTGTTGCCACTTCTTCTAATTTTGCTCCATTAAGATAGACATTAACTGGGTTAGTTACTTTTTTCGAGTAATACGTAATACTTGGGACTTTGATTCATTATAAGATATTTTATTTTCATGCGCCCATTGTTCCACTATGTAGAGAGCCTCGTTTCCTAGACTCAGCATGAGTCCATCTTTACCAATGATTAATAAAAGTAGATCATCAGCGTAGGAAATGATGTGGACTCCTGGAGGATATTTTTTTTTCAAGATGGAGTCGTACTGAATGTTCCAAAATCCTGGGCTACTACATGAACCTTGTGGGCAGCCTTTAGATATTAATTTTGTAATGATATGATCGGAAAGAGATAAATTTGCATAACGGTCTTGGAAATAATTTTTGGTTAAATGAAATAAATTTTTTGGGCAGTCCCACAATTTTAACTGGTTTAAAATGGATGGCCACCAGGCTGCATCGAACGCTCCTTGTACATCTAGTGAAATAAGAAGAACTTCTTCTTTATTCTTCAATGCTTCCTCTATTATATTCTTGGCTTTCATAATTGCATCTGTGGTGTTGGTTTGTGGATAGAATCCATGCTGATTTCATTTAATTTGTTATTAGTTGCCAAATGGTGAATTATTCTATTAATTAAAAGTTTTTCTAGAATTTTACCTGCTACTGGAAGAAGACTAATTGGTCTAAATTTAGATATGTCATTCGAATTTTCTTTGCCGGGTTTGACTATAGGAATTATAATTGATTTCTTCCAAATATCAGGGAAAATTGCGTTTTTCAAGCAACAATTAAAAAAGGTAACCATTGTTTTTGGAAAAAGCTCGAGAACTCTTTTCCAAACATCAGCACAGATTCCATCAGCACCTGGCGATTTTGATGGACCAAATTTTATCAGTAACATGTTTTACTTCTTCATAAGTAAATGGTGTGTCATCAGGAGTGAAGATTGGTTCTTTGATGAAATTTCTGATTTTATTATGATAAATATTATCAGTTTTTATATCATCAAAGGGGCAAAATTTGTTCATCAAAGCGTTTGCTGTAGATGCAAGATCAGATGTGAAAGTTCCATTAGGTAGTTTTAAAGTTGTTAGAATGGAACTAGTTCTCTCCTTGCCAGCAGCCTGTTTATAAATTAGGTTCCATGGGTTGTTTCCACTAGTTCCATTACAAAAATTTTGCCATGATTCTTTTTTCATTTTTATTAATTTCTCATAAACTTCTTTTTCTTTATAATATTCTTTCTTTCTCAATGAACGCAGAGCTTCGTTGTTCTTAGTTTTTTGGTATTTTCTGCGCAATTTAACAACCAATTTTCTTTTATAGTTAAATCAGGATGCCACCAGGGAACACTTTTCTTTTTTTGTCTCTTATGTATTCTGCTTTTATTTGCACGCATTTATATTTTTGTTGGTGATTTCCTCGATGAACAGATTTAGATTTACTTCAGGATTAAATAAATAATCATTCAATGCCGAGTCTAAATTAAGTCGATCAATGTTTGGTGTGCCAGGAAATTTCTTTTAAAGTTTTAACAATCATGACGTCAATGTATCAAAATTTATAGTTTTTTGCGAAATTTATATCTCTATTGTTAGATTCAGAAGGATTAATTATTTGATTTGTAAAAAGATTAAAAGTTAGTAGTGAATGATCTGATAAGGTTTCTTCATATGAATTTTGCCAGTCAGAGACGAAAGGAAGCATGCAAGCTGTAGTGATCGTCAGATCAATATTGCTTTGTCCATTTGTTGATTGAAACGTGGGAAGTCCGTCGTTCATGTTAAGAAAATATAGATTTTTAGATGCTAAATAAAGTTCCAGGTCTTTACCTCTTTTATTCGATATAGAATCAAACCAGGATACGGATCGAGCGTTGCTGTCTACAGAAATTATTATATTTGAGTGAGAAATGTAATTTAGCATTTTGTCTAGTTTAGTAATATCATCGTTTAGATCTAAAGAATCGCAGAAGTATGCACTAACAGCCAAAAAAGTTTTGTTTCGGTAATGAATTTCTACTGTTATAAAGTCCTCATCAGATAATTGATTTATTTGTATCGCGTCTAAAGTAGGGTCAGTGATAATGATAGCAGCTCTTATCGTGCCGTTACCTATGGAATATATTCTATAGTCCTTTGGAAAACCAGTAACAAGTCCATTTTTTGTGTATGGTTCTTGAATAAAAAATTTGGAATACGGGAAATAATTTCACTAAATGTATCAGTTGATTTTTTGGATTTATGGAGATTAATTTGCGCGCATTTTAATTCACTTACTTCTTTAGTCTCCATAGTTGGTGTTTTCTATTTTTCTAGTTACAAAATAAAGTTTTGAAGGGCAGGCTGGATCAGTAGCTGAATGGTTTGCGAATTTAAGATCAGTTTGATTATTTTCTTTATTTTTATTTCTTACGTGTGCAATACAGTTGATGCATTTCTTATCGATATTTTTACAATCTGTGTTGGGATGTGTTTCAGAGCACTGTAAGCAGTTTTGCTTTCCTAAGCAGTCTTTTGCTTTATGGTTAAATTTTCCGCATTTAAAGCATTGAAGAATGTGAACATGATCTGAACAGTTTATCATGATCCAATCAATTTTGATTTTTGTGTTTAAAAGCCTTTTCCGCAAAATTGATGTTACTTCAATAACTAAATTAGATGTATTTTTGTGTTTTTTTCCAAATGAAAATGGCTTTTTGTGTTTTCATTAGAAATACCTAATTCTGGATTTTGTTCAATGAGTATAGGTACTGCATTTTCTATTGTTATTTCATTTGGGACATGTTTAATTAATAATCGCGGATTATATTTTCTTAATTCTGTTGCTACTAAATTTTCGTTGCACACTGTATTTACTTCTTGTATAATTTTAGTTAGATCTTGTTCTTGTTCAGTTTCGAGAAGAAGTGAACCGTTTTGCAGGGTCTTTAATGATGTTATACCTATGTTTAGTTTCCGTGGGTTAATTTTTCTTTCAAAATTAATTTATTTTATTGGGATCAGAATTTGAATCAGTAGATAAAGATTTAGGTTTGATTAAGGCTTTGAATTTCGGATTTTTGAATAGATTTCTCAATTTGTTGTTTTATTATACATGACTTTGTACTGTGGTAGTTTTAAGTGTCTCGGCATATGTTTTAACAGTCTCAGAAGGTTTGTATTTAGGCTTTATTGATTCAGAAGTGCTATTTTTTAATAGATTATCAGATTTGATTTGGTTAAAAATTTTTGTTAAGTTGCTTATTGCCTCAAGTATGTCATTTTTTAATGTCTTTTTAAGGTTGTAACTTGTGGAAGCTACATTTCTCAGTACGCTTACAGATTCATGAAAAGATGTCTCTAAGTTATCCATCAAGATTTTTAAAGATTTCAAATTAAATATGTCAAAACAATCAAACTAAGTAATATGATGTAAATTTCTAGTATGCCTTTGAATAAATATTACTTTTTCAATTTTCTTCTAATAGAGGATGCTTAAATGTACACACCTGCCGATTTTCATTAAGTTTTACTATGCGTAACTAGATGTAATAAGCTCTTCAAATATTTGATATTTAACTTGTCATCAATTTTGTAAAATTTTTTTTTTTTTTTTTTTCTTTTGATGATGACCTCTTGTTAGTTGAAGCGCTTTGCTAAAAGAAATATTTTTTGTGGAGAGACTTCCTCTTTTATTATAAGTTTATTTTTTCACATATATATAAATTATTAAATACTTTCTCTTTTAATGGACAAAGGAAAGAAATAGACAACGAATTAGTAATGATAACATATTTATTGCTTCTGATTGGATATTATCGTTTTTAACAAGGATGGTAATCGATCGATCAGAACGTCTCTGAAACGCATGGCGATGATATTGTAAAATCCAGATCCTGAAACAAAATACAAATAATGCAACCAATTAATAACAGATTAAATTGATTAAGCCGTTAGATGATGGAAATATTTAGAGAGACATCCCACAGCTGAATATTAAATATATATATTTCAAACTTGGGTTCGATAGTTCGATAACGGACGAAACTTTTATTTAAATACGCTGATGAAATATGTTGTTTTCAAGCAAACGGAGGAGATTCAAGGGATATTCAATAATGGTGCCTTTTTACCATTTATTTACCATTTTAATGTGCCTTTACGTTACCAGGTCTATAGGTAACGTGTATATTTATAAACTGATTGGATTTAATTTAGGCAAGATTATATGTATAAACTAATTGAAGTTAAGTTTAATTATATGTAATGTAATCAAAACAATGTAAATCCAAACCGATTGGATTTAATTTGGGCATGATTATATGTATGTATAAACTGATTGAACTAATTTGATTAGATGTATATGTAATCTAATCAAAACAATGTAAATCCAAACTGATTGAATTTAATTTGGCATTTTATGTATATGTATAAATGATTGAACTAATTTGATTAGATGTATATGTATCTAATCAAAAACAATGTAAATCAACTGAGTTGGATTTAATTGGGCATGTTATATGTATATGTATAAACTGATTGAACTAATTTGATTAGATGTATATGTAATCTAATCAAAACATTGTAATCAACTGATTGGATTTAATTTGGCAAGATTATATGTATATGTTAAACTGATGAACTATTTGTTAGATGTTATGTAATCTAATCAATTGTATCCAACTGATTGGATTTAATTTGGGCAAGATTATATGTATATGTATAAACTGATTGAACTAATTTGATTAGATGTTATGTATCTAATCACAATGTAATCAAACTGATTGGATTTAATTTGGGCAAGATTATATGTATAAACTGATTGAACTAATTTGATTAGATGTATCTTTAATGTAATCAAAAATGTAATAACTGATAGTTAATGCATCAAATTACATATGTACGTACAAACTGATTGGGTTTGAATTAGACTATATTTCATGTATATTTATAAACTGATCGGATCTAAGTTGCATTAGATTGCATATGCACGTACAAACTGATTGGGTTTAAATAAACCCAAATAATACATGTTATTACCCTATATTACATGTATATGTATAAGCTGATCGGATTTAAGTTCCTTGGTTGGATTCTTAGATTAATGCTGTTTTATTCAGATCAGTATTTGGTAAAGTTTTCAAGACTGTTATATACACATCAGCATTTGGTAATGTTTTCTGGTCTGTTATGGTCCTCCGAGAATTACAAGCAATGCACTGAAAATTTCCTTAAACGCATAATGTTACGTGTGAGAGAAGATAAATTTATAGTTAGTTTTAAGAGCTAGCTATTGCTTAGTAGAGGTCATCAATGGTGATTGTTTATAGTGGTTGAGACAACTAAAGATAAAGCATACCAACATACAAAAAATTCGAGTCTGGGAGGTGGGGACAGCAAAGGCGAATGATATACTAAAATTTTTTTAATTAAATTTACTCTTTAATATTTGTTATAGAAAGATATCTAAATAGATCTCACTTATCTATCTGATTGATAAATATAGCACGTTCAAATATGATACAAGAAGCCAATTGCAGCAATCGTGAAACGAAGAAAAAGGAAACGGTCTAGTAAAACGATAGCATGTAAAGATATATCATTTATTTGGTCCAAGTCCCGCAGATATTAAGTGGTCACTAAGTCCTGCAGGAAGTTCTCATATATCTTGAAGTACTAGGAAACTTCCTCCGTGTATTCAACAGAGCGAATCAACAGGTCGATATGCTGGACTTGATACGACGAACTTGATACTGGAGACAGGGGAGAGGATGATGGAATTACACAGATGCGAGATCGTCAACCGTAACACTACCTCGTCCCCACCAAATCATATACCTATCTCTCTACAACTTACTGCGAGCTACAAGTTATTGTAGTTCGACTATGAAGGTTTAAACTGATTCCACGTACATTTCAAACATCCATTACAGGATGAGAAGAAAATCGGGAGCTTCAAATCCAGAAACTTCTGCTTCAATTTAATTTAAACTTGTAAAATTAAAACATTTTACTAGCGTTATGCAATTTTCAAGAAATTTTTAGAAATCTCCTATTAGATTTCATTTGTATTTCTACAATGACTAATTACAGTTACTTATTTATTTCAATTTATAAATATAAAATACATATAATATTTTAGCGAATTTTTATCATGAAAATGAAGCCTATATCTATCAGCGAATTTTCTTTTAAAAAAATTAGCAAATAAGATGGCTCGTGTGGTTGTGGGATATATGCATGGGATATGTATTTATAGACACATTTTTTTAAACACTTTATCTATCGAACGAAATAATATTTTTAGGTAAAGCCGTAATAATAACGAAGTATTTATGGCGTCATTAACCCGGTTTGATGTTAAAAAAAAATTTCAAAAATATCAATGAAATTAGGGAGCAACATTTTTCGCCATAAAAATGGTCTTAATTTTTGTTCCTTGGGGCGCTGAATCGACTGAAACGGTCCGGTTTCATTCGACCACTATAAGCGATTCGTCTTATTTACATTATTTAAGTTTATAACTTCAAAAAAAATGCTGGCGCGGAGGTCTGCAACCCGGGCAAATTTCCTTTGAAATCATCAATCAAATTTGCGCTAAAGTTTTCGGTATATATTTAATAACCTGAGCAGTAACGTCACAATTTCCGTCCAGTAACGAAACCAATTACGTCTTTTCCACAGCAATATCTATATTATATAGCAGAGCCGACTTTCAACTTGGGCCATTAACTGTGCCGGAGAGGTGAGTCTCTATATGTTGTCCAAAATTCCCATTAAGTGCTTGGACCAGACAGTTATTTATTTTTTTTGAATTTTTCAAAGAAAATACTATATTCAACAAATAATATACTCAAAATCGATTTAAGTCGAGAGTCGATCCGAGTCTAATTTAAATAGACTTGATTCTATTGAAATCGAGTCGATTTAAATCGACATTAGTAAAGTGAATTGACTTGAGCCGACTTTTATCGATTCAAGTTGACTTGATTCGTCTTGTGCCGACTGGAATCAACTTGATTATACATCATTTATCAATCATTTATCAATCAGGCATAAGTTAATTTGAATTAACTCTGTTCAACTTTATTTGACTTAGACCGCATTGATTCAGCGATTCAAATAAACAAGGGTAAATTCAAGACTTAGGTCATGTCAACTAGAGTCGATTTATATCAACTCGAGTCGACTAAAGTGATTTTACATCGACTCTAATCGATTCAAATTGAATTGACTTAAATCGACTAAACTTGAATCAACTCGAGTATATTGAACATACAAAAAAAATCGACTCAAAAAGTCGACTTGGCACATCACTACCCACACGTGTATGATCAGTAATACACCCACTTGTGAGACTTAAGATTGCAAAACACTTGTAAGACATATTTTCTGAATTTTTAATGGAAATGCTTTATAGTTATTTATCCAACAAGGGATGTTAGTTTAAGTTTATGAAGTTTTATGATGTTAGATGAAGTTTTACAGCTCAAGTTAAAGTTTCGTCCTAAGGCAGCGCCGAAGGAGGAAACTTCATTAGCTCACGAGGCCTGTAGGCCGAGGGAGATAAACTAGTTAGCTCCCGAGGCTTGCCGAGGGAGTTAACTAACATTTTGGCTCCCGAGGCTTGACGAGGGAGATACAACGAGAGCTGAAAACTTTCATCCCTTGTTGCATATTAAATTTTATCTACAACTAATACTAACAACTATTAATATATTTTTGAGCTCCTTAATTGTTATTGTGTTAGTTTAGTTTATTCTTACCACGTCAATTACTCTGATGAAGAGAGAATAAAGCCACTATCTTCACATTATTTTATTGTAAGCTGTCAATAGATAATACTATATTTGTAATTTAAACATTAGCGTGTGTATATTGTATATTCTACTCGTAGTACCAACATAACACCGAAAAAAATCCTAAAAATTTCCTAAAATTCCTAAAACTTTTACTAAATAATTCTGTCAAGTTGGCAACACTTTCACTTTTCTTCCCTAGGGAGTAAAAGTACATTTACAGTGTGAGATAACAAGACTGTAAATAGAACTTACAATACAAGGAGTAGATAAATATATTTTAATGCTTAGCATAGCGTGAGCTAATGAAAGCAAAAGAAGCTGATTCTTTATGAGGATGAGCTAAGTTTGCTCAGCGCGGACAATGAAGCATTAATTTCGATATAATGAAGTCTTACTGAACAGATAACACTTATTATTTCTAAAAGAAACTCGTTACTACATAAAGTGTGTTCCGCACATCACGACAAACTTTTAACAGCTCATGAGGTAGGCACTGTAACAATTAACAATTGTGATTTCTACAGTGAAGCGACTCGAAACATACACAGGATAAATTTGTTGGTTGGCTGGACTGATTGTAATAAATTACGATTTCACAAATATGATTTCATAAGTACATAGAGTACGATATGTACAGGGTTAAAAAATTTATTCGTGATCGGAATGTGACGCGGCTATTGTCGACTACCTATCCGTATGACAATAAGAGTACGGAAATATGATAGAATTTAATTTTAGCATATAAGATTTCTTTTATTTGAGGAAAATTGAATATTCAAAGAAAATCAAACGAGTAACAGTTGTCTGTCATAAAGTTGACAAAAAGTTGAACAGAATATCGAACCGAAGTACCGCGCGAACTGTGTTTTCCACGAAGATCTGTTTTAGATTGGTGCGAATGTCATTTGGGCTATAGAATACGTAAAGGATATTCCGTAGAATAATATAAAAGAGAAAGAAGACATTTCTAATGTTATATTGCATGCGTATTAACACTGTCCAGTGTCAAACGGTGTCAGAGAGCCTCTTACTACGGATCATCGCATTATTCCTTTTGTTCAAGTCGTAGAAAAGGAACGACTTGCCTAACGGAATTCATATCTCTCGAGAATATTCAAAAAAATTGGTTGTTTTCCAATAAGGCGAGATGCTATTACCGATTGAGGCCGTGACCCTCTATACGGCCATTTCTTCCTTTAAATGATCAAATTATAATCTCACCTCTCTCTCCGGTCGGTTTTTACGTTTTCAATTGCAAATGACACGGGAAACTGTTTGCTTTTGTTCGAACGAACGGTTTTGTTTTGGAAATATTGATCAGATTTAGGAGGGATCTCTGAGAACGGGTGAGTCAGAAATATCCTGGAAAATTATAAGGCGCGTATTAAGAAGTTGCTTTAAGAAAACAAACAAGGTTAATTTTGATGACATATAGGAAGTATCACAAGATAAGGTATCATACGTTAAATTTTAAAACGTCCAATAAATTAAAGATAATATTACTATCTTCCATCAGTTTATATATCTTGCATATATATATATATATATATATTATATATATATATATATATATATATATATAATATAATATATATATGCAACTGTATATTAGTTTTGTATATATATATATATTATATATATATATATATATATATATATATATATATACATACATATACATATGCATATATATTGTTTTCGGACAATTACATGTCCCTATCAGCTGAATTAAACTTAAGTTGAAGAGTAACTTAAACACCTTGGAATATAAATATAATATATAGAATACTATTTACTAGAGAGGCCCTATTAGTATAGTTTCATCTTCCATATATAAAAATAAATAAATATATATATATATATATTATATATATATATATATATATATATATATATATATATACACATATACATATTCATTGTTTTCGGACATATTTTTTTCTTATCAGGAAGCCATTAGGAACCGATCCCCCTCACTCCCACCCTCAACTTCCGTCATCCGAAAAATCTCATATGCGTCATTTTCATAATGAAAATTCGCTAAAAGTCCATAAATAGTCAACAATTTTCCCTATTTACATCTAGGATAGACTTTTCTCTTTTAAAGAATCTACTGTTATTTCTAAGGTAAACTCTCACAAAGGTACATCAATCTTTCCGATGTTATCTAAATTATTTCCAATACACGCATATCTCCATTAGAATCTAATTCAATATTTTATAAGCTAAAGTATAAATCAGAATTCCTGTCCACAACACAATAAATTAAAAATTCAATGAAAGAAAGTCGAATTGTAAAAAGAAGAAAACTAATCTATAGCTGAATACTCCATGCTGTCCTTAAGGAAGAAGACCAAGTTTCGCTAAGTACAATGCTTCTATCCAAGTCTAAACTTGTTGAAGCTCAAGTACAACTTTATGAATTATAACCATACAAAACTTATCTTTACTTAGAGGACAATCAATGCATTGTTGGCTCTGTACTGATAATTTGTATCAATACATTTATTGACTTCATATAGTACAATGTAACGATATATGACTGTTGTCTGAGCTGGACCTCCATCCTCTCTCTGTACAAAAAAAACACTTTTCATCTTTGTTCGTGAAAAGTTATAAAATGCAAGTAACAAAAAATACAACCTATCTTAAAGAACTTTTTTTGGAAATGAATTTTACTTTTCCTCATTTATGCCGTATGTATATAGGAAAATATTGTGTTTATCAAATTGTGTTTCTCTTGAATTTTTTCAGGTAAATTTAATTTTTTTTTAAACATTTCAGGTGTTATTAGGACACCCTAAGTGGTGTTCAGAATCTTGGCTGTCAGTACGTGTCTGTGTTATCATTGTAGCTTCTCGCCTATTTATGCTATAGAAATTAAACTTGGTACGAAAATCAATCTATAAGTCTAGTTGTGCAATTGAAAAATATTTGTATAACGTCATTGACGTCATTAATAATAATAATAATAATGCCCGTTTAGAGCCTTGCGGCTCATCAGGGATAACCCCTGCGGGAACCACCTCGGGTGGTAGTAGCAACCGTTACGCTCAAAGTGAATTCTAAAGTTGGCGATAATGTATCTAAACAATAATCTTCTATAAACTGAGAGCGTAACCTGGGATGCGAACCCCAGACCTCCGTGGGTGTCAAAGGTCAGTGTAAAGACTAACGCCTTAACGACCTCGGCCACGGAGGCGGCTCATTGACGTCATTAACCTGAAATAATAACTCAGGGAAAATTGCGCAATTAATGAAAAACGGAAAAATGTTTCGATCCAAGTGAGATTTAGCATGCATGTATTCATTAAGAGCAACAAATGAGCCCACTTGCATCTCATTCTCAGCATTATTTCAATTTTTTCCAAATAACTTGCGTATATTTTTAAAATATAGTAAAAAAATTGAAAAATAGTCTGTTTAAGTTTAAATTTAGTACAAGAGTATACCTACTATATAAATACTACCTACTATATAAATACTACCTACTATATAAATATGTATGTAGTAGCAGAAACTTTTATGTAAATCATGAAAGTTAAGCAGCATCGAGCCTGTCATTGCCTGGGTGGGTGACCGCGGGGGAATTAAAATTTAAATTATTTTTGTTTTAAACTTATTTCAATGTACTTAGTTTTAACGTATTGCGTTTATAATATATGTTGAATGTTGTCGTAAACTGGCTTCTCCGAGAGTTTAAAATAGTATATATAGGATAGGTATATAGTATTGGTGTAGTATATCAATAGATTATAGTATATTGTACTTAGCGTAGTTCGACATATTATTTATAGCATATAGTTTGTGAGTTACAGTAGTATATAATATACATAATTTACCTACAGTCTGTGCAATCTTTGACTCAACAGACAAATAAGAAAATATAGCATAACCTTATATAGCATCTTATAAGACTATAATGAACCTATTATTATTTAAATGGTAAATTCAATTGCTCCGATAGATCAATTTAAATATGTAGTTTGTTCTAGGAAGTTGTTTCTATCATAGAAAGTTTTTAGGGAGGACAAATAGAAAGCAGTGTGGAAGGCAAACAATAAATCAATGCAGGGACTTGACTTGCACGGCCAGAGGTCTTATTTATGACTTGTTTAGCCCCTAAGTCATTCGATTTGACACCAACTGACCTTTTTCTTGGAAACGTTGCTTCGAAAACCTAAGGCTTCTTTGTCAAGATCAGATGATTATTGCTGTTGATCAGTAAGGAATTACTAATTGAGACATTTATTTAAATCATATAATACTCAATTGGTATTATATAATGCCCGTTTTAGAGCCTTTCGGTCCTTCAGCGTATTCACCCTGCGGGAACCACCTCGGGTGGGTCACATCTACTATGCTCAAAGTAAAGCTAAAGTTGGCGAAATCTTTTTACATCAAATTCTATTCATAAAAACTGAGAGCATAGCCTGGGCTGTGAACCTCGGACCTCCAGTGCCGAATTCCACAAAAATCTTAAAAATTGTAATTTCTTGATGTGTGGTATT
Organism: Microvelia longipes; assembly: GCA_018340805.1. Taxonomy (NCBI): domain Eukaryota; kingdom Metazoa; phylum Arthropoda; class Insecta; order Hemiptera; family Veliidae; genus Microvelia; species Microvelia longipes. Next base: position 59,942,653 of record JACMZG010001863.1, read on the forward strand.
GTAAATATTAAAAATTGGATAGGTATATATGATTGTAATTGATAGACACTAGATGGGACGAATTAATTAAACTACCACTTCTCTAAATGACTATATTTCGCCTGCTCCCAGGCATATTCATAGAATATATTTAGAGAAGAATATAGTCATTTAGAGAAGTGGTAGTTTAATTAATTCGTCCCATCTAGAGTCAATCAATTACAATCGTCTATAGAATGGAGACTAATACCAATAATATTAAGTATATATGGTCTTAAAAACCAATTGGATTTTTGGTATATGTACCACACATACAGGGTGGTACATACACCCTGTATGTACCACACATACAGGGTGGCACATTCAAAAACATCATCCTGATTACCCAGCTCCGTCCGGAGCTACAGTAATAAAATTGGTTTCAACCCCCACTAAATCAAACACTGGGAATTTTAATAATTTTTTTTTGCAATCGTCTAGCATGTTTAGAAATCTGATTACCATATTCTGTTTTTCTACGGTAACTTTAAACAGTCAAATTGGATCATAACATTAAATGGATCATTTTTGAAACTGTGTCACATATTGAACACTATGATACCAATATCTCTGAATTCCCAGACCTTTATTTTTTCCAGACAATGTTTTAGGTGATGAATTCTGGGGTGTAAGCTTATTTTTTATAATAAATAGGTAATAGTTCATACGTACGCCAAACGATAGCTCGGAAAAAATAACTTATAGTATTCAATTATATCGGTATCAAATTGTTCGAGGTATGATACAGTTTTTGACATTATTAATTTAATGGTATGCTGTGATTTAATTTTTTAAAGTTACCATATAAAAAACACATTGTTATAATTAGATTACCATATATGCTAGACAATTACCGAACAAATAATTGGGTATTTGAACTTCCAGTGGTGGAGTTATCTAAATGGTTATTCTAAATTTGTATCTACCCTAAGGTAGATACAAATTATACCGCGATACAATACAATTGTGCGAGAGACACCTAGGAAATAAAACAAGCAATGCGATGCAATGCTACATCTGGGAAAATGTTTTGCAAAACTCGGTGATATCAAATGTTAATTAGGGTGATGTATTTGAAATGTAACACCCTGTATATGCTTACTACATTAAGTTATGACCCCTCGAGTTTTTACGCAATACTTAAAAAATCGTTCAGGAATGGGTGGCATAGCAGAAGTCGAACCCGGGAACGCGTCCAAAATTCTTTTCAAAGGTCCCTTATCACAAAAAAATATTTTGCGTTTTATACACAAACAAAAATGTCTTGTCCTCCACAACCTTAGAATAATACAATATATAGAAGCACAGGACCGTAAACACAATGTAATTCCACTGATAACACAAAAGCCGTTGACTGGTGCACTTAAGTAATTGCTGCCAACCTGACAACAAAACATTATTTTAAATATGTGTCATAAATATCTATTAATGAAGAATGATCGTAAAGAACAAATATAATAACTTAACCACCTGCTGAGTATTTAATAAAACTGTCTTAGATGGCAAAAGGGTGGCGGAATACAAGATCTACATTTAGTTGACACTACTTTTTAATATAATTTTAATTAAATACGTTAAACTACAATTTAAAATGCTTTAAATATTGTAATGCACCGATATTTATATTAGTATTTTATGAATAATCAATCATTAATTAATAATAGAAAATAATTCAGCAACCGGAAGTATTGCCAATTTTTTTTAGAAAATTGTATATTGTTAGTTTGGCAGCATTACTTAGGTACACTAGTGAACCGGCTTTCGAGTTATCAGTAGTGCTCCTTCTATATATAGTATTATTCTAAGTCCACAACCTTGAAAAGGAACGAATCGTATCGAAACCCAGTTTTTTAATCACCTCAGTTCGCTGTGTCAGGTTATGTGTTGTATGTTGCATAGTTTGAACAGTAAAAAAACCACTTGTTGATAAATATTTCTAGATTTTTCAAAGGAATGGGCTAAAACAATTAAAATATTTGAACAAATTGAGCTTTGTACGGTAGCTCAAAATGTTGTGCACGACAAACCCCGTCCTCCCCCAAAGTTTTTTTTCCTTTGCGTCAATTAAGTACACATCCGAATAAACCAATAGAGATTATTTTACTTGGTGGTAAACGGATAATGTATTGCTGCGGAAATGTTGTTTATTGACAAGCTATAGCGAGTCAATGAATAATATCCAAAGCAATAAGATCACTTTACCGCCATTAATAATAATATACTGATTTTTAAGTAAACAAATCAAATAAAACAATTCGCTTCAAGAAAAATGAATGAAAATATTATAAAAACAAATAAATGATGTTTAAATACTTTAAATCGGTCAAGTTATAACTTTCGTTCATCATCTTCTTAGATTTTAGTTAAAACTTAATATGTCGGACAATAAATACTGTCTGATAACTACCTTTACTGCTTTGGCAATAAAAGCTCACTGATATTTTAGAGTCCGTAAAGTACCTACTTTAAACTTTACTGCCACTTTAAAAAAGTATTTTAAGAACTTCATAGAAAAATCGCTAATATAAGCTCTTCAGCATGGCCTGATGAAGCAAATATGGATCCTGATCTTCATCAGCATATCCCACTAGAAGTTACTCGTGTCAGGCAGGTTTCAATTATCAGCTGTAGCTGCTAGAAACAACACGTAAATATCATCACTGAGAAAAGCGGGAAGTGGAAAGAAAGGCCAGACTTTATGGCTGCTATTAAAGACGGAACATGAAACCGAAATATATCTAGAGGTCACCCTATGGCTTGTTTACAGTCTAACCAGGGCGTGTGGTTGTAAATATGTCCAGCGAAGAGCGCTGTAAAGAATTCCCTCCCAACAAGGGAAGATTAATGCTCCTTATTTGTCTCATCGCATGCCCTCTAGGTTTTTTTCTTATTTTATTCGTCTAATTTATTACTTGCGCTGAGATTTGTCACCCATTTTCTTTTTCCTTAAGTTTCTCCGGCGTCCTCTTACAAATTTGTTATTTCTTGTTGAAAATATAGACTCGCAAGGAAAAATAAATTAAAACGCACATAAAGTTTTATCATTATATTATTAGATAGCTTTCATTTTCATTACATTTAACTTCCTTTCTTAAATTAAATGAGCAAATCGCTGGCAGGTCCAGCTGTTGATCTAAAATGTTAGATCAACTGTTATAGCTATTATTTCATTCTTTCATTATTTGAGGAAGTTGAAACCGTAAAATGAAAAAGAAAATATTGGAGGAAAGTATCAGGATTTGCCTATATTAGTGAGTGCTTAGTAGTAGTTTAAAGCATGGTTACGCAAATTGTGGTCCGCGAGCCCCTGGAGGTACGCGAAAAGATTTTATGAGGTCCGTGAGCTAATGGCCAAAATATTATAAAATATATGTAAACATTAATTAATTAACTTTAATGCTATTATAATTAATAATTACAATAACGGTTATCAAGAGATGATGGTCTCATGTTAGGTTGAAAGCGCCATAGAGATATATTACTAGAGGGGGCATGCCTATGCATTGAGAGGTCTGAAACATTATTTCGGGGCTCTCAGGGGCTCTGTGTAACCTCATTGAAACCATCTCCAAAAGTGTGTTATGTGCTATCCGCACATTTTTTGTGTTTTGATTAGTATTTGAAACGTTCAAGTATATAAGTTACTTTATTTTTGTCGGTTAATTTGATTATATTGATCTGAGAATAATACTATATATAGAAGGAGCACAGGACCGTAAACACAATGTAATTCCACTGATAACACGAAAGCCGGTTGACTGGTGCAACTAAGTAATGCTGCCAACCTGACAACAAAACATTATTTTAAATATGTGTCATAAATATCTATTAATGAAGAAAGATCGTAAAGAAGAAATATAATAACTTAAAACACCTGCTGAGTATTTAATAAAACTGGTCTTAGATGGCAAAAGGGTGGCGGAATACAAGAATCTACATTTAGTTGACGAGGACTACTATTTATATATAATTTTAATAAATACGTTAAACTACAATTTAAAATGCATAAAATATTGTAATGCACCGATATTTATATTAGTATTTTATGAATAATCAATCATTAATTAATGATAGAACATAATAATTCAGCAACCGAAAATATTGCCAACTTTTTTTAGAAAATTGTATATTGTAAGGGTGACAGCATTACTTAGTTGCACCAGTGAACCGGCTTTCGTGTTATCAGTAGTGCTCCTTCTATGTATAGTATTATTCTAAGATATTGATAGTCGAAGGTGGTCAGGTTACTTTTTCGATGTTTTAAAATTCAATCAATAGTAATATATCTGTATGGAAAGCGCTTTGAAATAATTAATGTTTTTTTGGAGAGATTTTTTTGTTTGTTTCTTTAATTGGTTATTAGTTTAAATTTCCTTTTAGGGAATTTTCAAAGAAAAATTAGCTTATAAGATTGTTTGTAAGTACGCGAATGCATCATGGAATCATCAACCAAGTTTTTATTGGTAAACATAAACATATATTTCCTGTTTTTAGAGAGATAACCGAAACATGAGGATTTATATATTTATTATTTGATGCTACCGAGTTTTGCAAAAAATGAATAGTTAACACAATATAATCGTTGCGTCTAACTCACGAGTTAGACGCAACGAAACAAAGTGGGACATGACATTATGTCGAGCCATCAATGATGACGAATGTCGAATGATGGAACAGTTCCCAGATGTAGCATTGCCTTTTGCTTGTTACATTTCCTAGGTGTCTCTCGCACAATTATATTATGTCATTTATATATTACAGAAATTCTATTTGTTGGCAATGAAATTTGTTTTATGAAATATAACAAAATAAAGGCTATGAGAGAAATTAGTTGTTGTACAAGTAAACGCGAATTATCAGGGAACTAAGGAACTATACAAAAAGAGTTCACTGTAAATTAATATAGCAGTTTCACGAGGCTAAATGTAGAACGTTATAAACAGGATGTTAAGCGATGAGTATAAGTCATTTAATTTATTAGTGGAGGGGGGGGTATAAAAAATATAGTGGTTCGCCAAGTACCATTTATCTACAATGGGAGTCCGCGGGGCTCTAAATTTTGCGTATCCCTGGTTTAAAGGGTTAGTAGAAATAGACACCAAAACCAGGTAAAGAAGAAGGGTTACTAGGATATTAAATGAGCCTTGGTTATAGCCTTACAGGTAATGCCCAACTATAAGGCCAAATTGTTTTACGCTAGTCCCGCGACGGAAGTAGACGGACCCTAGGAAAAATTGTGATGCACCCCATACTCAATTTTGCATTACTTTCTTTCTGAGATTACCATTGAAGGATTATGCCCAAGTACCGCCACTGTCTATATTAATAATTTTTTAAATGAGTTTCAATTACACATATGTTATATAATATTTTAATTATCTCAATTAACTAGTTAATATATAATCCATTACTTTATTATAAATCTTCAATACATGATAGCAAATATATATGGTAAGTAAAGTTCTGGAGTAAGTTGTAGAACTTGTTTTAAGTGCGGTAGTCGAGTGCGACCACCCTCGAGTCAATTAGCTCGCGGCTCGGACCTTCCACATCCCAACTAATATATCACATTTTCAAGACATCGACCAAAGAAGACTTAACTTCCAACTTGAGCTCGTTTCGTTAGCAATACGAATGCTTATGTGATTCAACTTTAAAATTAAGAGATTAACATTTCAAAGGACCGAAAGCTAGTAGCAGGGTCGCTTGTGCTGCCCGTCCTCGGGAGGTAAATCAAATCTGCCGACTCCTACGAGGAATTTTTTGAGTCGCAGGTATTTTAATGTAATTTTACAAAAATATCATGTTAACACTATAAAATAAACACAGCACGAGGCCAAAGCTTACACTGTTTTTGAACCTTAAATACTAAGCGGTCTTAGCGTTTTTCCAAACAAAATCACATTATTGCTATGAAGTTGTTCGGATAATGGCAGTAGGAGAATGGATTCCGCTTGACTTTTAAATATATATATATATATATATATATATATATATATATATATATATATATATATATATATATTATATATATATATATATATATTATAATATATATATATATATATATATATATATATATCCAGTTTGCATGGTTATAACATTTTTACCCTTAATACGCTTAAATTAATAAGCGGCCTTCGTGGTCTAGATGGACAAAATTTAGTCAACATAAAACTTGAGCACCTTGGAGATTCGGAGATATGCAGCTGAGTTTATCAGTATCAGTAGATATTAGCAATATTGTTTATCAATTATTATATTAACAATTTCTATCATATTAAAATGATAAGTTGTGCATAGTAGCTAGAACCCACATGAAGTGGAATCCACAGAATCTATAAATAGAGACGAAAGTTTAAATGGTATAATTTCATGTCAATATTTTTTACAAGGCAATGCTTGTATAAGAAAGTCCAACATAAAACTTTCTCTCCAGAATAATGAGTGGAAGGAACATTAAATTTAACTCCATATTGTCGTATGGTGTAAGCATTGAGAAGAATAACCATTGATTCTAAAGCGAACATGACATAGTCATACAACCTCTGTTCCCTTTTATATTTAACTTACATAAAGCTCGTCAAGTACTTAATGCTTAGGGTAATATATGCTTTGGGTAAAGTATTATTAGTAAAGTTTAGTTACAGGAAAAACGTACAAAAAGTGACACTAAGTTATGATACATGCGGGCTACATTTATTGCTTCAACTGCTTCTATGTAATGTCCTTTGCCATAAAAAAATATTTTTTAAAGAAAAAACAAAAAGGAGGGGGTTTATTAAAAAAATTCTTTTGCATGGACTTCCACTCCATGCATCGAATCATTCATGTTTCAGAACTTGTACCTATGTGGCCATATGTATGAAATATGGTGGGGGAATATTCTCATTTTTAGTTGAGCGCTAAAGTTGGCTAAATTATGCCAAATCGTATAATCGATTTTGGATAAAGCTCATAACAAAAACAAAGTTCTGTGACAAAAAACAAGCTTGAAAATAATGGCTAATTTATAATTTTAATAAAAATTAAAGAACTTCTAATAATATAATAGCCATAAATAAGTGTTATTACAGGATTTTGAGATTTACTCTCAAGGTATTATTTTGGGTTACTAACTAGACAAAGCATTTTCTTTCGGTTATAAGCCTGTAAAAAACCATCCAGTTTTACATTTTTTAGTGGAGGAGGTATATTTCCGTGAATGCGGTGGTGCGAGAACTGAGGGTCAAGTACTATGATATATGATGTATAATATTATACACAGAAAGGACAAAACACAAGCACTTGGGCCCTTCAGTGCCCTGACCCCAGCCTCTTAAACCAAAGAAAAAAAACTAATGAAAAGGACCAAAACATTGAGGGGCTCATGTAATACTTTTCACAATATTTACAATCCAAAAACATTTTTTGGGTTCCCAAATAAAACTGATAACAATAGACCCCCCCGACCCGGTGCAATATACCCATCAGATTGACATACCCCACCTAATAGCCCATAAATCAAGCAACATTGTTGACAAGGACTTTGCTTATTAAGTCTACTTATTGATTTACAACGTAAAGTCATTTTCAACTTCATTTGCCTACTTATTTCTTAGGTACTTAAATTCCAGTTAAAAGATACAATAGATCAGTGCTACATTTTTGCAAATGGTTTTTTATGGAGTGTTTTCCTTTTTTTTCTTTTATATTACTTAAATAGTAAATATTTATCAAAGTTTAAAGCAGAGAAACTGTTAGTTTTAAGTAACAACCAAACAAGTAGTAGCTACAGTCCTTTTTGTTTCGATTTTTTTCAAAAATAGACGTTTAACAAGTAAATTAATTTTCTTTCCCCGACTTAAATTAATTAACTGCTTCTTTTAAATCTGCTACCAAAAGAAATATATATGTAGCCAGTTATAAACATCAAAGAGAGTTATACTCCAATTATTACATGTCAGCAAGTCAGATAAATAAAGTACAGGGTACTTTATTTATCTGTGGTTTGATGAACTTAGAGTGTCACGTAAATTGTTGTTAACAGAAGTAAGTACATTTTACTTATACTTTTGGACGTTTTGTATTCTAGTATAGAGGCTTTTGCATATACAGAAAATCCTTTGGGCGTAATTCATCTCAATTGGTCTGCGTTCGTTAAATGATACGTATCCATATCCTCACCATATTTTCAGCACATTATTTTCTGTGAGAGGGATACGTATCCATATCTTCACTATATTTTCAGCGGATTATTTTCTGTGAGGAGGATACATATCCATATCCTCACCATAGTTTTCAGCAGATTATTTTCTGTGAGAAGGATACGTATCCATATCCTAACCATAGTTTTAAGCAGATTATTTTCTGTGAGAAGGATACGTATCTATATCCTCACCATATTTTCAGCAGATTATTTTCTGTGAGAAGTATACGTATCCATATCCTCACCATAGTTTTTAGCAGATTATTTTCTGTGAGAATGATACGTATCCATATCCTCACCATAGTTTTTAGCAGATTATTTTCTGTGAGAAGGATACTATCCCTATCCTCACCATATTTTCAGCAGATTATTTTCTGTGAGAAGGATACGTATCCATATCCTAACCATAGTTATAAGCAGATTATTTTCTGTGAGAAGGATACGTATCCATATCCTCACCATATTTTCAGCAGATTATTTTCTGTGAGAAGGATACGTATCCATATCCTCACCATAGTTTTTAGCAGATTATTTTCTGTGAGAAGGATACATATCCATATCCTAACCATAGTTTTAAGCAGATTATTTTCTGTGAGAAGGATACGTATCCATATCCTCACCATATTTTCAGCAGATTATTTTCTGTGAGAAGGATACGTATCCATATCCTCACTATAGTTTTAAGCGGATTATTTTCTGTGAGAAGGATGCGTATCCATATCCTCACCATATTTTCAGCAGATTATTTTCTGTGAGAAGAATACGTATCCATATCCTCACCATAGTTTTTAGCAGATTATTTTCTGTGAGAATGATACGTATCCATATCCTCACCATATTTGCAGCACATTATTTTCTGTGAGAAGGATACATATCCATATCCTAACCATAGTTTTAAGCAGATTATTTTCTGTGAGAATGATACGTATCCATATCCTCACCATATTTTCAGCAGATTATTTTCTGTGAGAAGGATACATATCCATATCCTCACCATAGTTTTTAGCAGATTATTTTCTGTGAGAATGATACGTATCCATATCCTCACCATATTTGCAGCACATTATTTTCTGTGAGAAGGATACATATCCATATCCTAACCATAGTTTTAAGCGGATTATTTTCTGTGAGAAGGATACGTATCCATATCCTCACCATAGTTTTCAGCAGATTATTTGCTGTGAGAAGGATACGTATTCATATCCTAACCATAGTTTTAAGCGGATTATTTTCTGTGAGAAGGATACGTATCCATATCCTCACCATAGTTTTCAGCAGATTATTTGCTGTGAGAAGGATACTTTCCATACCTAAACAGTTTATAATTTAATTTGTGTGGATTTTTCCTACCCTGCCCATCTTATAAAATTTATTCTTCTAATTTCTATCATGTATTTCGATCGCTATAATATACTATTGGAAACATGCAAGTAATAAATTTACTGCTCATGCCGTAGAACAAAGATATTTCTTTTCTATGTCTACTTTAGAAAAGCAACAATGTTTTGTTAAAAACGTAAACAGAAGAAACAGGTTAATGGTATAGAAAAAATTATAAACATATAATAAAGGTACGAATATAAAGGTTAGTCCTGGGTGTTAAACCACGCCTTAATTTTAAATTAGGCCAACCTAATTGGTTTCTCAACATTTTATTTTCCCGCGCTGTCAACTGATTTTATCCATGTGTCGTACTATTGCATGCTCTATCTAAACTAAAACTGAAAACATATTAGTTTCGCAGAGGATTATGTTATTATCCAGGAAGTTATACGTACCTGAGAAGCCTCAGACTAAGCGAAACGTCAGATTTATCTTGCACATTGACGCGGTCACCTCCGAAAGACCTAATCCTTTATGAATATATAATTTTATTTTTAAATATATATTTATATAATTTATATATAAATATATAATTTTTAGATTTGTCATTACAATTAGTAGTTTTTAAAGCATTAGAAAAGCACATTTTTTAATGCTTTAAAAGCTACTACAAGCGCAAGTAATAAATTAAAAGCGAAAACCTATTGTTGGGGTGTCGAATCCAATAGGACATTTTTAATTGTTATAAACCTATGAAAAAATACTTCACTTTCTTTAAAATAGCAACGTTTTTTTATAGCTAAAAAGGATCTATTTTAGTTGAAAATATGTCGAAAACGCTGTAAATAATGGTGTTTTAGCACCTTGGGTGACGAAAATAGACGCAAAGGAGTCCAACAGTAGCTAAGCGTTTATTTGGATGTCAGGTTACCCAAGTGTTGTCTTTAGATCAACAAGATCCTGGGTATAACCTTTTTCTGAATGGAAGGGCAACACGTAGATTCTTTACAAAAAAAGGTTATCACACATCTTATAAAAAATATTATAAATTACAAGTCCCCTTATAAACTTGCAGAGTGTTGATATAGAATTCATATTCTCTAAGCGAATTTCCCCAGTAAAATTTACAAGGTAGGGGTTATGGTGGAGAGAGGTGGTCATTTTAAAATTAGAGCTCAAACATTTTTTTTTAAATTATTACTCAGATATGATAAATTGTTACCACATTTGGTAACAAAATTACCACGTTTTCTTTTTTTTTACATCCGATATTTTGATCCTAGTCCTATATAAATAATTTTAGCACATCTGTATTAAGGAAGAGTACGACTTATAAGAATACAAGGATTGGTATTTTAACAATATAGAAATATCTATGTACAGGTATTGAATATTCTCATAATGTTTCAGGATACCGGTAATCAATAGTATTGTTAGCTATGAATAAGTTATAGTTAAGTTAGTTAAGTTAGTTATAAATAAAAAAAAATAGTAGGGAAATAATCATGCCTACGGTATACCTATTTCTTCCTTCCTTTAAATATTAGAAGCTGAGTTAGCTGAAGTAATGTACATCAATGTATGCATATGCGTAGCCAGGGAGGTGCAGGAGCCCCCCCCCCCCCAAGCCGAGCAGGTTGTTGCAAAAATTATATAAAAACTATGGTTCGGCCAAAGAGCATATTTTTAAATAACTTAACTTTATAAAATTAATTTAAATTTATTTAATTAAACTTAAAAATAATCAATTAATTTTATAATTTATACATATTATAATTTAACTTATACTAAGGTAACTTTGTCTTAAAAAAAATTTGTTTTATTAATTCAACGTATTAACTTTGTGGTGATATTATTAGTAAAATACAAACTAAATTGTTCGCCATATTTAGTTCAGTTCAGTTCAGTTCAATAATAATTTGTATTTGTTTTATTCTTTTAGTCTATTTGAATAAAACAAGTTTTGATTTGTACTTTAAGTGCTTTAATTTTTTAACAAAACATAAAACTTGTTTTAATTTTTTGTAATTCATACAAACATACATACATACACCATACATACACACACACACACACACACACACACACACACCACACACACACACACACACACACACACACACACACACACATATATATATATATATATATATATATATATATATATATATATATACATATATAAACATACACACAATAATGAAAACAGAAAATACTAATCGTATTTAATAAAACATTAAAAAAAATAATGATAACTTACAAAGAGTGAAAATATAGGTGTTATAATCCCGAAGAAAGCAAAACGTCAAAACCCAACAGCCATTGATTTGATAACCTTAACATACTCTTAAAGAAGATTGCAACAATGTTACACAGAGCTCTTGAGAGCCCTAGAAAGTGGTTTCAATCTTCTCACTAGTAGGATATACCCTCCAATATATGCTCTCAAGTAATATATCTCCATGACATTCCTAAAGTAAAAGATTAGTCATCATACTTTTTAATAACCTGATACTATCATAAGTGAGGTAAACAGTGTAACCTACACTATAAGGTTATAACCTGAGGTCATTAAGTTTAAAGAAGGATAATATCAGAATATAGGCAAGAATTTTGAGTGTTATGGTTTTTCAAAGAAACCATAATTTTTATTGTTTCTAATACGGTGCATGCGAAGCCTCCTATAAAAACTGAGCGTAAAAACTTCATTTTTTTACTGTCTTCACTATAAAATATTATATAGGTTCATAAATAACACAGCTTTCTTTAGATTTTTATACTTGGTCTTTAAAAGTATAGAATGTTGTAACACTGTTTCATGCGCGGGAAGTAATGCGTCAAGTATTAGTAAAATAATAACGCAAGTCAAACGGAAAAAATTACTTACCATTACTGGTCCCTTAAAATCTCGCATTAATCTAAAGTAACCGCTGACAACCGTAACTTAAAGTAATCAAGTAGTAGCTACAGTCTGTCGTTTAGTTTAAAAATCCCCAAAGTCAGAAGTATTTTGGAGATTGACCAATCAGAGAAGCCGCTGCCAACCTCTCACTTAAAAAGAGAAAAAAATCCCCACCACAATAACCGCTATAGGAAAAAACCTTCTTCCCGGCAATCGTTCACTTTGTTTGTGGTTCTTCTTTTGATTTCATCGTTTTGAAAACTACTTTCAAATTAATCTTAACAATGATATTTTAAAATAAAACTACACAAAAGAAATGTAAAAAACACCGCTAAGAAAATACGGGTAAAATAACCTGATTTGTTTACATAGTTTTTTTCCGCTCCCTCCTTGCAGTGATTTTTTTTTCAGTAAATAAATAAATAAATAATTAGTTACCAATACAACTATAATATCTGGTGTTTTTGTTGCATCATAAAAGTTAAGTAACATAGAGCGGGGTCAGTGACTAGATGGGTGACTGCTGGGAATAATAGTTATTTATGCCATAAGGCTGAGAAGTGTGTCTTTATGTCACGGCAATTAGATTTACCGACGAGCGAAGCGAGTCGGTAAAAATTGCCAAGACATAAAGACATTCTCAGCCGGATGGCATACACTATTTTTTTTGAGGTAGCACTCATTAAATAAACTGCGCTATATACTTAATTGAAAAAAAAACAAACGTCTAATTAACTCCATATTATCGTCGTCATTGAATTCATCCATAGCTTCACACTTTTACTCAAAAATGTAAAATCTTTACAAATAAACACACAAAAATTGACAATTAGAACAACTTTTAAAAACGAAAAAAATTAGTCTACGAACAAAAACAGAAATAAAATGAATTAAAGATTACTCATAATTAAAGAAAACTCATGAAGTTTTAACACAGATTGTTTTTTGAACACGCTACATTACAGTAATGGCGGCAATATATGAATTACTTTTACGTCCTAGGAGTTTTTTTACATTCATTATTGTCCTCGGAGGTGAAAAGTACTAAATAACCTCCTAAGACAATAATGATTGGCTTCTCATCCTAAAAACGGTCCAATAAAGTGTTCAATTACGTACTACCTCAAAAAAAATGAATTTATTTACTACCTGAGGACGAGCGAAGCAAATACGAAGACTTGCTGCTTTGAAAATTTAGTAATTTAAATATTGTGAGGACGAGAGAAGTAAGTCCAAAGTAGGGAGGACAATCGTAGTGAATCCGATGTTATCACTAGTACTAGTACACTTAGTATTTCGTGTTATCAGAGGAATTACATTGTGTTTACGGTCCTATGCTCCTTCAATATTAGTATTATTCTAAGTTTGGACGCTTCATGCAGAGATAAAGTTGCCTTTTAAGTGTTGGCTCTGTCAGCGCAACTCTTTTTGCGGCTTCTCTAAGGAACCCGTACTTCTACACTAAACAAGTCATGGTTTGTCTAACTATCATTAATTAATGTAAACAACCATAAGAGAAAATTATTGAAAGGAATCTCAAAATTCTTTCAATCCCCAAGTGACTTAAAGTAAGTAACTGTTTCTAACTTAATTTATTTACCACACTATTCCAAGGAAACAATGCAAATTACTTTAAGACAAACTAGCGATTTTATGGACAGAATAACTGTAAACAGTCCCTCAGGGGATGTATAGTCAAGTTTTACTTCAGCACATGTCATATGGACATAACTCAGGTAAAATATTAGAAAAAGGTTCAAAGTAATTAAGTAAATGTAGGGGCACTAACTTATTAGAGACACTAACTTGAAACGGCTTCATAAGCACTCTAAATGTAAGACCCAGGTAACTAACTATACATGACACAACTAGCTTTTTCTTTTACCATATTACCAAAAGAAATAACTTCCTAAGACGGATACAATCAAAACTAAATGTAATTAATTTTATTTTAAATGTAATAAAAATTTAAATTTTTGAATATAATTTATTATATTTTGAATATAAGTCATTATATTTTGTATTTAATTCATTATATTTTAAATATTAATCATTATATTCACTGCGTCTGACTGAAATATGAACATTTCATGTTTCAATATAAACTTTCAGTCAGATAGAGTTCAGCGCTCTACACTCGCTATACTAAACATATTATAAAAGCACTTAAAAAACATATTATTATCACTTTCGTACTCTGAAAAGTGGCAAAATCATGAAACATACTAGACAAAAAAATAATAAAAGCTTAGTAGAATAAAATCCTCTCAAAATTTCGTAATTTGCAAAATGCATATTAGAGATAGCAATAAAAAATCAGGTATGGGGTGCCTCGAAGCATTCCTTTACCACATCGTAATCGTTACGCTCATTCTCCAAACTATCGTTTCGCTCGTCCTCAGATAGTAAATACATCCGTTTCATTTATAGCAAGTACCCATCTAGGCTCTGACCACGCTCGATGCAGCTTATCTTTTATGATCCAACAATAATCATACATACATATAACAATAATCAATAATCATACATGTCGTAATGAAACGAAACGAGGTGAACTTATTTATTACGTAAAGATATTCATTTGCACTAAATTTCAACTCCATTGGATCATTTTCAAATTTTTTACAATTTTTGAAAAACGTACACTAATTAAACTAATGCTGATGATGAGAAGAAACTTGGCTCATATGTTAGTCTTTTATATGGCTTCATGTGTGCCTAATCTTAAATTGATTGCAACATTTTTTCGCATTTTATGTGTTTTTTTTTTTAATTTTTCTAAATATGAATTAATATTGCGGGTTAAAGACGTAAATAATTATTTATTTATTAAACATAATTGCATAAATATTTATTTATGTAACAAGGGATGAAAGTAAGTTTTACACCTCAAGTTAAAGTTTCGTCCTAAGGCAGCGCCGAAGGAGGAAACTTCATTAGCTCACGAGGCCGAGGGAGATAAACTAGTTAGCTCCCGAGGCTTGCTGAGGAAGTTAACTAACATTTTGACTCCCGAGGCTTGACGAGGGAGATAATACGAGAGCTGAAAACTTTCATCCCTTGTTGCATTTTAAATTTTATCTACGACTAGAGAACTAATACTAACAACTATTAATATATTCTTCAGCTCCTTAATTGTTATTGTGTTAGTTTAGTTTATTCTTACCATGACAATTACTCTGATGAAGAGAGAATAAAGCCGCTATCTTCACATTATTTTATTGTAAGCTGTCAATAGAATAATGTGTAATACTATATTTGTAATTTAAACATTAGCGTGTGTGTATTGTATATTCTACCTGTAGTACCAACATAACACCGAAAAAAATCTTAAAAATTTCCTAAAATTCCTAATAATTTTACTAAAAAATTCTGTCAAGTTGGCAACACTTTCACTTTTCCTTCCTAGGGAGTAAAAGTACATTTACAGTGTGAGATAACAAGACTGTAAGTAGAACTTACAATACAAGGAGTAGATAAAATATTTTCCGGATAGCACAACTACACATATAGACTGATTTTTTACATAGTATCACACACACACATACGGACAGACAACTTAGTGAAAGCCACTTAGGAGGCCTTAAAACACCTGATGAAACTGATTATTCAGGTAACAACCCTTTTTTGGATTCTTTGCAAACACAATACTTTTCCTATATACCAACGGTATAAATGAGGAAAAGTAAAAAACACTTCATCTCTTAATTGTAGACTTCATCTTGACTACAATTTGTTTAAACAAGGATTATGTATGGTAAAACCAGCGCACTCGATAAGACCATATTTGGTTTCAAAATCTGCGCAGTACGGGGTTGAAGCAGTATGTCTGTATCAGATGAAATTCTATACCACTGTCTTCTAAAGCTACGGAGAATAAGTTTTACAAATTTAGTCTATACGGTGCGTGGAGGAACAAGACGTGGCGCCTCTCTCTGCCAGTATTAATCAAACACAACCTCGACTCCACTTGACAATTCCTCGCTTACTTCTTACTTCTGAATATTTCAAATAAATTTAATTACCTACAACGAAGCCAAGTAGGTTCTCTGTGCTATAAATATCAATAAATTTGGCTGTTTTGACACCAATAAAATTCATGCGTAATATTTAATATGTAAGATGACAGTAACTTTTAGAACTATTGACTGACATAATTACTTGTTATTTCGTATGAATCATTATTTAAGCTCAGGAGTATAGATGGTATGAGGAGCTTTATAGTGCGATGACAGTATGACGCATTAAGTCCTAATTTTGCTTCGACACTTCGCCTCCAGCTTGTTTATAAATTTAAATATAGACTTACAGCAAAATGAAATTTATATTGCATAGAGGTTTAAATATTTCTTAATCGAGGGTAACGTCAAACATTAAAGACGACACTTTAATTTTAACCGGAAAGGCAACAAACGTAACTTTCACGGAACATCCTAACATCCTTTTATAGAAGGTACCTTGAACTAGATGGTACTCTAAAAGGTACTTGACCGTCGGAATTCGATCACTTAGTCCATAGAATTAGCATAAAGTTGTTGAATAAAGTACTGTGAGTTTGATGACCTATCGTACTAAGTCTAGATGGAATATGATTTGAAACTGACATCCTGTACTACTTTTGATTATTTAAAAGGGCAGCATTCGAAATATATACAATCATATCTTCTCCTTTATCTGAATGTTCCAATAGAATTGATTCACTTATAAAAAGAACAAGGGGCCTTTCTCCTTTTGGCTGCTTTGTGGGCTCGGCGTTAGGGTCACTTTGCAGCCTCTGCCCCTTGAAGGGCAATATTGTCCCATTCAAAAGTGGCTCTGTAAGGGCCATAATCTACAGATAGTTGTCCTATAGCAGTTTTTGTATAAATAGATTTCTAAGTGACATATAAGCGCATTTCCTGTTATCCGCCAACAAGAATGTTATCCGCCATCTTAAGTTTTGTATATTCAGTTGACAAAGTATAACCATAAAATAAACTTCTTGCTATTAGCTAAGTATGTCACCTCAAATTTGTGTTGTTTTTAAACCATACCCATCATTTATATGTGTATGACTCGAAAAATGTGATATCTTGACAAACTATTGTATATGTCAAACGATAACGTCCCTTTTTTTTAAAAAAAACAAACATCTTTCCTTTTCCCCACTTTGTAACGCCAACATTATAAGATCACTTTTCTATTAGAAATTTGCCAGAAAAAATTTGAAGAAACCAAAATTATGTTTTAATATTCATATCTCCGAAGCAAAGTTATCATAAATCAACAACTACAGAACCTTCGAATTTTCCTTGTTTACCAGAGATAATAAACAGATCTAACTCTATCAGGTTTTTCAAACTTGTCTCTTACTAATTTTTTCTTTAGGTAGAGTAATCTAGGGTAAAGTAGCGTAAACTCTGGATTAGATGCGTGCGCCAACATAAAAAAGGCAAAAACAATTGTTGTTATAAACCAAGGATGTTGAGTAAAGGGGATGACGCATTAAGGAACATTTCTGACCCCATGGAAGTTGTACGAGATTAGTACAATTCTTGGTTGTCGAGTTTGCTTCTCAACTTTCTTCAATGCTTTCGTTATTGTTACATTTGGTGCTTGTCAAGTCATTTGTGCTTATATTTTACATTTTGGACTCTTGGTAGCCACTTTAGTAAGAGTAATTGAAGCTTTACCGTTTACTTTTCGTAGAGAGTAAGTTAAATGTGTTAATATTTTGTCTTTTTTTAGCCTAGTGAAATGTTTTGCTAGTTTTCAAGATTCAATTTTGATTGTAATGTTCTTAATTTTCTTTAATGTTGTTAATTTTAAGCAATATTAACAAAAAAACAGTTAAAAAGTATGAACTTTTTCAATTTGTTTATAACCTTTGCAAGCAAAACAATGGGAAACCCATTGAGAGTAAAGTTTGCCTCTAAATTGTAAGACCTGCGCTGTCATAAGGATCATAATCATGCGCAGTTCGTACCAAGCATGTGCAGTTGGTTTTTGACGTGTGTTTCGTGTTGAATTCTTCTCTATGTTTTGATTTTCGATGGGGTCACTTTGTTGAATGGCAATTCGACTTAGTGCGTCATCCCCTTTATTCAACATCCTTGTTATAAACACATCATTTCTTAGGTTACATTCGATCATTGTTAAAATAGCATACTTTACATCATTTCAATCCAATAAAAAATCTTTAGGTTGAATTTCTGATATAACATTCGCATTTAACCTCATAAGAAGTGAGACTGGTATATCTTCAGATGACCGTTTAGAAGCGAAGGAACATAAAATGTTCCTCTCAGAGACCCGACGGGAACATCTTGTATAAACCCATATTAGGGTATAAAATAAAATATTATTTTAATTATCGGTGCTTAAAGTGCGAGCGATGAGTCGTTAAACATGTCGCTGTTTGTAACCAAATTCCAAGACAACCTTGTGACCTCCGGACATCTGCATATCGACACCTCGTATCTCGTTTACGACCCCGAACACTAGTCATTAGCTTGTAAACAGGGTTTATGAAGATGGATCCTTTCAGACACCTGGACACTCTGGCAGTTAATCAACAGGAAATGTAAAATAAACTTCATTAACAGTTTATTGCTTTTAATGGATTCTCAAGTTTGTGTTCAGATTAAGACGGATAATTGGAATAATGAACGTAAAATCTTATGACACTAAAATATAATGAATGGCGAAAATAGGTTCAATCGCTAAAGCAAATATGCATACTTTGTCTGGAAATTATTAAACAGATCACTGTGGATCAACTTCGAAAGGTTGGTAAAATTATGTTGATTGCATCATCTTCGTTAATAAGGTCTAAAATCACATATTATTATAATTAGTGATTGGGGTTGGAGTCGAGGATAGACTGTCAGTCTCACGAAAAAATTGATAATATTTTCTTCTTGTTCTGAAAGGTGGGTGCCCAGGTTGAGAATATTCACTTATCTCAGGCATATTTGATTTAAGCTTTAAAAAAGTAATATAAAGTAAATGCAATCTAAATTTTACATTGAAATATTTTTTATTTTATAACCATTTTTCGTTTTCGGTTTGTTGTTTGCTTTTTTAAAAATCTTTCGTGTTTCTTGTTCTTTATTTACTTTATTGCTATCGATATTGGTAATGGTGGTTAGCTAGCTATAGTTCTGGAGGATTTCTGTACTACCCTAAGAAATGGTTACATTTACGTTAAATTATGTTCAGTAACATTTATTGAACACTTAAAATAATACTAGTATAGAAGGAGCATATGACCGTAAACACAATGTAATTCTACTGACAACACGAAAGCCGGTTGACTGGTGGTCTTAAGTAGGGGTACCACCCTAACAACAAAACATTATTTTAAATATGTGTCATAAATATCCATTAATGAAGAAAGATTGTAAAGAACAAATATAATAACTTACAACACCTGCTGAGTATTTAATAAAATCGGTCTTAGATAGCAAAAGGATAGCGGAATACGAGAATCTACATTTAGTTGACAAGGACAACTTTTAATATAATTTTAATTAAAGAAGTTAAACTACAATTTAAAATGCTTAAAATATTGTAATGCACCGATATTTATATTAGTTTTTATGAATAATCAATCGTTGATTAATAATAGAGCATAATTATTCAGCAACCGAAAGTATTGTCAAATTTTTTGTAAGAAAATTGTATATTGTTAGGGTGGCAGCATTACTTAAGACCACCAGTGAACCGCCTTTCGTGTTATCAGTAGTGCTCCTTCTATATATAGTATTATTCTAAGACTGAACATGACGTAAATATGATTATTTCAAGAGAAATCATTACTAAACGTTTAAAGGTACTAGTTAATTATCTAAAACTTAAATTTATTTTTAAATTATATTTTTAAAAACAATCTTGAAAATTGATTTAGGCAAGAGAAGGTCAAGTCTGATTAGGGTTTACTACGCCTTCAAAACCTTTCTTGTAGACTGAACGACAGAGTATTACGATCTCTGTTAAAATTCTTCTCAGATCGAGCTGAGAGCCGAAGCCAGTAAAACACAGAGTTAGCTGAAAATAATTACTCTCTACTCAGGATATAAAACTTATAATGAACCCTGACGACCATAATTTACAGTCAGATATACAGCTAGTTATGTTTTGAACTGTTTTAAATAGTAAAATATAAAAACCTCATTAAAGAAAATAAATTAAACATTTCTCTCTAAAAATTATTCTTTTGGTCGATATTTTGCTGCGTATAAGCTAACATATGTATTTCCTACCTTTCGAGCTATTAAAAGTGGACAGCCACTATAAGAGCGAAATTCTTAGACATAAAATACCACATTTTTCCCAGCGTGTTTTCGTACTTAAATATTTGTGCTAATTTAAAACATTTTTTTTCAATTTCGTGAAATAATTTTTACTTTTTTCACCTACTACCGCAGCTATAAGCTATTTTGAGACCACAATGAATTTTTACTAAAATCTAAATAGTTCATTTTTTAATGTTTTTTTTACTGATTTGATTGAACCTTTGGGCTCGTGCCGAGTTTACAAGAAAATTCTACATACCTACTCTCTTTGTGTACAAGGTGTGTATAAAATTTTTTTCGATCTCGGAAATCTGTAGATGCTGGAACGTAGAAATTTAATAAGAATCAGGTGCCAGATTTTTTTTATAGCAACGATTTCCCATCCCACTAAAAAAGATATGAAACCCATTATATTTCGCATCGTTTTTTGCCAAAATACGATACGATGGATATTTAAATTTTGACTTCCTGAACTTAAATAAAACCCGAAAATGTGGAAATTGAAAAAAAGCTTGTTAAGTTAGGCATTAGAAATATGATTTAGACTGATTTTTAGCTTCTCTTTGTAAAAGAAAGAAAAGAAAAATCATGAAACTATTAAAAACAAATAAATATGGTATTAAAAGGGATCTGCGTGACTTGGAGTCCACCCCCGGAACCTCATCAAGATCTTATCTACGCAGAATTAGACGACACTATCTGATATGTCTATAAACTATCATTATAAGGATAGTACAGCTGAGTCGTTGCATTGCTGTTATCGCGATCACGTAGTGATGTATTAATTAAAATATTTCCTCCGAAATTTTAAACGCGTTTTACCTTTTTACGCACTTTTAACAAGAAACGCTTTTTTTAAAAAAAAAAAGTTGCCTTAAGAATACATCAGTAAATTTCAAAATAGTATTGCTTTGTAATATTCATAAGACTTATAGTTACTCATGAACTGCACCAGCTAACCTGCTTAGAGCAAGAGAATATTTTCGTGTATGAACGTTTATTCGAGTTTATCACTTAATGATTTATAATATTTGATACTACCTAGTTTTTGCAAAACATGAATAGTTGATAGGTGTCTCTCGCACAATTATATTGTGTCACATAATTATTGTTAGACCATTAAAAGGTAAAACTAATAAATTATACCACTGTACTGGAACATTCTCGCATCCGCTAAAAATATGCAAACTGCTTTAAATAAGAAAAAAACAAGATAATGTGTTACAAAGAATAATTTTGAGAACTTATTAACTAGAGACAAACTCGACAAAGTTGGTACAGTAATCAACCGCAGCACATCCTGTTGATTCTATACCAGACTTGATTATCAGAATTGAGTAGCTTTCAATTAATTATCGACTCAAGAAGACAAGTTCTATAACCAACTGGTTAATTGCTAACATAGAAGCCGTCGTCAATAGATTCATCAAAAATCAAGAGAGATTAACAATCAAATAAGAAAAAGAACATCAAAATGTTGAGTCGAAACTAGTTTCTAAATATTTATTTATCCTTCAAGTGTTCCAGGTTCAATATCTTAAGAGTCTAGAGTGTGACGCAACAGGTACTTTTAAATTTTGGCGGGGAACTCAAACCTTTTTTAGACCAAGAGCCCAGGGGTGTTTTGTTAATAAAAAGTGTAATGGCTGGAACCGGTCTCAATTTTTCGTAAATACCTTCCTGAACAAGGATCTGCAATTCTGCCAAATCGTATCGGATGGGTGTCCCAGACAGAACGCACTTTAGGGGTCAAAGGTTCTGCCTGGGACACCCATCCGATACGAGTCGGCAGAATTGCAGATACTTGTTCAGGAAGGTATTTAAGAAAAATTGAGTCTGGTTCCAGCCATTACACTGTTTGTTAACTTAGGTGGTAAATTTGACCTGTAAAGTGCGTTCTGCCTGGGACGCCCATCCAATACGAGTCGGCAGAATTGCAGATCCTTGTTCAGGAAGGTATTTACGAAAAATTAAACCCGTTTCCAGCCATTACACTTTTTATTAACTTGGATTGTAAATTTTACCCCTAAAGTGCGTTCTGTCTGGGACACTCATTTGATACGAGTCGGCAGAATTGCAGATCCTTGTTCAGGAAGGTATTTACGAAAAATTGAGACCAATTCCAGCCATTACACTTTTTATTAACAAAACACCCCTGGGCTCTTGGTCTATTAACATTCCCTCTATAAGAAACAACCTTTTCTAATCGACCTTGCTAGAAATCAACAATGCATTAATATCATATAGATAACCTAATAATTTAGGGCTTTCTAAATGATTTCTGATTTCCCACTAGCTTGACATGAAATCCGTCAATTTGCCTCTCGATGCCCCTTCCTTCCTACCTCAGCACCATTTGGAGATTGAAAGATAAAGGTGATGGTTATTACCTGATAATAGACAACATGCAGGGCAGGCACGGCAATCACGACACATGTTAGCAATAACTTGTGTTTTATAATTATACGACTAACTTTTATTGGTTGTCAAATAATTTTCCAGCCTGTACTTGAATCCCGCTCAAGTATCTGTATCATTTTTTTCAGCGGATCGCATTGAGCTAATATTGTGCCATAGCCTTAAAGTATAGGTAGTAATGCACTAAATTCGGGATTCAAAGATATAGTTGTAAGGTTGGCAATACAATTGGCGGGAAAACGAACGGGGTGATCAAAATTTTTTTATCATGGTATTAGCATAGGAGCCATTTATAGCTCCTATGCTAATACAACAAACAATAAATAGAGAGTTATAGCAACAAAAAAATTTTGGTTGCTTATAACTCGAAAAATACTTAAAGGATATAGACCAAAATTTAAACTTAGACTAATTATATATCAGAAGGAGTCATAAACTATGTCAGATCTTGATCAGTGCTAAAATGTCAGTAGGGGATTAGTGCAAAAATCATTTTTTGAGTGCTAATAGTTTGATCTTGACTAAACTTTAAACTTAGAATGCTTATAGGTCTGAGTAGTCAACTTTTAAGTCTTACCCGTTCGAAAATAATATGGGTTTAGTGCAACACTAAATTTAAGTGCTTACAAATTGGAATCTAATCGATGGATCTTGACTAAACTCTACAATTAAACGACTTATAGGTCATATTGACCACATTATACGTCTCGACGAAATTCCTTCACAAATAAAACACTAGGCGTATATTGAATTGTTCCATTTGTGGCCTATTTGTTAAGAATATTATTGTATTCTCAATAAATGTCAAAACACAAGATTTAAGAATTCCATTTTTTATCGTCAGCTTATCAAAACAAGCAACTTACTAAGCAATCATAAAGATCAGCTTGAGAATCCCCGGATTGACAAAAACATCTTAAACTAGGAATTTTCTTGCTTACAAGAAAAACATTGTTACAGCTGTTAACAGCTTATATTTTTTGTAGCTCTCAAAGGAATAATTAATAATTTGTTGTTTGATAAATAAAATACTTGCCAAGCGAAGCTTGGGTATCACTGCTTAGTTTGTGATAAATGAGGTAACAATTAATAGAATGGCCATCGGTGCTATAACAATTTTGAATATTTCATAGATAAATACTTCGACTATTCCAGGATTTTAAATAAAGAATCAGGGTCATATTATTACAGACTTGTAATTGTTCGTTTATTAAGCTGATATTTGCCGGTATAAATATAAAAAAGCTATTATATTAAACTGCGATTATAATATTTGTTTAGTAATAACATCAAACAAAAAGTAACACTTCATAACGCAAATGAAATAAAACAAATAAATTAATTAATAAATTGTGTAAATTCCAAATTATTCAAAAGTAAAATTAATTAACAAATAATAAAATAAAACACTATATTATAATTTTCACCTTCTTATCAACCCATTTAAAAGGGTTTTTTTCAATGAAAGAGTGACTTTAGTGAGTTTAAGAACCTTAAAATTAATTAAAAGAAATCACTTCAAGAAAAAATGTACAGGTAAATCGACAAAAATAAGAAAACATTAAGAAATCCATATACATATCATAACGTTGATCGCCCTTTCGTTTAGAATAATACTTTATATAGAAGGAACACTACTGATAACACGAAAGCCGGTTCACTGGTGCAACTAAGTAATGCTGCCACCCTAACAATATACAATTTTCTAAAAAAAAGTTGGCAATACTTCCGGTTGCTGAATTATTATGTTCTATTATTAATTAATGATTGATTATTCATAAAATACTAATATAAATATCAGTGCATTACAATATTTAAAGCATTTTAAATTGTAGTTTAACGTATTTATTAAAAGTATATATAATAAGTAGTCCTCGTCAACTAAATGTAGATTCTTGTATTCCGCCACCCTTTTGCCATCTAAGACCAGTTTCATTAAATACTCAGCAGGTGTTTTAAGTTATTATATTTGTTCTTTACGATCTTTCTTCATTAATAGATATTTATGACAAATATTTAAAATAATGTTTTGTTGTCAGGTTGGCAGCATTACTTAGTTGCACCAGTCAACAGGCTTTCGTGTTATCAGTGGAATTACATTGTGTTTACGGTCTTGTGCTCCTTCTATATATAGTATTATTCTAAGCCCTTTCGTTATGAATGTCTTATCAGCGACGGTGGCGCTGCTTCGGGCTTTCAAATGCGCATAAGTTATCTGCAAACAAGAGTTCGAACAAGCGGTACCTCTCTCCCTCTGCTTGAAGTTGTAAGATATGAAAGCCACAACTTTATGAAACCAAGTTGCCCAAATCAGTTTGGCTGAGTGATCTGCTGGCTGTGTTTGTTTTGTGCTGAAACGTTGACATTGGATAAAAAATATTGAGTCACATTGACAATTCTTCTTATCCTATCGAGGAATGTATCTTTAGGAATACAGAGAAAAAGTTCAAAACAAATGTTTGACTAATCTATAGTACGATATACGACTAAAATCAGTTGACAGCGTGGGAAAAAATTGTTAAGGGACCAACAAGGTTGGCCTGATTTTAAATTGAGGGCGTGGTTTACCATCCAGGAATAACCTCATTGGCTCCCTTGCATTTTTTCCCACGCTGTCAACTGATTTTAGCCGGGTGTTGTATAATATGCACATTCTTGATCTTCTTAAGTCTAGCAATGAAGTCTAACAATAATTTTAAACATTTAGATATTTTTTCTCTGATTATGTAGACATTGGTATTCTCGTCCAATCACATTTCTCTCACCGCATCTCTCCTGGCTCACCATATTTTTCGTTAATACACAGGTAGATAGCAAATAATACCACTTGGAAAGCATGTGGAAACGCAACATTCTGTTTAAAGACCCTATCGTGTCTATAAGCAATTGCTCCTGGGAAGCTACACGGCAACATGATTTGAGAACGTTACACACTTCGCGTGTCAAGTATGCAACAGGCCCCTGTTGCCATGTCCGAGTTAATTCATTTCCAGCCTTTATTTCTCTAAAACACGCTTTACTTATAAATCACACTGGTTTTCAGTAAGGTCTCATAAACTATTAGAAAGAATCACCGCTTCGATTGCTCCTTTTTCCCAAGCTTCTCCTTATTTAAAAACTTAATACGGAGCGGAATAGAGTTAGGAGGAATTTATAAAATATTTCAACTACGGATGTGATCTGAACTCAGAACCTTTAGATTTGTCCTGAGGCTCGGACACTTTCAAAGTCTTACCTGTGTCACCTTCACGGCCTGTGACAACTCTGCAGCTACACTGTTTTTGCACTGTATACACCGTTCTCACACAGCCGTTCAACGGCCCGTAGCCGCTAAAACTTGTAAGAGAAAAACCAATCACGACCAAAATTACGACAATCACCGAAAGACAAACACTGAAGAAAGTTGAGGAGCACACTCCACTTATTCTTGTTACATAACCTGCGTTTCGCGCCTTTTAACGAATTTTTAAAGAAAAAAAAAGCTTATAAGGTTGGGGTCATGTATGGGGGTAGAGGTGGGAGGCGGACTATTTGGAAGGGGGAACTCACTGATTCTATTAAATTTCATTTTTATCCAAGATATCGTTCGAAGATTATGTCTTCCCGTAGAAGCGTCTAGGAACAAAATTTTCGAACATAATATATATATATATATATATATATATATATATATATATATATATATATATATATATATATATATATATATATATATATATAGCAATATATCGGCAATTATTTACGATCGATATGATTTCGTAAAAGGGAGGCCTTTCCGATGTCCGAGAACGGCGTAATTATATGCGTCCGCGACGGTATCCGGGATCAACCTGTTCTATAGATTCATTGAACATTGTTGCTTTTCTTATCAACACAACTCGGGACTTGCGCACAATAATATAAGAGCTATGTACGTAGTGCTAGAATATATATATATATATATATATATATATTATATATATAATATATATATATATATATATATATATATATATATATATATATATATATATATATATATATTTATTTATTATATATGTATGAATAAATGCACGAAAGTTTGGTTCCTTGAAGCTTCTATAAGAAACGAAACTTTCAGACGCTTTCTCGGATGAAAATGAAACTTCCAGAATATGTGTGACGTCATTAACCCACAATAATGACCTACTAAACATTTCAAAAGATCACAAATCATCAAAATATTTTTAGATGAGGTTGAATTGTTTTACAAATATACTACTAAGTTTGGAGGTACAAATTCCTAGGTACCCTGCTCCCGATTTTTTAAAATTCAAAACATCGAAAAATTATAGACCAAGAGCCCAGGGGTGTTTTGTTCATAAAAAGTGTATGGCTGGAACCGGTCTCAATTTTTCGTAAATATCTTCCTGAACAAGGATCTGCAATTCTGCCGACTCGTATCGGATGGGCGTACCAGGCAGAACCTTTGACCTCTAAAGTGCGTTCACCCATCCGATACGAGTCGACAGAATTGCAGATCCTTGTTCAGGAAGGTATTTATGGAAAATTAAACCCGTTTCCAGCCATTACACTTTTTATTAACTTCGGTGGTAAATTTGACTTGTAAAGTGCGTTCTGCCTGGTACGCCCATCCGATACGAGTCGGCAGAATTGCAGATCCTTGTTCAGGAAGGTATTTACGAAAAATTGAGACCTGTTCCAGCCATTACACTTTTTATTAACAAAACACCCCTGGGCTCTTAGACAATAAACATGAGCGACGAATAAAGCGTTGTTGAGGGAAAAATGCGCCAAAAATAAGTCTGTCTCTTTGAAATTTCAAAAACAGTAAGTTTTCTCTTTATAAATACACCTTTACCCACATTTAATTACAAAACTGTAGAAGAAATCTAGCTTGAAACATTTTACCTAATTTAAACTAAACAAATATAAAGACAAAGTAATTTGCAAGAGAAAATTCTTGTATACATAACTTATATAAACACAGTGGGCAGTTTACGATCCTACATATGACTTACATTCTGCTTCAACAAAGTTTCACTAAGTAATAACTACGCTATAGTTTAGATAATTTATTTGAAGGAAGTAATTAACAGCTATGTACGTACATTTGGCATAAGGTTGATACTTAACACTAAAATGATTAGTAAAAAATGTAATGTTAAATATTTATACGACGTATATAATTATTGTTTTCAAATCTATATAAAAACTTTTTTATTTTCACTATCTAATTACATAAATAGCTAGATTGTTTTATTTAATTTTGTAATTAAGAACAATAAATGCACCATGTACAATATAATACTGAAAATATTTCCTTCCCTGGAGACTGAGTATTCGTTTTACTTAGATTTTAATATTTAATTCATTACCTATGTAGGACTATTTTCTAGCTATTTAAGGAGAGTTATTTTTTTACATACATTTACAAAGTGGTACATTTCAAATAAATTACCCTAATTAACTCAGCTTCGTGTGGGTTTGGCATACATAAGAACTATTGCCCAATTATAATTAATAAATAAGCTTACTGCTACACCAAAATTCTTCGACTTTTGACTAGATTCTATAATTTTTGTGACTTCAGGAGCCACTTCGTTATATTTGAAATCAATGTAACGCTTTATCCTTTTTTTTACAAGATTCTTGAGAAGCCTACTATAGAAAATATAAATTATACCAACATTTAAGTGAAAAAATATATTAAATTGTAATAAGGAATATAAAAATAAATGCAAAATTTTTGATGCATATTTAATGTGCAATAAATGCACATTAAATATTGGCTGGATTTAATTCATAAATCATAGTCTGTAATGTATACATTAAAAATAAATCTCCCCGGCGGGGAATCGAACCCCGGTCTCCCGCGTGACAGGCGGGGATACTAACCACTATACTACCGAGGACTGTTGAACGTAGTGCATAAATATTTAAATCATGAAATATAATTCCTAACTACAAAACATTTAACGTAGTACAATGTATTAAACACCTGCTCTCTCTCTTTTTCTCTCTCTCGGCTACACTCATTTCAATTATTTCAGCACCACAACCCATTTTATTTACCTGAACCGGAATATAACAAATATATTAGAAAATACTTTTTGCAATTTATTTATTTCAGCTGCGAACTATTCTCTCATTAAAGAACTTGAGGACAGTTTATTTAGCTCTTTGCCAGTCCATCCTTCAGTACGGTATTTTAGGATGGGGCGGACTTGGTGCCATCCAGTATGAATTATTGGAAATAACACAGAAAAGAATTATTAAAATCTGCTTAAAGAAAAACATAAGATATGCTTCAGACCAAGTTTTTTAAGGATTTTAATGTGCCTTATATAAGAGATTTGTACAAATTTAAGCAGATTTTATTAATTAAGAAAAATATTTCTAATTTTCCATTATTCAGACATAAATATCAGACTAGAAGTCAAGACGATGAGAGGATAGTTGCGCCTAGCTGCAGAACATCAGCTGCGTGTAATCACAGTGCTTTCACAGCTCCTAGACTGTACAATAACTTGCCCATACATATTCTTTCTACTGTCCCTTACAAGACCTTTAAAAATAAGTTAAAAAAATTCTTAGGTACCTAATTAGGCAATACATTTATTTTTTCTCTTTTGTTTGTTTAACTTTGTTGAATTAAATTTATAAATGTATACTTTTTTATGCTTTTTACTTTATTTAATTAGATATAGGAGTAGATATAAGCATTAGATATAAGGAGTAGACTCGTGTCGCGCACAAGCCTTGAGCTTATGCGACACAAATGGTCAATATATATTATTTTATTTATTTATAATTTGTAATTTAACCTTTGTAAACAGGTATTTATATATAAATAAACGATTTATTTATTATTTATTTATTTAGATTTATTTAGATTTACTGCCAACTCTACACAGGCAGCAGGCAGTATTCTACTGTTTTAAAAACAGTAATCGGAGATACTCCGCAACCGCTCTAAAAATATATTTCAATCGATTAATTTAATGTATATGATCAATTAATAAGCTTTGTTTCCATATTAGTATTGTCAAGGGCAACGCTAGATAATTATAGCTACATACATTTATCACATCAACAAAAATAATGCCCCGGGTGAGGATCGAACTCACGACCTTAAGATTATGAGACTTACGCGCTGCCTACTGCGCTACCGAGGCCGGCTGGTCGTTGCCAAACAAGTTACATAATATAAAGAAACTCGGACAGTCAGCTGAAACTTTGACAGAGAAATAATGAAAAGTAGTACAACTTCCCCTAAAAACCTCGTTAAATAAGAAATTAGAGTACTGACTACTGTTCCAACGTTTTGTTATACATATACATATATATATATATATATATAATATATATATATATATATATATATAATATATATATATATTATATATATAATATATATATATATATATATATATATATATATATATATATATATGTATATATATATATATATATATATATATGTATATTATATATATATATATAATATAATATATATAATATATATTTATATATATTATATATATATATATATTATATATATAATATATATATAATATATATATATATATATATATAATATATATATATATATATATATATATATATATATATATATATATATATATATATACACCGCACACACACGCACGCACGCACGCGCACACACACACGAAAGTCTGTACAACGAAAGTCTCTATGTAACGAATTTTTTTTGTTCCAATTTGTTTTGAAGTAGTACAACTTCCCCTAAAAAAACCTCGTTAATAAGAAATTAGAGTACTGACTACTGTTCCCAACGTTTTGTTATACATATACATATATATATATATATATATATATATATATATATATATATTATATATATATATATATATATATTATATATATATATATATATATATATATATTATATATATATATATATATATATATATATATAATATATACATATTATATTAAGTTATATATAATATATATTATGGTTATTAATTAAAATAAATATATATATATATATACAATATATATATATAATATATATATATATATATACAATATATATATAATATATATATATATATATATATAAATATATATATATATATATAATATATATATATATATATATCACGCACACACACGCACGCACGCACGCGCACACACAACGAAAGTCTCTATGTAACGAATTTTTTGTTCCCTTGAATTTTGTGTTTAAAAGTGTTTCTATTTAACGAAAAAAATTTCTATATAACGAACAAAATTTCCAGAAATAAAGATAAAGACAAGACCCGCAAACTTTCAAGGAATTGACCTAAACGGCACTTCAGTTTTTCTGTTATTTCCAGAACAATTATTTATTAATTCCGCCCTGCCTATTTAATTTTGCGAACTCTTTCTTTACAATTTTCTATGAAATTAGGATTAACACAGCATAGAACTAAAAATCTTTCAGTTTTAATTTGGTATTCGGTCTGACCAGTTCGTTTGGGAAACTTCTTATTTGTTTGTAAATCGAGTTTATTAAAATGTCAATTCGGAAATCGCTGTCCCTTTCTTACGATTTTTTTCTCTTGAACCTTTAAGTTCGTTATATAGAGGTCCGACTGTATATATATAATGACTTGGCAAAAATTCAAACTCACATTTCAGTTGTTACAACACAACAATTCATTTCACTTATCGCCAATTCACTCATTAGATTGCTCGGCAAGAAGTAATTGGATATAGCTGAAACTGTACACATATATACAGCTAAGTTAAGTAAACACAACAACACTGGAACAATATCTAATTTAATAATCAACAATAGTTCTGATTTTACCATTTAACATAAATAATTTCATGTAAACAAATCATGGATTTTGACCAATACATTAGAAAATTCGCTAATATCGAGGAAGTTTGCCATAGAGTGCCTGAAATATAGTCATTCTAGTTTGCCACTAACAAAACTACAAGTACAAAAACATTTATAAGACATCAAGCAATCATCAATTACTACGTACACACAGCGTATTTAACAGGCGATCGTATTGGATGCGTATGCAATACGGTCAACTAACTTCACGGTTCTTACAGCGTCTTTGTTTAGTCGATCGAGTAAGATTACGTGATAACTGATCCCGCCAAAACATCATGTCTTTTATAGTGAAGGTTCACTTTTGGTTATAAGGAAGTTTAAATCAAAAAATATATTAAATTAAATTGTGATTTCTTTGCAAAGTTACACTAAAAAAAATAATATTCCAAAGTTATTTGATCAAAAACGGTAATATAGAAGTGAAATAAAAGTTGGACGAGAAGGTTATCCGTTAAATACGATCGTCTCTAAAAGTACACACACAAAAAGACAGCGTATCGGGGGATCCATTTAGATTCCATCTCCCTAGTTCTAGCGTGTGCGATCGGATCCCCTCCGCATGGTTCATACAGCTAATGTTACCGTTATTTATTTATTAATTTATTTATTTATAAACAATACGGACTTTTAGTCGCATTTACATACCTAATCATAAATCAATATAAAAAGATATGGCTACAATTAAGGAACATCAACAGTTTTTAATAAAATAAATCAAAAATAACTTTAAAACAAAGGACTTTTTTAAAACATTTGAGAGATCGTATTCTATACGATCCGCGGATCTAGGAGTGTGTGTAAACGTACTAAATGTCAGTGAAGAGGTCTCAGGAAGGCGCGGGAAACATGAGGCCTTTCTATGGATTTGGTTTTGTTAACCCTACTTTGTGATCAAATTATTAAATTATTACTAGTAATTTGAGTAAGCAGTTATTATTTTATCAATCTATACAGATTAATTAAGTTTAAGTAGAAAAATCACGGGGCATCTGCTAGTTTTAAACGATTTTTGTACAAATTAACAACGTACTTATACTTTCAGTTGTGTCAAGAATAAAAATGAAACGCCAACTTGGTAGCAGTGAGAGGTGTAAATAAATCATGGTTCGATATAAAACAATGCAGGGAAGTTTGGTAAAGGAAGTAGGAAGTACAAGGTTCCGGTCTCATAGTTCCCACCCGCACTGGTAAGCTATGACCCTGGTTGAACACTGTGACCCCACACAATACGCTGTATTAGCACCTGTTTTACTCTAACCATTCGCTTCGTAAGTATAGTACGGTTATACTTCGCCTCTTCCTCATATTTACAAATTAATACCGAATGAAATCTACAGGTTAATCTGAGGGTTTTATTAAATTCTAGGGGATTAGTGATTAGAAGACCACAAAAAAGAAAAAAACATGATAATAGAACACCTGAATGTAGTACAATAAAGATTCCGAGTGTTGCTGAAGACAGAATAGTCTGTTGTCTCAACATATTCATAAATAGGTTTAACGGATGTGTAAAAAATAATGTAACACTTTAAAATAACTTGACAAGTCACCAATTAATTAAAAAAATACTTTAAAAATTGGTATACTCGCCTAAATCGAACATCCCAGCCATATCCAAATTAAACCCAATTATAGCACACGTCAAATCGGAACATCCCAGCCATATCCAAATTAATGCCATTAAAAGCACACGCCAAATCGGAACATCCCAGCCATATCCAAATTAATGCCAATTATAGCACACGTCAAAACGAATATCCCAGCCATATCCAAATTAAACCCAATTATAGCACACGTCAAATCGAACACCCCAGCCATATCCAAATTAAACCCAATTATAGCACACGTCAAATCGGAACATCCCAGCCATATCCAAATTAATGCCATTAAAAACACACGTCAAATTGGAACATCCCAGCCATATCCAAATTAATGCCATTAAAAGCACACGTCAAATCGGAACATCCCAGCCATATCCAAATTAATGCCATTAAAGCACACGTCAAATCGGAAATCCCAGCCATATCCAAATTAATGCCATTAAAAGCACACGTCAATCGGAACATCCAGCCATATCCAAATAATGCCATTAAAGCCACGTCAATCGGAACATCCCAGCCATATCCAAAATTAATGCCAATTATAGCACACGTCAAAACGAACATCCCAGCCATATCCAAATTAAACCCAATTATAGCACACGTCAAATCGAACACCCCAGCCATATCCAAATTAAACCGAATTATAGCACACGTCAAATCGGAACATCCCAGCCATATCCAAATTAATGCCATTAAAGCACACGTCAATTGGAACAGCATATCCAAATCAATGCCATAAAGCACACGTCAAATTTGGAACATCCAGCCATATCCAAATAATGCCAAGTATAGGCACACGTCAAATCGAATATCCCAGCCATATTCAAATTTAACCGTAATATAGCACACATCGAATCGAACACCCCAGCCATATTCAAATTTAACCCAATAATAGCACACATCAAATCGAACACCCCAGCCATATTCAAATTTAACCGTAATATAGCACACATCGAATCGAACACCCCAGCTATATTCAAATTTAACCGTAATATAGCACACATCAAATCGAACACCCCAGCCATATTCAAATTTAACCGTAATATAGCACATATCGATATTCAAAACCGTAATATAGCATACATCGAATCGAACACCCCAGCCAATCAAATCCGTATATAGCACTCATCAAATCGAACATATCCAAATGAAATTCCATCATGAACACCTCAAATCAAACATCCTAGCCGATTCCAAATGAAACTCTATCAAGAAACACCTTAAATCTTTAGGTACATTAGTTAATTATTTATATCATGTAGTTTTTTATCATTTTGGTTTTTTGAAATTTTTATAGGAATCAAATCCATTCATCAAGCTGTTGTGATATCAAAAAAGAAGTTCTGCGTTGTAATTCTTTGAAACAAAATGTAAATTGACGAAACCTAACTTAAATTCTATTAGATATCCATTTCTTGCGTATCTAGAATGAGACAATTGCATAAATTAACCCCGAGTTATTTGTAGTGAATGAATGAATGCCCGTTTTAGGGCCTTTCGGCCCATCAGAGTATTCACCCTTCGGGAACCACCTCAGTTGGGTTGCATCTACTACACTCTAAGAATTAATTAAAGTTGGCGAAATAATGTTAATACAAATACTATTCATAAAATCTTAGATCATAGCCCGGGCTGCGAACCCCGGACCTCCGGTGCCGAAATCGAACGCCTTTACGATCACGGCCTCGGAGGCAGACTTATTTGTAGTAATAAGAACAAAAACTGCCCACCCGTAATGCCTTGGGTTAAGACGATCACGAGACAAATTATTAATTATAAGGCACTCAAAGTGAGAGACACTCACTGGAGCAAGGCTGCCCGGCTCGAGCAGATTGTTATAACACAGCTCATTTATTATGGAACTGCTTCATATGTTTGAGGTGAATGAAATGATTGTAATTAAACAATTTGATGCCATAGGCGACCAGATGTATCATGTGGTTGGGACGATGTGATTTAGGAACGCAGTACAGTATCACGCTAACATATGACTACCATCTGACCCTGCGTGTCAGTCGCCTCTCTAACGCGATACTATAAGATTTGAAATTTTCGTTTTTGAAATGAGTTAATTATAATAGTTAAAGTAAAATGTTAAATTAAGTTAATTTTGAACTGGGCGATCTGTTCGTCACACGGCGCTACCAGCGTTGTACTTAAATAATAGAAAATTCAACTTTCCATTTTCTTCTAAAAGTAGAGACTTAAATACCTTTTTCAATAATGGAATTAAGCTTCCGTATATCTTAAAAGAAATCATGAAAATAAATTTCTAAATAGTTTTCTATTTTAACAATGCTAACCACATGTTGACCATGTTGACATCACTTTCCCCTATAAGAACATGTAGTTATAAACTTTTATTAAAATTGTCATGAAAAATTTCTTTATAAAAGATGCTAAATTTTATTTTTAAAATTAAAAAGCCATTGATTTGGATTATTTAATTTCCCATAAAATTTACTGAGCTATATGAGAGACGTTAGCACCTGTGAATTTCATTTTATAAGGATTCAAATAAAACTCAACCCACAAATATAGTTTTAAGCATATAATTATAGTAAAACCGACTTCAAACAAAGTAAAGGTCATACTCAGTACCTACCAACAAAAGGGACGAAAAATAAATAACGATAAGAAATAAAAAGTAAAAATGATCAATAAAAATACAACAAAGATATAAAGAAGATTTAGGTCTTCCGGTGGTGACCGTGTCAATGTTGATGAAGAATCCGACGTTTCGCTTCCACTGTGGGAGGCATCTTCAGGGATGTAGGACATCATGGATAGAAACACAATGCTCTACAAAACTGAACTGTAGAGCATTGCTGGCCTTTTGTAGAGCATTGTGTTTCTATCCATGATGTCCTACATCCCTGAAGATGCCTCCCACAGTGGAAGCGAAAGTCGGATTCTTCATCAACATTGACGCGGTCACCACCGGAAGACCTAAATCTTCATGACAATAACCGCGGAAGCCTACGCAGTTTATTAACAAAGATATATAATTTTATTTTGTCTGTTATTTAACCTTTTTTAAATTTTGATTGACCAGTTTCACATTTTACTTCTTGTTTCTCATTGTATTATATTTATTTTTTCGTCCTCTAGTTTGTAGGTACTGAGGATGGTCTTTAGTTGGTTAAAAGCCGGGTTTACTATCATTACATGTTTAAAATTATATTTGTAGTTAGACCTTTATTTGAATTCATTAATGAGGGTTTTCCTTGCTGAAAAAAATTTATTCTAATAGCTTCATCTGTCTGAGACGTGATTATCAAAAGAAACGAATATCTTGTCCTTAGACTAACGCAACCAGATCTTAGATGCTTAAGTGCTGAAACGTTGACATTTAATAAATAAACGAGGCTCACGCATTTTCTGTTATTAAAATTATTCTCAACCCTATCATAGAAGGTAAGAAATAGACAGTGTTTGTGTTAATAATCAGGTATTTTGAAATTTGATAAAAATAATCCATATCAAGCTGCTACATTATATAAATGAAGTCGTTATGGAATGTCTAAGTGATTTTTGGTATCTCGTTTTCATGTATATGAGCAACCATCAAACATCTCCGTATAAGCCATAGACTTCATTGCCAACGGTACAATTGGTTCAAAAAACTACCTAAAGATCTATTTCGCCGCAAGGAATATCCTTAAATTTCCAAACATCACCGAACAGGTTGCCTTATTCAAACAAGGTACCATCAACCGTATTCAATTTACATCAGAACGGGACTTTTTTGGGTCAATAAAAAAATTGTCTGAAATTGAATTATTTTTTTGTATTTCTATGAATTTTTATGAATGGGATATATTGGGCTATCAAAGGTAGCGGGTCTGATACTAGGTCCATGGTCAGGTAGCAGAAAACCTTTTCTTAATAACACCACAATTATGTTAATTCTAGGCTACCGGCAGTCCCACGGGACCTCATTCAATTACTAGAAGCAGCCTTTATTTTCCATTCTGATTTTTTTTTTATTTTAATTTGTTCTATCTGTTTAAACATCTGATATATCTAGGGTTGTTTTCCTACCTTTTATTCAATTTGGATTTTATTCGAACAGTATTGGTTATCACGCGATTGTATCCCCCGCGTACCTTACATCAATTTACTTGTACCATATCATTTACATCAGTGGTGCACCTAATTGATTTTGACGTTCATGTTGAATACGCATGAATGAAATGTGACACGGATTCATATTTGTAGGTCCTAAAATGCGGTCGCTGCATCCATACAGCGCTTGATAAAAAATTAATTCAAACAAAAACTTGTTCCCATAATTGATCATACAAAAACTAAGTCCATTCTTTATTAGATTTAATATATACGCCCAATCAAAATAATAGAAATGAAATAAATAAAACGATAAAAAGGGCCTTTGTAGGGTAGGAATTAGAAAGTATTTCACTAGATTGGATTCCTTTAGTGACCACAAAAAACTTCCATTACAAGTAACAAAAATATTCATAATACATACATATAAGCATATGTATACATACATATAATGCATACATATAAGATACATGATAAGCTCTTACCACGGCTCTAACATAGCACTTAGAGATAGATTAGTGAGTCTGTGTATAATGAAATATCCAAGTAATTAGTCGTGTCAATCAGGTGGCGGACTGGGACCTGAAATGTCCGAGGGGATATATATATATATATATATATATATATATATATATATATATATATATATAATATATATATATATATATATATATATATATATATATATATATATACATATATATAATAAGAGTCACCCGTAGCAATACACAGAATGAATGGACTTCAGTCATGGGTTCAATCCCAGCACGGACCTCTAGGATTTTTATGAGAGGGATAACAATTCTGCGTACCACGTCCTTCAGAAGGGACGTAAAGCCCTCGAGCCTGTGCGTTGTCAGGTACTCGTTAAAGATCCCTTACCCTCAATGAAACTGGGTATAGGCAAAATTTAGGTCCCTCATTGTATATTTATTTTAATACTATACTGTTTCTGCCTTGTAGTTTAAAGTGTGTGGAGGTTTGGTTTAACAGTGAGAGCACGTGTTGTTCCCAGTTTTCACTAGACTATAAGAGTCAGTGAAAATATGTATGATTGCATGAAAAAGCATGAGAGGAACGATAGAAATTTACGGCTCTTCTGTTCAGATTAGATGAAATATACCCACACTTGAAATTAAAAGGAGTAGAACACTATCTTAGGGAGCTGGCAAAAAGGGCTCAACCACGTGGCCTACTTGTACTTATTTTTTTGAATGCATTGCTCACCTTTTTACTTTTCCTTATTCATACCGCAGGTATACAGGAAAAGTATTGTGTTAGCAAAAAAAACTTGAAACCGGGATGAAAACACAATTATGCGTTTCAGGAGTTTTTAATTCATCCTAAGTGGTTTTCGCAAAGTTCCAAGGTACCCTGTACCCCGATTTTTATTTTATTACACAAGTGATACCTGTGTGTTCTTCATTTTAAATTTTAATTTTCTATCTTAATCTAAGAATAATTAACCTAAAGTTTTTGAATATATTATTAGTAATCGTAATTTTAAGTTACATTTAAGGCAATAAAATCAGTATATTTATCAAAACCTTAAAAAAACATGTGATATCTATACTGCAGTATCTTTTTTCTTTAACTAAATAATTGTAACAATTATTTCACAGAATTTAATACAAAATTTTTGATCTAGCACGTACATAATAATGCTCAAGAACACGATAAAAAGTAGAACTCATCTTAAATTATCAGTGTTGCCAATAAAATAGAACACAAAAAAGGTAAATCCTAGAAGGCTCATACACAGTTATTCCAATTTCAGCAATTTTATATTTTTGAGCCAGCTATCAGCTGATCACGGATGTCTGCATTTCTTTACATGGGTTAGTATAAAAATTCTCCTACTTGGTTTATGTATTACTTTAAATGAGAGCCAAAAAGTGACAGTGTGAAGCTGATGCGTCAATTGTCTTGACTTTTCTGGCCAAGGACGAGACATGATAAAAGGAAAATGGAAAATATTTTTTTCTAGTTACTAAATATTTTTATTTTGACTGACCATGAACCGAAAATGTGTGAGGAAAATGTTCACATATAGTTTTTAAACATATTAGATAGTCGCGTGCGATGCGTGATGAAGCGTGTTCCAAAACTAATCGGTAATTAGAACCAACCTTGTATCATATAACCGAAACTAATACAGGATATACTTTGTGATAAAAATATTAAAAAGACGTAAAAATATTCTCTGCTCAGGTTGGACCTAAAATTTATTTCAATGCATTCATTCTTAATAGATTTAAGTTTCTTATTTATGTTTCCTTATCTACTTACAGGGCAGCAAAATTAGCCCTTACTAAACTGTTTTGAAGCTGCAAAATGTCATTTTATCAACACTGTCGACAAAATATTTAAAAACAGTACGGGAAATTTGCTTGGTACTTCTCTACTTTCTAGGGAGTTATGGTACAATTTAATATATTGGTAAAAAAGTCAAAACACCCTAGGAGGAGAAATGAATGAGTCGAGGTTATTATGTAGCAGGTTATCGAGTTAATTTTGGTGTTTTTCGTCTTGCAAACATGAATTTGGTTTATAATAATATTTTCTATACATTATTACTTAAAATACGATATATTATTAAGTATGAAACATTTTTATAAAATACCTAATAAATATAATTTTATTGGTTAAAACAATGACTTGTTTTAATTTTTTACCAGGTGTTTATGAATCGTCAGATTATTATTGTTAGTTTTGTCACTTATTTCATTATTTGTTGATTTATTTTGTTTAAATAAATCAACAAATATAAAACGTTGTAAAGAATCACTAAAACTGTAAAAAAGGTAAACTAATTTTGATATGAAATATAATGAGTCCGAATAATAGTGAAAAAAATTAAGATAGAAATATTGTTAGTATTGATAAATTACAAGACCATCTCTACCTGATATTGCGAGTGGTGCAACATCATTAAAGCAATATTTGCAGCCACTAAAATCTAGTTGCTAGTATTATAACCTCTTTTCTACTAGCTTATATATTTGTTTCTTATCTTAATTTAATAATTTATTGTTATCTTAATTTTTTACTGTAACCGATAAAAATTATAATAATAAATCTTTATTTCCATCATATTTAATATATACAGTACAAAAATAAGAAGACAAAATAAATTATATTTACTTAAAAATTATGCAAGAACAAACATATGATGCACCCCCAAAAAAGCTAAGCTTGATGGGGGTGACTCTGACTTGATATTAAAAACAAATGTTATTGATAATAAAATTATAAGTTTTACCCTATGCAAGTTAAGGAAAACAATCTCAATGAAATTTTGTCTTCTTCATACGATAAAAGAAACAAAATATTATGGCAAAATAAATAATATATGTAGTGCGTAGTATAATAAAGTGAGTGGTGAGAGTCAATAAATAATATATGTAGTGCATAGTATAATAAAATGAGTGGTGAGAGTCAATAAATAATATATGTAGTGCATAGTATACTAAAATGAGTGGTGAGAGTCTCAGAGGGAAGGAAAAAGAAATAGTATATTATGCAACTAGGTTGCAAAATAAGATTCCACTGTCACGGAAATCTTTTTACTGATGAGCTATATCAGTACAAAGAAAGTTAAAAGTTAACTTAAACAAAACATTTTAAATAATAATATTCTTATGTTTATTATTCATCCGTAAGTAGATTAAATAGTATATGCTACTATGCGGCAAAGGAAACATTGCCAAATCGTGTCAGAGATTACCTGCATCGGCTCCGTCTCTGCAGACAAATCGCCATTTGCTTGACTCGGCTTCGCTTCCTCAGTCTGCAAAATTCCATTTTGCTGCCTACTATTAGGCTTAAAGACAGCAAAGTAGTAAACTTCATAACTTGTTTTTTATCAAGTGTTTCCGTTTTCTTTAAGGCATAATTCAAAAAATTAAAATATACTGGTCCGCAGGTCGAATTTTCCAAAGCTCTGACAAGTATAGATACACTAATTATAAAGAATAATTTATAGTTTTGTAACATTACGATAGCATAAGTAATAATTTAGCATTTAGGCTAACGTTTAGTACGTTTACACACACTTTAGATTCGTGTATCGTATAGAGTACGATCTCTCAATACGGTAATTTAAGCTGTATGAACCATGCGGAGGGAATCCGATAGCATACGCTAGAACTAGGGAGATGGGATCTAAATGGATCCCCCGATACGCTGTCTTTTTGTGTATGTACCTTTCGAGACGATCGTATTTAACGGATAACCTTCTCGTCGAACTTTTATTTCACTTCTATATAACCGTTTTTGATCAATTAACTTTTGGAATATTATTTTTTTTAGTGTAACTTTATTATTATGTAAAGAAATCTCAATTTAAGTAAATATATTTTTTTGTTTTAAACTTCCTTATAACCAAAAGTGAACCTTCACTATACAAGACGCTATGTTTTGGCGGGATCAGTTATCACTCGATCGACTAAACAAATACGCTGCAAGAACCGTGAAGTTAGTTGACCGTATTGTATACGTATTCTATACGATCCGCGGATCTAGAGTGTGTGTGAACGTACTAGTTAATACACAATTTTAAATACTGCCCTTCCAAACATTTTTAAAATTTTCTGTTAAAATTGAACAAATCACTGGACGGGAGATGCAAGTTGCATATGAGCGTAACTTCGAATAGTACAAGTCGCCTAGTGAGTCAGATGGTCCATTAAAAACTGACTCCTAATTACACAATGTAACCATCCAAAGAGTAGAGAACCTAATGAGTTTTAATCCCATTTCTCGCTCCGTAACTTACGGGTCGAAAATGAGTCACAAATTTTCGTGTTCCTACCAAAAAAAGGAAACTTTATAATAAAACATATTTCATTCTGATATGTTTGGCTATTAACGCCAAGATTGAGATTAATGGAGGTGACCACAAGAAGGTACTACCCACTGGAATCGGTTCATTCACAACCTCGCACATGATATAGGGTACCGGTTAGTTAATGCTACGAGTAGCACGGCCATATTATCAGCTATATTAACATAAAAATCTTGAAATGCTTCTATAATTACAGTTGACAAGTTCCACGGGATTTATTCCCACTTCAACTATTTCCGACCAGTTTTTTATGAAATGTTTAACTTACTTTTAATTCTTTTAAAGTGGCCGTGGCTTCCTTACTAAAGAATTTAATTCACAATTCGCTCCTATCTTTAACCATACGGGTTTGTTTAAGTTACATATTAAATTAACTCAAAAAACCCATCAAAGTCTAAATTTTATTGAATGTTTGCAATAAATTAGGTGGATCCTAAAAATTAGCGTGGTCAGTGACTGGATGGGTGACTGCTGGAATCAAACGGATGAATTTACTATCTGAGGACGAGAGTTAAAATTAAGTCAAACTAAAGTTATCAATCTCTACGTGATTGTAAAGTATAAACATCACTTATTTCTATTAGCTAATTATCGAAAAAAATGAGCTTATGAGGTTAGGGTCATGGAGGGAAGGAGTTGGGGAAGGTGAAGGTATGGGGGACTCACTGATCAAATATATTATATATATATATATAATATATATATATATATATATTATATATATATATATATATATATATATATATATATATATATTATATATATATATATTTGTGTGTGTTTGCATGTGGTACAAGATTTTTGTGTCCAAGGCGTGTCTATAGGACACAATAACTTGGTACAAAAAGGAATCTGTTAATGTCTTAAACCTTTTGTTTATTGGTACTTCTTTAGATAGTTACCCCCCAGATGGTTACTCCCCAAAAGGAAGTAACCAAGGATTTGATGTAGATAGTTACTCCCTATTAACAAAGTAAGGAAAAGGTAGGTTTAAGGGCAAAAATATATGTGAAAAACAAAGAAAGAAGAAAAGGGGCACTTTCATAGAAAAGGGACCCTGAAACAGCGGTACTTTTTCTATATAAGTTCCCATGGGGCGACATTATGACAAAGTATTGAATATAATGAATTTATTAAAATAAACTGGACATATTTAACCTCTAATCGGACAGGATGTGAAAATACATGGGCCAATGAGGGACCCAATTTCTATAACAAAAGTACCAGAAAAGGAATATAGAATAAACGTATAGAAATAAAATAATATTATAAAGAAAGAATACATTAATATGTGATAAACTCATAAATAAATAGGCAAATATTTATTCAAAATTAAACTAATAATTATGAAATATACTGAAATTGATAATAAAGTTATAAATAATTATAAATAAATAATGTGTAAGTAATTATAAAGAGTTGAAGTAAAAATATAAAACGCCAAAACCTAAAACTAAGATACATAGACCAACAGAGAAGCAAATTTGATACAAGCAAAATACATAACAGAGCTCAGAAACATGAAAGTAAAGACATTGAAATGTTTTACTTACTTTGAAAACACTTGCATAATTATAATATCATTTCGATTTTACTTGAGATAAAACGTTAACTATGAGATTTCCACGGTCAATTAATAATGAACTGTGATTTTTTTACAAAAAGATTAAAGATGTTAACAGATTTAAGGAATTTGTTATAATTAAATGAAAATGTCAAACAAAAATGACAAATGTCATTAAATAATTGTAAATATGGAAAAAACATAACTTGGTACAAATAAAACTATGGAGCATGAAGTTATGTAATAAAAGATAGCGTTGTACGGGAGCAAATATCTGAAAAGGTTACTCCCTTCATAGCGAGGTGGGGAGTAACCATCTAAAGAAGGTTACTCTAATACCTTCTTTAAATTGTTATTCCCCCCCCCCCCCATAGAGTTGATAGGGAGTAACCATCTGAAGAAGGTTACTCAAAGACCTTCTTTAGATGGTTACTCCCCTTAGTTAAGATGCCATATCTTTGTCTTTCCCCCTATTCTTACCCCAACAAAAGCCCCAATGCTTTTCTACATCCCCAGGTAAGAGCGTATAATAAGGTAAAATATATGAAGATTAGTAATAAAATCAAAAAACTAAGGGGAGTAACCAAAAAAGGGAGTAACCAGTCTGATCTGTCAAAGGGGAGTAACAATCTAAAGAAGGTCACATAGATAAAAAAATCAGTATAGTACTCCCCTAAAAGGGAGTAACTATCTAAAG
This sequence comes from Microvelia longipes, assembly GCA_018340805.1. NCBI lineage: Eukaryota > Metazoa > Arthropoda > Insecta > Hemiptera > Veliidae > Microvelia > Microvelia longipes. The sequence goes on from JACMZG010001863.1 coordinate 59,987,414, forward strand.
AAGTGCCTGTTTATTAAATATGTGTGACGTCGTTATCTCACAATAATGACCCTACAAACATTTCAAAATATCACAAATCCTCATGTAGTGTTTAGATTAGGCTGAAATGTTTTACACATATACTACCATGTGTGGTTTACAAACAAACGAAGTTCCATTTTAATATCAGTATTAGTTCTGGTTTTATTGATTGTCATATATATGTCAAACAAAACAATGTTTTTAAGGGACATAATGTAAACAAATCAAGTTCTTTCACTGATACATTTGAAAGTACGCTTATATCGTAGCTGTATGCCACTTATTTAAACCAGTAATATGACTACCAAAATGTTTTCCTTTTTCAATTACGGATACAATTTTTATCAAAATTTCGCTAAATTTGGTTTACGCTTGGGCGCGTATAGGTAAAATCGCTATAGCTAAACTTCATCAGTAAACGCTAAGGAAGTTGTTCAGATGACGGAATTTTTTTAAGTAATAGTCAAAAATAAGTTTCAAAAACATGGAACTCAGCATTATTTGTTGAATTTTTTGTAGAAAATTCTTTACGCAAATAGGAACTGAAATTTGATAAGCGTCACCGTGTGGCTTTGCACACATGGTTGTTGTATATCAGAGCGTCATATTACTAGTTTGTATAAGAGGCATAATGCCACACTATAAGCGAATTATCAAATGAATTAGTCAAAGAAAGTGACTTTTTGCATTATGTTATATATGTCAATCAATAATACTAGAACTAATATTGATAATAAAATGTGACTTCGTATTTGTGTTCACCATGCATAGTACTACATGTGTGAAAAATGTCGGCCCGATCAGACAATTTTATGACGTGTTCTGATTTTTTTGACGTCACACATATTTCATTATTCCGGTCATACATATATATAAATTAAGTAAGTACCCCTCTCAAAAAAAATTCACCTCCCCCTTCCATGACCACAATCTCATAAAATCATTTTTCTTTGAAAATTCGCTAAAAGGTAAGAAATTTTGTAATTGTACACTATTACAAAAATATTTTGTAATATTCTTAGACACAATTACAAAATAGTGTCTAAGAATATTTAAGCCAAATTTTTTATGTGGCTAAAATCTGCGACATAATAGTTATTTATGTAACAAGGGATGAAAGTAAGTTTCACAGCTCAAGTTAAAGTTTCGTCCTAAGGCAGCGCCGAAGGAGGAAACTTCATTAGCTCTCGAGGCCGGTAGGCCGAGGGAGATAAACAAGTTAGCTCCCGAGGCTTGCCGAGGAAGTTAACTAACATTTTGGCTCCCGAGGCTTGACGAGGGAGATAATAATTAATTGTTATTGTGTTAGTTTAGTTTATTCTTACCATGTCAATTACTCTGATGAAGAGAGAATAAAGCCACTATCTTCACATTATTTTATTGTAAGCTGTCAATAGAATAATGTGTAATACTATATTTAAAATTTAAACATTAGCGTGTGTATATTGTATATTCTACCCGTAGTACCAACATAACACCAAAAAAAATCCTAAAAATCTCCTAAACTTCAAAAAATTTTACTAAAAAATTCTGTTAAGTTGGCAACACTTTCACTTTTCCTCCCTAGGGAGTAAAAGTACATTTACAGTGTGAGATAACAAGACTGTAAGTCTTGTTAAGACTGTAAGTAAATTTACAATACAAGGAGTAGATAAACGTACTTTGATATAGGATGTTCAGGCTCTTACAGTGAAAAGGGGGTGAAAAGCAACGTTATTAAAATAATAATGTGTAAGAAACACAGCTCTCCATATTTTGATTCTGCCTACGTTACGAGATTTGTTTAACCTCTTAGGAGTGTGAAGTACTACACTTTCTTTCATAAGGTACATCCTTAATTAAGGTACATCCTTAATATATTAAAACTAAGATGCATAAAGCATAGACTTATGTCCAAATTCAGTAACATAACAACATAAAATGTTGTCATCAACTGGAAAAAAATGCTTGTAGATTTTCAAAACTCGAAAAGAATTTTCTCTTCAAGACTAATATTTTGATTAAGAGGTTATCTAGTTCTCCTAAATCTTTAGTTGTTTTGATGGAGAATTTGTGGTATAAATTCACCACGATGTTTAATAAAAAAAAACAGACTAGAATTAAGAACAATAAATATATTGTCAACCACAATTGTATAAAAAAATTATAACTGACCGGTTTCCACTTTACAACATCATCAGAGCTGTTTACAGACTAGTCTGTAAACAGACAAGTTTACCACCTCAGAGCTCAAATCATCAGAGGTGTTTACAGACTTGTCTGTAAACAGCTCTGATGATGACAAAAAGTCGAAACCGGTCAGTTATAATTTTTTTATACTATTGTGGTTGACAATATATTAATTGTTTTTAATTCTAGTGTGCTTTTTTTTATTAAAAATCATGGTAGATCTCCTAACTCTATGGTTCAATCTTAATAGAAACATTATTATATATTTGCTCATTATAATAGTACCTTTCAACAAATCATAAATAATATTTAAGGGTATAAGTGAGTCACGCATTGTGTTGATGAGTAGGATGTCATATCTGGCAAAGGGTGAAGCATTTTCTTTACCATTTCCTTGGATCGGAAGGTAGAATAGAATCGAGTTAGGCTTCTATTCTTGTACTTCTAATACTTTATAGAATCGTTTTAGTCCACGTTATTCCGGTGCTAACAACTCTGTAGAACTTTTCTTAAAAGTGAAAATAAATATACTTTTATGATGATAAAAAGAAAATTTTAATTCATGGAGAAACGAGCGAGTTAAAGGAAACATCGCAAGACCTGCACTTCAGTCACTGTCGTATAAATCATTTTTCTGTTGAAAGCTTTAAAAATGAATTATTTCAAAGGATATTTTCTAAGCTAAAGGGTTAGAAATGTTTATATAAGTAGAGTTACAGAGGGGTTGTAAAGGTCAGTCAACACACCACCTAGCTCCTCAAGCGATATTTCTTACCGCTGCGGGCCTCCAAGCCGTATTTCTTCCCTTCTCTATGGTTCACAGACTTCCTCGGCCATATTTCAACCCTTGTATTTTTCACCTTTTTCTCCTGGAGGGTTATTTTTCATAAACCATAAACCTTTCACATTTTTAGTTTAGTTTGGGGTTGCTAACATTTTCATGTTAGAAAATTTGTTTTAATGAACAAGAAAAACAATTGTGCTTTGGTTTTAGGAATTGTGACGATTTGTCACGTGTAAACGATCCCTTTACACGTGACAAATATAAAGTTAGTTAAGTCATAGCATGTTTGCGACATCGTGTAGGACAATAAGCTAAGAAATAGGCTATCAATAGCCTATCTAAATCTAGCTTATCCTATAAAACCTAGCCTATTTAATTTAGCCTGTTGAGTTAGACCTAACGAAACAGAGTGGGACATAACATTATGTCAAGCCATCAATGATGACGAATAACGAATGATGGAACAGTTCCCAGATGTAGCATTGCATTTTGCTTGTTACATTTCCTAGGTGTCTCTCGCACAATTATATTGAGTCAACTTTTCATGTTTTACAAAACTCGATTTCATCAAATGTATGTTTTGCTTGTCAAGCATGATGCCAGTAAAAGAGCACCGCTCGTCTCTAGTAAATAGTTCTCATTATATTCTTCGAATTTTTAATTGAAGGTCAGAGTGATTTCAGGCTCTGTCGGCGGCCTGATGAGTTAGACGTAACGAAACAGAGTGGGACATCACATTATGTCGAGCCCTCAATGATGCAGAATGTCGAATGATGGAACAGTTTCCAGATGTTGTTTTGTATTTAGCTTGTTACATTTCCTATAGGTGTCTCTCGCACATTTATATTGTGTTAAAAAATTTTATTAACATTAGTTCTTGTTTTATTGATTGACATATACAACATAATGCAAACAAATCACGGTTCTTTAACTAATAGCATTGAAAAGTCCTTTTAGCCGCCTCCGTGGCCGAGTCGTTAAGGCGTTAGTCTTTACACGACCTTTGACAGCCACGGAGCTCTGGGGGTTCGCATCCTAGGTTACGCTCTCAGTTTATAGAAGATTATTGTTTAGATAAAATTATCGCCAACTTTAGAATACACTTTGAGCGTAACGGTTGGGTTCCCGCAGGGGTTATCCCTGATGAGCCGCAAGGCTCTAAACGGGCATTATATTATTATGCCACTTATATAAACTAGTAACATGACAAACTGCTATAGGACAATGTGATATAGGACCAGATGAAGAGTCACGGCGTCCCTAAGCGCTCATCCCTCAAAACTTTCAAGTTTTGAGGTTTGAGCGGCCACAAGGCCGAAAGCCTCTTGCCTATTTTTTGAGCCACCTTTAGCTGATCACGCATGTCTGATTTTTTACGTGGGTTAGTATCAGGAAAAACTAGCGATAAGTAAAGAAGTTTCACTAGCTACACATACAATAGTATTTACCTAGTAGGTATATACAATGTATAAATAAGTAAATACAAATATATTTACAGGTTATCACTGCATGAAGCGTAAAATAGCGAAATGGAGGCTGGAGAAGGCAGGGATCGTGTCGCAGTCAGAGTCAACTGCGTAGTATACAGCCCGTTACTAAATACTTCCTCTCACATGGCATCGCGTTCCTACTGTCCTTGCAGCATTATATATTAACCATCACAGTAGCATACCCATATTTAAACAATTATCAAGAGTCTACCAAACAAAAGTCTTTAAATTAAGTACTTTTAGGTGTTTAAAGTAAACTAAAAATAAAATACGGAGATTTTAGGGGTTGACTGGGGTTTACACAGTCAATTTGTACCAACAGTCAATTTGTTGTTTGACAGTGAATTTGTGTACACTCTTCTGGACCAATTTCGTACATCTAATCTGGTGCGATTTTAAAGAACTACAGGGCAAGTTACCATATATACAGGGTGTAAGGTGTAAGTTACCATATATGCAGAGTGTAAGGTGTATGTTACCATATATACAGGGTGTAAGGTGTAAGTTACCATATATACAGGGTGTAAGGTGTAAGTTACCATATATACAGGGTGTAAGTTGTATGTTACCATATATACAGGGTGTAAGGTGATATATGGCAAAAATTAAAGAAGGCGTTTCCAGACATAATTTACAAAAACTTAAGTGCCACTTTGTTATTCCTCCTAACCGTTTCGCTGCTATTACTTGTGCTATTTTGTTAATTTTTCAGGTATTGTTACCTAAATAAATCGCTCATACCAACTATAAATGTAATTTTAGAGCCTCAATTAATTATCGTTGGAAAGATAAAATTTCCTAAAAATGAATACCATCAATAATTTTAATATGCTATGAAATATGCCCAAATTATTAGTCATTAGTATTTCACGCACAGCCAAATTTGATAAAAATCGTTCAATTTTTACGGCAGTAATGGCAAGAAGAACAAAGAAACACGAAAATATACAAACAAATAAACAATAAAATATCGCGACATTTAGCCGTGTAATGGTAACACTGCGGTATTCATTCAATAATAAGTTTATAAACGAGTTAACCTGTATTTTAGGAATTGTTTACACTTTTAATCGTCCCCTTCTAGAAAAACCCCTTCTCCATCTTATAACCCAATCATATAAGCTCATTTTTCCAAATTAGTGAAAAATCTCATGATAATAAATGATAGTGTAAGAACATACGGGTGAAAACATATATGTGCAAAAACAATTATGCGCCTTTCTAAAATCACAAAAATCACTGTCGCCTTTGCCTTGCTTGTCTTAGGAGACTTCTTGAGCCTCTATGAAAATGCATTATTTTTTTACGAAAACCAGTACAAGGCGCCGAGCCTAACAAATTGCCCTTCTAATAAGTTCTATCTATAGAATGCCATGGATTAATTAATTATACAGATAGTTTATAAAGAGTTGGTTATAAGGCGCGTGTCTGCTATAGATTAATAAGCTAGAGATAACATTGTAAGAACCGCACTGGAACCAGACAATGTCAACACGGTCTATACCTGTCTCTACTCTTTCCAAATACCAATTTCATTCTTAAAGCAGAATGAAGAATTACCTATAAAGAATAGTAATAGACCAAGAGTAGGACTTGGAAAAGTCTGACTCATTTTATTCTACTTTAGACCAAATTTTTCTAAAAATATACCTTAAATTATGAAGAAAAAACATAGACTGCATATCCCTTCATATGTTTGCGGATGTTCAAAATTTTAATAAATCGCACAAATTTCAATTTTCTTGAAATAAGTGGTTCCCTGTGGGTCGTGTATGCAAAACATAAAGAGAACATTTTTTAAAGGTGATAAAATGTTCTATAAAACGAGTGTTTAATCATCAAAATCGGATGACTGTAACCAAAGCTGACTGTGGCTTTTTCAAAAACACCAAAAAATTGTTCAAATTCGTTGAATCGACGAATTTGACTTAGGGCAATTTTCTATAAAAATATAATATGTACTCTGATATTGTTAATATAAGGGGCCTTACAAGGCCAGAGGTTCGCTGACACTTTTGATCAGCATGTTAAGTTTAGTATTTATGCAAAGTTCAGCGAATTTAGCCGAGAGCCATTTTTCATAAGGATTTTGCGGGGTCCTTTCAAACTGATCAATAAATATGTCAAATGTTGTATGAATTCGATGAGTCATCATTATTGCAGGTTAGGACGTCATAAATAATATTTTCTGGATAGCACAAATAGACCTACAGATTGATTTCCGTACCAAGTTTCAACGCTACGATGATAACGCATACGAGAAGATAACTCGTACACTAGAAGATACGATGGTAACAGACACACACACACACACATACAGATACTTAAGACAGCAATTTTGTCTTTAGAATGTCTTAAAAACAACTTTTTCTTTAGAATGTCTTAAAAACAATTTTGTCTTTAGAATGTCTTAAAAACACATGAAACGGATAATTCAGGTGACATCCCGGTTTTAGATTGTTTTGCAAACACAATACTTTTCCTATATATCTACTGTATAAATAAAAAAATGTAATGATGAATTATATTAAAATGCATGTTTGGTCAAATATTTACAAAAAAAAAACACTTTTTATGCTTTAGTAGATTAGCGTGGTGAAGAATCTACTGATGATGGAGAGGGCTGAGTAAATCTATGAAAGGGTGGGAAGGCAAGGAGAGAGAGCGTGAGAAACCTAGATTCGGTAGGGTCTGCAACGTGGTCTTACAGGGGGATTCGAACCTGGGTTCAGTGGGGTCCTTAACGCAACCTACTATAGGGTGACAAGGAGGGTAGCATCCCCAGCCAACACATGATTTGCTCTAAAACAAGTATAATCAAATTACAGTAGAGTTAGAAATACAACCATACGTTTCGACAATTCAACAAGTCCAATTAGGTTTATAGACTTTTTAACTTAGTAATTGATTTACGAATGTCCGGGGATGACATCGAGTCCTTTACTATGTGTAGTATAAGACACATTGCACCTATGTTAAATATTAGGTACAATGTGATCACATTGCACCTATGTTAACTAATAGGTGCAATGTGATCACATTACACCTATGTTAACTAATGGGTACAATGTGATCACATTGCACCTATATGTTAACTAATAGGTGCAATGTGATCACATTGCACCTATGTTAACTAATAGGTACAATGTGATCACATTACACCTATGTTAACGTTTGTCATTAACAGTAAAACACACATTATCACGGTTCAATGTTGTAACCTCGTCGAAATAACTTAATTGGAGAAACTCTCTTACAAAACTGAACCTATATTCTCGCAAATCATTTCATTTCTTAATCTATTAAAAAAACAAAGGGACACATCGGTGGCAACCCAACCATCTTCTTTATTTAATTACCAACGGCACACGACCCCCATTCACAGCCAAATATAAATATATGATGAACCCTAAAAAGTTGTAAAGAAAATATGCTATAGAAAATATTAGGGGTCGTCCCTAAAATTTACTTAGCGATCCGTCGAAGCAGGCCTTGGATATGTACTGACTCTAAAAACCTATCAATTAAATCTATTGATAGAATAAAGGTTCAAAAAACTAATAAAGAAAATCTTGTAAAATAACCATATTCAGGGAAAGTAAATTCTAATATAATTTAAATAGTTTCTAGAAATACAAAGCCCTTAATAATAGGAAAATTCGGACTGGAAGTGGTCCTTTAGAAATGCTTATATTGGGAACAAAAGGGGAGCAACTGACATAGGAGGCCAAATAAAAAAAGTTTTTTTTGTGTTTTTTTTTTTCTAAAATAAATTAATGAAAACAAGGAATTTTAATTTTCGTGTCTTAGGAAGCATTAAATCAAAAACAATGGTCACTAAAATATGTTTGCTTTTCCGTTGAATAATCCGTTCATTGGAATACATTATATAGCTTTCGAATACATAGAAAACTTAAATACACAATATAAGTTATGCGTTTGGGCGCTTAAGAGACAAAATGAAAATTTTGATGTTATTAAACAACAATATTTCGCTCTTCGTCACACAGAACATTTTCAAGTTATTAAAATTAATAGTTAGGCTATATTAACTAATTAAGTCGATAATTAATAGAAAATATCAGGCCCAAGAACTGAAGTAAATGAAATCGAAATGCATATCAATAATATTTACACATTTTTTGTAAAAGGCCAAAAGAAAGACAAATAAGCATCCAAAAAATTAATTAAAAACAAGATCTCGAGAGAGTTAATAAGGTGCGGTCGAATATCCACGGCCTTCTAGAACATTGGATCATCAACAAATTTTTTATAACTTTTTTTTCAAAATTCAGTAATTAGCCGGATTTGTGATAAATGAAGCCTATTTCCGTAATCTGCACGCTCTTTTGGTTAATCTCAAAGAGTATTTACATTCACTCAACGATTTATTTTTAATCTAACTTGGTACATACATAACTACTGTTAGACGTCAATGTTATCTACCTGATTTGTGGTATATTTTGAATGTATTAATGAAAATTATTATTATTATTATTAAATTGTTATTATTTGCAGTCAACAACACCACAACAAAGAGGTAATTCGTATGTACGTATATACGTACGTTCGTATAAACGTGTATACGTACATACGAATGACCTCTTTGTTGTGGTGTAAAAATAAATAAATATGAGTGGATGTAAATACTCTTTGAAGATTAAACCAAAAGAGCGTGCAGATTACGGAAATAGGCTTCATTTATCACAATCGGCTAATTACTGAAAAATTTTGAAAAAAAGTTATAAAAAAGTTTGTTGGTGATCCAATGTTCTAGAAGGCCGTGGATATACCACAATGTAAATATACCAATATATGATGTATAGAGATAACGATTATTACGATCTCCTCTCCTTAACGATGATGAAAGAACCATAAATTTAAAATATTATTAGACTAATTTTTGAGTTCTAATATACTTATATATTTACGCAGTATTTCGGGTCGAAGTATTCATTCAGTCTATGAGAAAAAGTGAGAGGCAGAAAATGAGCAATTAAAAAAAATCTGGACATGTTTGCTTTAGTGAATTTTCATCATCCTCTTCCGTTCGGATGACGGAAGAAGAGTGGGGACGATCGTTTCTGAACAAATGATAAAAATCAAAGGCCAGCAGCAAATAATACATATTGAGACTGCAGCAAGTAAACATGTACGAGTAATTGCGCAGGTACTTAATATGATTCGCATGGATGTTCGCAGATATTACTATAAATATGAATATAATAAACAACTGAGTATTTTAGAGGTACATCTCGAGCCATGGTATTAACAAGCTGACGTCCAGTCCGAAAGCATATGTCATCCTTAACATATTTAATTTTTTTAAAAATTATTATTATACGTTGATTATTATAGGTTGGACTTCATGACATATGGGATGTGAGAGTGTGTGAATCACAGGTCAAGAAAACCTGAACAAGAGCAAGGTTAACGTATCTTCAGATATTATTTACTGACATTTAAACTAAATAGCACAAGATAACTATAAACCTGTTTCTGTAATTAATATCAACCAGCGGTCACCCATCTAGGTACTGACATCCTTCGATGCTTCTTTACATTGGTAATCCGACACAAACTATATATATACAGTATATATATAGTTTGTGTCGCATAGTTTTCCAATTTTTCATATTTTTTTTATTTTTTTTAATTTTAATTATTTTTTTCTTTTATTTTTTTTCTTCTTGGGTTTGAGAGGGGGCACGTTCCCCCTGTGCCCCCCCCCTGAAACCGCTACTGTATATTCTAGCTGTATACTTATTTATTACGTAATAGCGAATTACAACACTATTAAATAATTGTTCGATCTAAGGGATTTTTTAAAAACTTAAAGATGTTTAATAAAAAATGAACGAATGCTGAAAATGAGATGTAACTTAGCACATTTGACTTAATTTAACACGACAAGATTTTTTCACCATTGATGACAATTTATGACGTCATATAAAACTATTTTCAGGGAAGTACAAATAGAACTACGTCTTCGTTTAGTTTAAAAATCTTGACAGGTCAGTTTAGACACACTAATTCTTAGAAAAAAAAATCCCTGCAAGAAGGGGCGGGAAAAAACTATGTAAACAAATCAGGTTATTTACCCATATTTTCTCGGGGATGTTTTTTTACATTTCTTTTGTGTAGTTTTATTTTAAAATATCATTTTTAAGATTAATTTGAAAGTAGTTTTCAAAAACGATGTAATCAAAAGAAGAACCACAAACAAGTGAACGATAGCCGGGAAGAAGATTTTATTGTGGTAGGGATTTTTTTCTCTTTTTAAGAGGTTGGCAGCGGCTTTTCTGATTGGTCAATCACATACTCATGACCTTGGGGGATTTTTAAACTAAACGATAGACTGTAAAGACTGAGTTGTGTACTAAGTTGAACTAAGTCTCTAGCATACACGGACTGGGAGCTGCATTCAGGAGATCTTAAAATCACCTGCGACCCATAATTCACTTGAAAACCCAAATCCATCCAGTTGATATATTTAGATTTTTAGTGCGAACACATAACTTTTCTCATATACTTTTGGTATAAATAGTAAAAAGTAAAAGAATTTATTATTTAGGAATTTTTATATAAAAGATACACGCGAAACCGTAAAGAATATTAAAGTTGAGAAGTAGTCGGATCTTAGAAACATGGACTGACAGGCTTTTCAGGTGTTTTTTATCTTTAAAATTTTCTGAAAAATCCCTCAAGTCTACAACCTAAGATATTTTTGAAAGTATTATGAAAAAGGTACCTTATTGAAGGAGGAGGGGGTATAAGAGGGGGCGTCTTAAAGGTGTCTTGGACATAGCCCATCGTCCTATTTAACCCAATAACTTATTTTTATAAACGATTAATATTTTAAACATTCACGGTGAGTGTTTCATTGTTTTGAATTGATTTTATTAATTATAATTATTTTATTTATTAAATATTTTCTCTCAATTTCCTTAATTTTATATCTCTTACAAATGGCGCATGCGCAAGTACGCTCCCACGATGTATGAGTACTTTAATTTAAACGATAATGAAAATACAAAGTTAAAAAGAAAATAGAATCATTGAATTGAACTTAAGAAATTTAAAACAATCATAACAAATAATGACTCAACTATTTGTCGAGTCCAAACTGTTAGCCCATAATCATTATTTAACTCTAACCTAGCAAAAACTATTTGTTTTCAAATAATTTCTTAATACGACAAGATAATTACAGGTCAGTTAAGAATGAAATGGGTCTTGCATGTAAGCGCAACGCAAGGTGTTCGGGCGTTACGTCCTCTAACGCTACCGTGTCACGCTGCGCACCAATCAATTATCTTTTCAACCACTGCTACTAATACAGTTTTTTTTAGTCATTAGTTTTATTATCTATAATGTGTTTTATATCTCCTTTAAACAGGGAAGCATCGTAATAACACAAAATATGTGTTTGACAATTTAAAACTTTAAATTTCTTCAGTTATAAATAATTAATATCTGCAATGCTTACCTGGACACATAGAGGTAGGTAATAGAGGGAAATACCCAGTCTCAATGTTTTGGGGGTACCGGAGACACTGTCTAACCTTATTAAAACCTCCTCTATCTAAGAATGAGTTATAAGGTTATAATAACTCGTCGTTATAATTGTCGTCTTCTTTTCACACATTGGTTGTTTTGTTTTGTATTTAAACTTTCTACAATAAGTTACAGTTATTTTGTACTGTAAATATGATTTTATCTCCATACAGTATATAATGTGAAGTGGCTAGTTTTCAGGAGTAAAGAAGCGCTTTTCACTCCTTGGAGTAAAAGTAACTTTTCACTCCCTTGGAGTAAAAAGTAACTTTTCACTCCCCTTGGGAGTAAAAAGTAACTTTTCACTCCCTTGGGAGTAAAAAGTAACTTTTCACTCCCTTCGGAGTAAAAAGTAACTTTTCACTCTCTTGGGAGTAAAAAGTAACTTTTCACTCCCTTGGGAGTAAAAATTGTTTCCTATCATTGGAGTTAGAGCCAATTATATTCATTTTTTAGGGGAGTGGTGTCCTCTAAATTTATACAGGGGACCGATCAATTTTGGTAACACATTTTCGAGGGCAGTATCCTCAAATTGTATGAGGTGGACCCGACCTAAACAAAATGTTATTAGCTCGAAATCCGTTTAAGGTCAAATAAATAAATAAATAATTTATTTCTCACTAATTTTACAGTTTTACAATAAAGTTTTATCTTTTGACTATATTATATAATAAATTATTTGAGTAAATTAATATTCATATATCACAGTAAAGAATTTTACAATAATTCAAAAAAAGTTAAAAAGTGGACCTCATGGCGTAAACATGCGGTTCGATCCATTGTTGCAAATATAACCATTAAGCTGTAATTAGATCTTAAACTAGCTTCGTAAATACGCTCTAATTTAAAACGATCCGTTTACACGTGCATTTTGCTGTAAATAGTTACGTGCCTAATATTAACCTAATTTTAAATTATATTATCATTATATTAATCATAATTATGTACTTTTTTAAAAGGAAATTATAAGTAAACAAACGAAGAATCACAGATGTAAGACGTTCGAAATATCAAACGGAAAGCACCAGGAGAATTTCTTGTAAAAATGCTGTTAATTATTTCCGATCCGGAACACGCAAATTCTAGAGTTATTTTCTATTACGGCATAACGCGTCCTTTTCAGGTAGATTAAGATACTAGGCTGTAAAACTTTTCTTAATCTATGCAGGAAATAATAATAATAATAATAAGCCGTTTATTATTTATAAAAGGTTAAAAATTTATTTAAATTCAAAGATGTCTAATTTCTTTTGAAAATGAATTTTGGCCATAGGCCGTAGAACCTCGTTTTAAAAATTTTAGTAATAACATATGGCAGCCTAAGTTTCAAGCTTTCATAATTTTACTTATTTTAACGAATTTACAAAGGATAAATAAGCTTAAGAGGTAATGGACAGAGAGGAAAGAATAAATGTCCTTATTTAAGACAGGGACGTATATACATATAAACATTGATATTATATATATACATATATATATATATATATATATATATTATATATATATATATATATATATATATATATATATATATATATAATAATATATATATATTAATCGATATTTGTCGAAACGTTGCTATGAGACACGATATCTTTTTAACGTTTTTTCAGATCTGAATGAAACTTGGCTTAATAATAGACGTCGAATACAGTCGAGTGAACGACTTCATTTAAATGATGAGATGTCCGTCATAGTCAAAACAACGATTTAAATGAAAGGATAAGCTTTCTTACATATGCAACCAAGAGAACGCCTTTTAGAAGAAGTCCTAGATTGCTCTGTATTTCTACAGCATTGCACTGTACGTGCATATCGAGTACAGGTATACTCTGTTCTCACACAGACCAGATTACTACTGTGGCTACATCTCCCACTATGTATCTTATGACCAAGGACAATATGGCTTTAAAGGAAAAGGAAATATAACCAGTACGCGGTGTAATATCTTCATAAGAGTAAACAATATTATACACACAGGCTTGCCATAAGCTTATCATTTAAACTGAAAGCTTAAATTTAAATTTTAGCAATCGTGATTTTTTGGAACCTAAGATAATTGTCGTGTTAAGTTGAAACTTTGTGTAATCAATAATTATTGATTAAAAAAGGTATACACTTGTTTTAAATTATAACTTAATTAAATAATTTTTTGATTTTTCAAAATTTTTTCAAAAACGTACTCGTCATTCGATAAAATTTGAACTAATGCTGATACTGAGATGAAAACTGACACAAATGTTAGTCTTATACGTGCCTAAATGCGTGCCAAATTTTAATTGAATCGCATCATTTTTCCGCACTTAATGATTTTACGAAACTTTTGCTGAGTCATTATTGCGGGTTAATGACGTCAACAGCAGTGGTTTCATTTTTCTATAAAGTTTCAACTCATAAATACACTAGGAGCTACGATGATAACAGACACACTCATACAGACATAAAGACAGACAACTTTGAAAAACCACTCAGAAAGCCTTCAAAACATCTGAAAACGATTTTATGCAAACACAATACTTTTCCTATATACCTACCGTATAAATGAGGAAAAGTAAAAACATTAATAGCAGTCCTCGTCAACTAAAAGTAGATACTGTATCACGTAAAAAAGTTTATCTCCAGACGGTATATAATACGAAATTTTAATGACTAGTTTTAAGAGAGTAAAGATCACTTTTCACTCCCAAGGGAGTGAAATGTACTTTTTACTCCCTTGGGAGTAAAAAGTAACAGTTGCCACTTAACTTAATAATCGCAAACTGAATAGTATATAATTATTTATTTGAAAACTAAGATACCTATAAATAAGAAGATATACAAGAATAAGTTGTATAAAAAAAAGATATAACATTAACAATCATTTTAAGTAGAACTAGTGTAAATGCTAATAATATTATAAGAATAAATAATTTTATAAATAAAACTAGTTCTTTATTTAAAAAGTAAAAAAAATTAAGTTGGCTATCCTGATTTTTTTTAAAATCATTTTAAGATTTGCATACTCATTGTTTTTTTTTTGACAAAATATCATTAAATCAAAGTTTTTTTAGTTTAAAACCTTAGCTTTAACTGTTTAACCTGTCTTAAACTTTTATAATTAGATTAAAATATTACTTATAACTGCTCTAATATTCTACTCTAATATTTCAATTATGTCAATTATGTCAATTATGTATACATTGCTATTGAGCCGACTTGGTAAAAAGAAAACTGTTACCAATGAAATCGAAAAAGTTATATGACAAAGCAGAACAATTTTAAAAGTTGTGTCATGATCATAATATACAACAAGTAAGTGAAAATACATTGCTTGTTTATTTTAATAATGAATGAAAAAACAATATAAGCGTCAAGTCTGCGGTCACTGTATTCAATGATCAAATCATCTTGCTTGTTAATATCAAAAGCTATACATCATTTATTATTACTATTATTTCACTATATTTTATATTACTATATTATTATTACTACTATATTATTACATCACTATTATTACTCATTATTAAAAAGAAAAAACGAAGGTTATGTTGCAAAGAAAGCGAATGTTTTTACTAAGAATCAAGTTGAAGACTTTTGCATAATTCACCAAACGACAAGTTTCTTATGATAAAGGTAAGATAATTTTCAGTTGAAAAATCTTGAAAAAAGAAATTAAAAAAGTCATTCTTACTTTATTTTCAATGTCGACGTCTGGAGATAAAATCTTGTATGCACCTTGGGAGTAAAATGCCATTATTCCCTCGCAATAATTTCCTCCCTCGGCTTCGCCTCGGGAGTAAAATAGCTATAACTCCCTCGGCTTCGCCTCAGGAGTTAAACCAATAAAAACCTCGGCTTCGCCTCAGGAGTTAAACCAATAAATCCCTCGGCTTCGCCTCAGGAGTTAAACCAATAAATCCCTCGGCTTCGCCTCAGGATTTAAATCCTTTGGTTCCCTCGGCTTTTGCCTCAGGAACCAACATAATGCTCAGGGGAATAATGACATTCTTTACTCCCTTGGTGCATAAATAACTATTTAATTGGTTGGTACTTCTACTTAAGAGCGGCTTCCAAGTTATCAGTTGTAGCCAAACGACTGTATTTACAATTTGTGCTCCTTCTATACTACTATTATTTTCAGTTTATTAACTTTATAGATTATTGTATTACTTTTGCCAATAAAGAACTTGTTTACGAAAAAAAACTTTATATATTTAATTTATGCATATAGAGATATATAGTAGGCATATGAATACTAGAAGAGGCATAGTCTATCTCTATACTTTGAGAGCTTGAAACATCTTTTTGGGGGCAATCAGGGCCTCATGGAAACCTAATCCAAGAGTGAAAGGATAAATCAAATGTCTGGATTTCACACATTTTTTTGTGTTTTGCAATTTAAAAAATTACAATAAAATCTACTTCCAAAATACCCCCCCACTACCACAACTGCATAAGCTAACTTTTCTTCAAAACTTCGCTAAATCTCAATACGTTAGTTACTAAATAATTTAAATTATGTTACTTTATAAATTCATTAAATATTAAAAAGTTTCTTATTTGTGGACTTATAAAACAATATATAAATAAAACAGATTAGTTACACAAAAGTCCTTTATTTTTTAATATATAATAACAACTAAGCTTTCGACTAAAATTAGTCATAATCAGAGTTTAACAATATAAATATAAAATGAAAATACAACTATACAGACTACTTCATATTGCACCAAACCATACCAAGGTGCAATATGAAGTAGTCTGTAAAATTGTATTTTCATTTTATATTTTATATTTGTTAAACTCTGATGATGACTAATTTTTAGTCGAAAGCTTAGTTATTATTATATATTAAAAAATAAAGGACTTTTGTGTAACTGATCTGTTTTTATTCATTAAATATCATCATTAATGTAAATTTTGAAACTTGCTCAGCTTCTGTTAAATAATAGCTTTGTCTTATATTTTTAATATCGGTTAAAGTTTATTAATTGTAGATAAAATTTAATATGATTAAGATTTGTGATCTCGTGTTGTGTCACGGTAGGCCTCGGGAGCTAATAAAAAGTTTAGCGCATGAGTGCACTAATCTTCTGTGCACAAGTCTTCTATGCACTCAAATTTTTTATTTGTAGTGATCTAGGGTAAAGTATAGTAGTATACTCAGAGATGAGATACGTGCAAGAACAGAACAAGGGTAAAAAGTGTAAATAACCTTCCTGAGTTATCTAACCTTCTTAGCAAAAAACAAAATAAATAATCATTTAATTTTTTTTTTGTTTAATTGAGTTGCTTTATTAGAAAATGTGATTATTTTACAGAATTTAAATTGTTTTAGGCAGAACTGCTCGAATTTCAGTAAAAAAATTCATGTTGATGTTTTTTAACCTTAATCAGTATAATTTAACCTAAATCAGTATAATTTAACCTAAATCAGTATAATTTAACCTAAATCAGTATAATTTAACCTAAATCAGTAGAATTTAATCTTAATCAGTATAATTTAACCTTAATCAGTATAATTTAACCTAAATCAGTATAATTTAACCTAAATCAGTATAATTTAACCTAAATCATATTGAATGAAAATATCCGTTTCAAATTATTACTTAGAATTTAAGTAAATAGTTATTATTTTATTAATCTGAAAGAAATCAGTGATCTAACTGCTATTTGGAAATATTTTTTGTTCAATTTAAGTACGTCCATATATCAGCTCTCTGTTGAGACTAGTAAATTCAATTTCAGGCGATATTGGCGTTGTGATCACTACAACAAGAGATAAATTGATTATTTTATAAAATATAGTATTGTATATTAATAAATCAACAACTATCTGCTTAATTCTACGTAATAATTTTATAATTTGAACGAAATTTATGTTCAATTGTGCTCGACAATTTATCACTGATTGTTTTATTATGAGCACAAAACATTTTATAAAACGCAAACATTATTACTAATATTATGTTTTATTCGTTTTAATAGCAAAAGTAGAGCTATATAATAATTTAAGTTTTCTTAAAATAAATCGATAAGTCGAACATATATTGATATCACATCTGAAAAGAGTGATTTTCCGCCAGAACTATATTTTACTTTACTTTACTTTTAGAAGGAGTAAAAACTGCAGTTTAGAGTAAAATTCTTTTTGTCCTATAGATTCGTTAGGAAACACAATGAAGTGTAGTTTAGAACAGTTTGGAGTAGAATCAATGACGTGTCCGAACAAAGTTCTTACTCCAAGTTACTCTAGTGTACACTGGAGTAACGTGCCGAACAAACCTAGTGTAGTGTAGTTTAGGGCAGTTTAGAGTAGAATTGAGGACGTGCCTGAACAAAGTTCTTATTTCAAGTTACTCTAGTATACACTGGAGTAACGTGCCGAACAAACCTAGTGTAGTGTAGTTTAGAGTAGAATTAAGGACGTGCCTGAACAAAGTTCTTACTCCAAGTTACTCTAGTGTACACTGGAGTAACGTGCCGAACAAACCTATAGTGTAGTGTAGTTTAGGGCAGTTTAGAGTAGAATTGAGGACGTGCCTGAACAAAGTTCTTATTTCAAGTTACTCTAGTATACACTGGAGTAACGTGCCGAACAAACCTAGTGTAGTGTAGTTTAGAGTAGAATTAAGGACGTGCCTGAACAAAGTTCTTACTCCAAGTTACTCTAGTGTACACTGGAGTAACGTGCCGAACAAACCTAGTGTAGTGTAGTTTATGGCAGTTTAGAGTAGAATTGAGGACGTGCCTGAACAAAGTTCTCACTCCAAGTTACTCTAGTATACTCTAGTGTACACTGGAGTAATGTGCTTAGCAAACCTAAAGTTTACTACTTAGGCTTTGCCTTAAGCTGTATATTCTCCGGTTAACAGCAATCACTGCAAATCCAATGAAATGCATTTATATTGAGAAAACTATAACGACTAACTGGTTAATAAAGAACGCAGATATTTTTTAAAGATTTTTACTATTATTAATTCTTATATGTAATAATATTTATCATAATATTCACAATAATGTTATAGCCGTGGACTATATAAGACACTCACTGTACATGATAGCAAAAAATGTTCAAATTTGTACAAAAATAGCCAGCGGTTTCACTCTTAGAAAGTCATAAGTCAGAATATCCAACTAAACAGTGATTTATAGATCACAGTGATTTACTAGTAAAAATTCAGGGGCGAAACCGCTCGCCAGCGAACAATATCACATTTGGTTTCAAAACTGCTCGCTTTCTTATAATGAGACAAATTAAAGAAAGTATTTATTTAGATAATTTTTTTTAATTTATGTTTTATTTATAATATACACTGTACAAAGAATACATAAAATATTGTAAGACGAGGCATAAATAATTTAACTTAATTCATTTAAAAGTTTTAAACATTAAAACTAAGGATTTTCAAAATGAAATAATAACAAATAATTTAATGGCAAAATATTAATTTTAAAATTTTTTCATACAACTAGAAAATTTGAAGAAGAAGCGAAAGAATTTCATTAAAGTGCAATCATGCTGGCCAACTTATTCAGAATAAATAAATTATGTCTTTTGATAATGGGTCTTCTAGTTAGTAAACAATAAATAAAAAATTGTTTAAAAATTGAACTTCTTACAATATTTTACATAACCAAAATCTTAAACTATTATTTTTTTTAATTTATTGACCTACTGTACATAGAAAACATTAAAAATTATAAAAAAATCACCGGGAGGAACAATTTCATCCTATTTTGTTTTCGTTAACAATTAAAAGCGTAAAAAATAACTATACTACAGTAATAAAAATAATTTAAAAAATATTAAAAACTAGGATTAAAAAAAACAAAAGAAAGGCCAACGAAATATTGGTCAATTTAGGTATTTAATACGTCACAAAAAATATTTCTGACCAACGGAATCGAGGTACAAGAGAAGATAGGTTTTCTTTATTTAATTTACAGATCGTTATTAATATTTTTATTAATCGTATACTTTTATGGTTAAAAATAATTTTAATAAGTTTGTCGTAATTAATGAAACATAGGTTTTATACTTTTTCTATTAGATAGTCGAACATTATCTTTTGAATTTTTATTCAATCTTTCTTAAGTTATTTAAAAAAAAATAATATGAGCTTATTTTAATTTATAAAAAAATAATAAATAATAGTATACTTAAATAATATACTATTTTCATACATTTTATTTTCACTGTGCAATAAGTTTGCAGGTTCTCCATAATATAAAAATTAAAGTAATATTAATTATTAGTTTAAAAAAAAATATTATTAATTAAGTGTGTAATATACAAAAAAAAGAAAGAAAATTATTAGTAAATAAATTTGTATAACATTTAAATTATTATATTGTTTTCCATTAGGAAGTATTAAATCTTTTATTTACTTTGTTACTAGTTTTATTGTTCTTCTAGGGAAATCTTTTCGGAAAATGACGTTGTTTTTAAGTAGCAATGTAATCTATTGTTGTTTTTAAATCGACTACGTGATATGAAAAAGTATAAAACGAACATTAACAACGACGAAAAAATGAAAATTCAAAAATATAAATAAACATTTTAACAAGGTTATAAAAAAAATATTCAAAATATTATGTTTTAGGTAACATTTAAAAAATAATATGAAAAATTACTAAATTATTACTTTATTAGTTTGTGGAGGAGTAGAATGGGTTTAGTAATTATTGTGTTTTACAAAACAACTAACAACAAGAAATGTTATGAAATTAGATTAACCAAAAGTGGAGGCAATTCAATACCTAAAGTCGCTCCACAATATACACTTTATATCGTGGAGAGAATCCAGGTAATGAATATTAAAAACTTATTAATTATTGTATTATTATTTATCTAGTTTTAATTTATTTATTTTTTTTTTTTTTTAATTTAAAATGTAAAAAATACGCTTTTCTTCTTTACAAAAGAAGTTAATTTAAACATTTTAAAGCAAAAATTAAAAAAAAGATATCAAATAAAAAAATATAATAATTACCAAAAATATTATGAAGTAAACATACAAATTAACAAATTAAAACTATTTTGTTGTATTGCAGTACTTATTAGTTGACATGGGGGGTTTTCTTTTTTCCTTAAAAAATCACTGGGAATCCCTTAAGAAAATTTTTAACATTTTCAAACAAAAAAAAAATTATATACTAAAAATACTACACATTTACAAAGAGAAAATCAAAAATAAAAAAAATACTATGGGGTCGAACTAAAAACATATTTTGTTCAATATATTCTCCGTGTATGAAGCACGGAAATGAAATAGATAAATATGAATACATTTTGTAGTTTTCCTAAATATTTAAGAAGGTTTAAATTGAAATAATGCTACAATAGTTATAAAGATAAACAAAATGCTAACAAATTAACTAATAAAAAATTACAAATATTATGGCCCAAATTTGTTACATTTTTTATTTAATGTTTTGATTTATATAGACAACTAAGTGAGTTAGTGGTGTATTTTAATGCTGTTAATAACAAAGAAAGCAAACAAAGGCGGAACAGACTTTGATTTTCAATAATATGAATAAATAATAATAATTAAACAATAATAGCAGCAAATCAAAATAACATAAAATAACTTACGCGTTACAATGCAAAACAAACCTGTGGTAAAACTTATGGTTATAAAGCAAAATAACACCTTCGTTAAATCTGAGGTTATAACGTCAAATTTTTAAAAAAAAACATATTTTTTAAAAAATCTAGGTAATAATGCAAAATGACACCTTTGTTCAAACTACTTCTGTTATAACGCAAAAAATAACATCTCATTTTATGATATCAATAAAGATTTTCTAGTTTTCTAAATAACTATTCTGTTGTCTATATTTTAATTTATTTAAATACACTTATTTGCTCTCGAGTTTAAAATTGATTGGTATATAAATTTGTAAGTTAACATAAAAAAAAATATATTTACAACAAATTTTCAGTTATAATACAGTTTAAGACGTAAAAATTAAAACCTAATAATAGTTTACATTTATTTGGATTCAAATTGGTCTCGCTTGAGCACATTTACGTATCTTTTATTTTCAAGGTATTTTTACATCTATATATTTAAATCTTTTGCATATTTATTGGAGAGAAAAAACTTTAAAAAATAGTCAAATATTATTAATTTCCACAGTTAAGAAGAAATTTAAGTTATAATGAAATCCATTTATTTATGAAATTAAAAAAAAAGTATGACGGTCGTTTCGTCCTAAATATTTCTAACACAAATATAATGTATTGTTTTCTTGTGGATCGGAAAATTGGTTTTTTAAAGATTAATAGTCATCTGAGGGCAGAGTCTGAAAAAAAAACAAATTAAAAACCAGATTAAACGCAAATTAAGACCCAAAACACCAAGACATAAACAAAAATCAATCAAATACAGTACTAGTCTTGAGTTTCAAGTCTTAATTTAAGTTTATTCAGACCTCAGATAGCGATATAGCAATCAAATAGCATCCCAAGAATATTTTGCTGAATAATATTTGACTAATTTTTATTGCTTGGTAAAGACATTTAATACAATTTAGAAACAACATATTGTGGAATTAAAAAAATATTAAATTACACGAGATTGACAAACCTAGCTAATAGGTTTATCAATTGTAATTGTTTGTATGACAGTAATAGGTTTGATAAGAACTAACAAACCACAAACTCTCAAGATCACACACATTTTACTATACTTGGTAATAAGAAGTTGCTGACTAATTTTTGCATGTCAGACATAAATATCAATAATTTATTGTAATAATAATTTAAAGATAAATTTAAATCACTCCCATGACGGCAAGATCGAAGAGTAGTCGACATCAAACAGAATACTGGCCATAATCATGATTCAGCAAATATTGAAATTTGATCTCTCTTAGCATAAGTAAATATTACCAAGAATAAATTAGCAATTTTAGAAATTAGCTTGTTTTAAATCTATACGATTTAAGTTTTGCAGAAGCCATCCAAAAATCTAGCATAATTTATTAAGTACTGCAAGAAACTAGAGTCAAAACAAAAATGATTATGAAAGTTTTAAGTTATCTTATCTATTCTCAATGCAAGCATGATTCAGCAAATATTAATGTATTTAGCTTAAAGTATAAAAAGTTGATATGATCCTATCGAATACTTTTCTATTTGTTTAATCGATTTTTTTCTATTGTTATTGATTTGACGAAACACATGCATTGGATGGATTGTCAATAAGATTTTAATTTGGACTTTGAATTTATTGCTACAAGTCTATATTCCCTAACAATATAAATTTAATTATTATTGTTATTATTATTTTAACGCTTAAAAAACAAAAAGTCGGGTACAGGGTGCCTTAGAAGATTTACTATAGAATTTAAAATTCCATATGGAATTCTTATTTGAATTTTTTGCTGAATCATTAATGATGTCATAAAACATTACTTCCCAAAAAGCATAAATAGACCTAAAGGTTGGTTTTTGTGCCAAGTTTTAATTAAACGCACAAATGATAACACACACACAAGTTGTGTGTTTTATCACACGAGATGATAACAGACACACACAAGTATGATTACAACTACAAACATAAGCATTACGCTTATGTGGCTAGCAAGATTTGATTTATAGACGATTAATATTGTAATTAGATCTAACAAATAAATTGCAGCCATCTTGTAGGATTATTTCAAATAAATTATAATAATTCATTATTTCACACATGCAGGCAGACATTTAGTAAAAGAATTAATTAAGTATTTGAAACGGTTAAAACGAATAAGTCAGGTGAAATCTCGATTTTTCAAGAGCAGTAACATTACTTCTCCCAAATACTCCAGGCATAAATGAGGTAAAGAAAAAACGAAAATCTTGAATTTTGAAGTCAAAAAGTTCATAAATTTGACTTAAAACAAATTTAAATCAATCTACACGGAAAACATAAAACTGAGAGAAGTAGCGATGCGTGCCAAACAAGCAAGCAAGACGAAAGAGCACGAGCCCGGGGACTTCACGGACTTGACAACTTAGCCACGGCTTAACTAACCTACTTCCTTTACTCGTAAACATGACAATTGCATAAAACTGAAGATGACATCTTCAATTTGCACAAAACAGAAAAATATTGCCAAACTTTAATTAAAATTCATATATGCATCTATTTGAAATCCAAACAAATCCATTTATTAATAAATTTAAATTATAAAATACTAAATAAAACAGTTTTTAATGACGATAAAAATTGTATAGGTCTAAAACCTAAGTAAGATAAAGTATTTTTATACATTTAATGTATCAAACAACAATACATTGTATTATGTATCAAAACAAGTCAGGATACATAAGTTAACCGAAAAATTTTGTTAGGGGTTTTTACTGATTTTTCTTTATGTATCTTCTTTCGTTACAAGGCCACATTATAGCCCTAAGAGTGTAGAACTTAGTTAAAGTAGATAATAACTTAAAAGCAGATAGACTCTAGTCAACTGAAAGAGGAAAATGATAGATAAAGCGTATATGGAATATATTGTAAATAAATAAATAACCATTTATTTGCAGGGGTACACTGAGGCAATCAATATTTATTGAAATTTAATTTTGGTAAAAATCTACGACAGTATTAATAATAATGAAAAGAATGTGTTATGGATTTTTAAAATTACTAAATATGGAGACTAAAGAGGAGTGAGTAAACAAAAATAATTTATAGATAATAATTATATTATTGATAAAATTGTGTCAATAATTTTAATAATTTGTGTCGCATTGAATAAGATTAATTAAAATTAACTAATAATAAATAAAAATTAAACTAAATTTTCAAATAAAGAGAAAATAAGAAATAATGACAAAAAATGTGACAATCCGAATTAAAAAAAGTATAAAAGTACGAGGAAACGCAAGCACTGCAGCTCTTAGTACTATACATAGAGATTTATTAATAGAGAGGGCATAATCTATCTCAACACATTAAGACGCTTGAAACATCGGTTTGGGGCTTTTAGGGATCCTATGTAACCTCATTGCAACCTCCTCTTTACTTATAAGGAATCACAGACTGACTAAGACTGCCAAACATAACATTACATACTCTGGACTAAAACTATTACTTACCTGACTCGATAACTACTTTAAATAAGAAACCGTTTTGAAACAAAATTTAAAAATTTCTGTTGGATAATCCCTTGTACTCAATTGATGAATTCTTTTAAATTAAATTTGAATAAATTGACACAATTGCATTAATATTTTATAATTCATTAGCGCTAATAATTACTGAGATTTAATTATAAACCATTTTTTTTTATTGTCTTAGTAACACTGTTCAAATCATATTTTTTTTGTAAAAATTATTATTGTAAATTATGATTATTTATTATTGACATGTTGCCATTGTACTTAAAAATTGTGCTTAATGCAAATAAAATTTATTTATTTATCCTCTCAGATAATGTTTAGGTCATAATAATCTTATCTCTATCGGGTTATCGCACATTGTTTTGTTTTATAAACGTTGTATTATATGAACAATTGTAATAGTGTAGTGTATTTAATGATATTAATTAAAGGTGTTCAGGTTACTTTTTAGATGATTCAAAATTCAGCGTATAGAGCAATAAGTGAAATTGCGATGCATCTTAAAATGCATGTGCTGATATCGTAATCAATCAGTAATGTAATTACTAGGTTTTGGTGAAATAAGCTATTTAAACATAGAGATATATGAGTGGAGAGGGTTATAGGGTAAATAACATTCTCAATCTCAATACATTGATGGGCCTGAAACATCGTTTTGGGGCATTTAATATTCTCATTGAAGTCTTTATTAAGAGTGGGTAATTTTAAGAATAAATAAGGTGTTTTCGGGTTCCAGCAAATTATTTGTGTTTCGATCTGTACTTATAACGTTGGACTTTATAAGTTACTGTAATTTTGTTTTAATTATTTTGATAGTTAAAGGTGGTCACTGGTCAGGTAAATTTATCGATGTTTCAACATTCAGCCAATAGAGCCCCTATTGTTATACATTATCTTTATGTATTTGAATTTTTATTTGCGTATCAGAGCAATGTTTATTTGTTATTCATTAAAAAACTTAGTAAATATTACAAAAAGTGTTAAGTCCGCAAATGTGCAATAACTTTTTGTCAAAAAAGTTAATGCATGCAGGGAAGTAAAACTGAAATATGTTCCAACGCTAGAGAAAAGACAGGGGTGAACGCTCTGCTGAGCCCATCCCTTGGAATTAGAAAGTTTGAACTGTCAAAAACATGTCAAAAATTAAGTTTTTAACAAGGGGTCAGGTAGGTAGGCCCTCAAACCTTCAAATTTATGACCTAAACCATTTAGATACTTCTATTTTTACAACAAAAAAAATCACTTAAGGACATGTAGACGCAATAATACAGTTACAAGATTAAGTGCATGGGCTTAAAAGTTTAATAACTTACGAAGCATTAAGTGTGTAAGCCCGACTTAACAAGTTAAATCAAAGCTTATCTTGAGGGTAGTCTTTAAGTAACGGGTTCAACGTTTTCTTTAAGTATCCATGTTAAACCGAAATTAAAAAATGTAATCACAAATCATTTAACACCAATCATAAAAAGTATTTGACAAATGGGAAACAACAACAACACTGATATTTGTAAAATTTATTAATAAGTCTATATTATTTACTTATTATTAATAAGTATATATTGTTCACTGTTATCATATTATTTACTTATTATTAATAAGTATATATTATTTACTGTTATTATATTATTTTATTATTATTAATATTATTACTGTTATTATTATTTACTTATTATTAATAAGTATATATTGTTCACTGTTATCATATTATTTACTTATTATTAATAAGTTTATATTATTTACTGCTAATATTATTAAATTAATATTCGCCTCAATCTACCAGCCCGGGTTCATGCGAAAAACTGATGTGTCAACTCGGCACAAACTTAAGTTATCGACTGACTGTTGATTCTTTGGCTCTGTTGAATTACTAATCATACTTTTGTTAAGGAAAAATATGTAGTTTAGATTGTACCTTAAAAAATGGTTTGTTTACCCTCAGATAATTGTAACAATAAAACACCATTGTGTTACAAAGAGAATAAAATAGTTTAAACTTAAATAAAAATAGAGGTCGGATTAATAAAATACTTTTATTGGCAGCGAAATTAGTAAAATTTTGAGCTATTTGGTTGGGCGGTAATGCAAGTTCATTACCTATTTAGACATTGGTAATATTTTCTTACAATATTAGTTTTAACTTAGATGTGGCAAGTAGTTAAGATGCCTAAATACCTACCTAGATAGGCTTACCTTGCCCAGATACCAATCTAGTTAGGCTTAGCCTAATAGTTGAGTGCTGTATTTATTCACCATACTAAATATGTACAAATAGCATCGTAGAAGTGCGAGTGCCACAAACAGTCACTCACAAAAAACTGCGATTTCAAAATTAACACATAGCGTTAAAATTCAAGGAAACTATTGAGTAATAATAATTTAAACTAATAGCATCAGAGAAATATTAAAGTGGATTAAATTTCAAAGGTAATTTACAACGGTTAGGTAAAACCCATTGTAACATGTAACATAACTTAGACAGCATATTATATATATATATATAGCATAAAGGCCTAATAGAATAAAGGTATAAGGTACTTGAATAAATATATTCAATTATATACTCTTACTTGATATCAACATATATAGGTAACTAAGTCTTAAAAAAGAAATTTAACAATGTAAGCTTGCATAGCCTACCAAGTAAATTCAAGTGTGTGTGATCTTTGAGGTTTGGGCGTAACATGCAGCGAATTAACCAGGCGAATGGCTCAAGTATAAGCCAGAACGGCTTCCGACTTCTTCCTTTAATGACGATGAACAAGAAATAAATGAACTTAGAGGACGCTTTTTGGACGGGAAGTCGAAGACGCACTCTGGCTTACCTAGGCTCTGTTGTAACAGGGGATAGTTGAAAACTGTCGTTTAGATCTTTTTCTCGCGTATCATTTCACTTGAGCATGAATAGTAACATTTTTAGAGAGCGTTAAAATCTCTAAAACAGGTTACTATATACAGCGAGGATATAGTTATTGCCTCAATTAAGAAGAATAATATGGCAAAGACTGTAAGAGGCTCTTTAATCAAATATAACAATCATAACAGAGAGCCTATATTCGAATTAATTTCTGATATGGCAAAGATAATATGAATTTTAACTTAAAATTAGAATGGCACAAAGGCAGCTCTTACGAAGAGAGAAAAGATCTAAGCGAGAGAATAAATTATTTGCATTGTTGTAATAGATTTAGAGCGAACCAATAGTAGGAAATTTTACCGGGACGAGATATTTACAAGGCAAGTCAGGATCAGACGTAATCCTGGGTATAGGAAGGAAGAGATCCCTACATGTGCGTCATGGGAGGCATCGCTTCTGGAGACGCCTGGGGATGGTGATACACGGGCCGGGGTTCGCCGCCTTGCTCACCAGGTAAATACATAGATATCATTTGCCTCAAATCCCCCTGAGGACCGTATTCTCGTTTAACGGGCTGAGGAGTGGATATACCACCCGAACTAGGACTTACTGGTTCGGACTTGATGGAGGATCCTCCGGGAGACGCCGCCTGCTGCATATGGTAGGGTGATCCGCCACCACCGTTGCCGTAGACGCCGTACGACCCGTTCATGTAGGATGGATGCATCTGTCCCATATCGTACCTGGGGTACGAAGACATATGGCTAGGATACGATTGTTGATAAGGTGATTCGTGCATCATATAGCCGTTGGGCATGTAGCCGTTAGGCATCTGGTATACGGGCTCTCTACTCACTACTTGCTGAATGGGCTGCACCCTCTGGGCCGGGTCGCTGTTATTGCTTAGAGCGAGTCCACCAGGAGCCAAGGGGTACTTGTCTTTCTTCATCAATGTCTTTGTCTTCCGCCTAGGTCTGTATTTATAGTCGGGGTGTTCCTTCATATGGACGGCTCGCAATCTCTTGGCTTCATCGATGAAAGGTCTCTTCTCACTTTCGGAAAGAAGTTTCCACTCAGCACCTAACCTTTTTGAGATCTCGGAATTATGCATTTTAGGATTTTCTTGAGCCATCTTACGTCTCTGACCGCGAGACCAAACCATGAAAGCGTTCATAGGTCGCTTGACTCTATCGGCAGCGGCCTGTTTACTAGTGTTATTGTTATTATTATTTGTTACATTGTTATTATTATTTACAGTGGCAGCGGCTGGATGATGAGGGTGGTGTTGATGGAGGTGGTGCTGAGGTGGAGGGTGGTGAGGCGGGGGCGGCTGACCGAGGTTCATCATGGTGCCGCCGCCCAGGGCGTAGAGACCACCGCCTCCGGGAGCCAGGTGACCTCCCTTTAGATCAGTTTCTAAGGTAAGCATATTTTCTTCCTGACCGTACAGCTTGGCCTGAGACCTCCTCTGATCTTCCAGGTGCTCCTCCGTCCAAGCCCTCCACTTGACCACAAGTGATTCGTCCACTATTAAGCGGTAAGAAAACTTTTAAAAGGAAAACCGTGCGGTCAACACTGACCGCGACTACCACTATACAAGTTCCGCACAGCTCGCGACTACACGTCGACACCCTTGTGAAGTTGTACGTACACAGAACTACTGAACACGGTAAGAGATAAACTCCGGATAGACTGAGGGCTAACGCACGACTGAGATCCGACACCCGGTGGCTTGCCAGTCCCCTCCACACTCCCCTATCGATTCACCTCACCGCTGCCATTTTGAGAGAGAACCAATGAAAAGGCAGGGTGTCCGTGACGTCACGTGACTCCTCCTCCACCACCTCGGCCAGGTAACCCCAGACTTGTTGACCAGCAATCATAACAACATTACACTACTAAATTCAACACAGAATTTTTTTTTAATTTTATACCAAGATATTTCATATTTAAATAAATGTTCCGATGCACTGGGGAAAGTTTAGAGCGAGATGTAGATACAGTAGAACAATCTGAAGACGACTAAGCTAGCGAGTCTGTCCTGCTCGGCTCTATGACAAAACCCTTGAGCGCATTCATTGTAAGTCATAATAGCATCTGAGGGGGTGGCTTTTATATTCACTAAATAATAATACTTTGATTGAAACATTATTCTCTTGTTTATGCCACACGCACCGACACCTCCCATTGTCCATTTACTTTTTATTTACACAATTAGTACAAAAAAGCTGGTTTGAACTGATAACGACCTTGGTGCGAACTTGAATTGTCAACACTGATGATTCTTTGTTTGATAGCCTTACTTTCATTCAACAACAGATAAAGAAATGAAAACAAAAACATTTGTAAATAGACAGAACCTGGTCTTCATTCAGTAAATAAACAAAGAAATTACACTTGACCCCACGGATATAGGCCACTGACACTTCTTTTATATAATATTATAAGCATAGTATACTATAATTTATACAACGAAACATATACGGTGAGCTTTATTAAAACAAAACCAAATCTATATTTAATTAAAAAACAGGTGTTCCGCAGGGTTCTTGGGTGGCTCCCGTTTTTTTCTTGTACTGATAAGGATAAACTCAGAGTAAACTTGGAACTCTGGGTTCAAATTTATATTTATATTTAATATAAATTTATTTAAATATATATTTTATTTATATTTAATATAAATATTTCATATCTGTCTATCTATCTTACTTTATTTTGTATATACTTAGTATATGCTCAAAAACATTTTAATTTTAAGAAGCTATGGAAATCTTTTTGTATAATAATGATTTAAGAAGTTTGACATTATAATTATGTATTTTTTCTAATAAAGGAAATATTATAAAAAAAAAATAAATAAAAAATACAAATACTTTTTATTTCCAATAAAAAAAAACAAAGAAACAGAATATACTTTAAAAAAAAACAAAAATATACAATAAAAAACAGAATATACAATTTTTAGGTTCGGGGAAAATGTTGTTTTTATATAATAACACCTATTTGTCTCCCACTCAAAAAATAGTAAACGAATTGCAATCATATTTTTAATAATTGTTGTCTTATAAATGCGCTTATGATTGTCGTAAAAAGATAATGATAGTTAGATGAGTTGTGGAGTTTCCAAATAGGGAAAAAAGAAAGATCAATGAAGTTTTTGTTTCACTATTTAGTTTGTAGATCTTCCACATTATTAAGGAAAAATAATGATGAAGACAGCAGTCCTAGTTTTTGTTAGTATAATTTATTACATCAAAGCTTTCGCACAAGCGATGCTTGGCATCGCTTGGCACTTTTTAATATTAACTTTTGATTTGAAGCTCTTTACTGTTGTTTTACATATGTGGTGGTGTAACTATATTACTTATTATTCACTGAGGATGCCAAGCATCGCTTGTGCGAAAGCTTTGATGTAATAAATTAAACTAACAAAAACTAGGACTGCTGTCTTCATCATTATTTTTCCTTATTAAACTTACAGTCCATAAAATTTAATTCCACATTATTGCTCAAATATTATAAAATATAGGTTTTAGTTCTACAAATATTAGAAAGACAATTATTTATTTATCAATTGCGATATATATTTCAACTAGCTCTGATTATCATCTTCTGGCATTATCACAAAATGTTTTTAAGTTTAATTTTACATCAATAACAACACACAAAAAATTTATAACTTAATTACTAATAAAGGGTAACAAAGAATAAAAAATACACATTATTAAAAAACGATTAAAAACTAGTTTAAATTTAAATATTTAACTTGGTCTGACCATGTTAAATAGTTTTTAATCGTTTTTTTAATAATTTGTATTCTTTGTTTATTGTTGTTGCTTGTTGTTGTTGTTTCTTTATTGGTGTTTAAGTTATTAATTTTTAGTGTGTTGTTATTGATGTAAGGTTAAACTTAAAAACATTTTGTGATAATGCCTGAAGATGACTACAGAGCTAGTTGAAATATATATAGCAATTTATTAATAAATAATTGTCTTTCTAATATTTGTAGATCTATAACCTATAGTTTATACTATTTGTGCAATAAAACAGATGTCACTCCACTTAGTATATATTTATTGACAGAGCCGACTTTCAAACTTAACAGTTCACCAACAAAGTCGGTGAAAACGAAGTAAAGAAGCTAGGAAATAGACGAAATAGATTTGTCCAGAGGCTGGTGTCTGACACTAGTATTAATCAGTGCTTTCAACTGGCACTTTTATTTATTTATTTATTTTTATTTATTTATTTACATATACGGACACAAGTGTCCAATAACAAATATTATACATATAAAGGCATCTCAAGTGGCGAACAAAATGCAATAAAATAATAACATAAAAACAAAAATAAAATTTAAATAGAAAAAACATAACATTTAGAAAAGAAATTGGGAAAGATAATTATAACCACGACATAATGTTTCTTGGGAACAATTTAACAATTTTAACTTTAATTTTTAAGATAATTTTAAGAACTAAGGAATTTCCTTTTAATAATATAATTATAATAATAAAGTTACATTGGTAATAGAATTGAATTGATGATGAATGCACCGATGATGAACTGTTATGTTTAAAAGTCGACTGCGTAAATAAATATAACCAAATGGAGAGGCATCTTTCTTTTTTCCCCCAAAAAATAATAGATTATCTTAGAATATCTTAATCTTAATACTAACTAAGTTATTATAATTTATAATAATAAAATATCTTAATCGATTATCTTAAAAGATAATTCTAACCAGAGTTTTGAAGGTACGTAAGATAATATTTAGTTTAGATCAGTTAGCATACGCAGAAAATATTTTTCTTAACTGTTTGTTTCAATTGATCGGAAAAATGATAATTTCCTTATCAGTCAAGTAAATACTCATTTTTCTACCCATTGCTACATAGAAATATTTAATTTTACATAACTAACCTTAACGCGAACGCTGTGGCTAATATTTTCAACGCTCAATACTTAATGCGTCAACCTCCGCAACCTGTAACATAATTTAAACGTAGTATAAAGTGGTTTATATCATTGTCAGGGGTCAGTAATTGTCATGGCGGTCATTATCATTCTATATAAAACGTAAAAGACTGAGAGACAGAGAAACCTCCTCACTAAGTGCAAAATATGATAATAAATTTTTATAGGTGTTTATTTTTTAAATTGACCATGAATGAAGTTTGCATACTTGTTATGTTTTTACTTCATAATGTCTTCAAATTGACTTTGCGACGTCACACAGCCTTATTATCACTCTAAATTCAATTTTACTTCCAATACTACGTCGTCAATTTTTATTAAAATGTGGTATACATGTATCCAGAAACTTGCATAATCCTTCTAGTATCCGTTAGATGTGTTAACGAAGAGTAAATCATGACTTTCTAAGCGTAGTAGAAAATTGGAACACACGCAAGACTCGTTAACGTAATTTGCTGAGCATAGCATGTTCAGCATGCGTATACAATTTTAAGACTCTACGACAAATAATGACACAGCAATTTGGGGAATACAATAAAAATAAGACTTAATTAGAAAAATACAAATCCCTTTATGAGCATAATGTTCCGAAACAAATTGGCTTTTACAATATTTTGCTTACAAACGTCGACGGCTCGAGTTGACATTACGTTTAAGTGACCAACTATTTCATTACAGGCGACTTAATGAAATCCGTAAACATTCTGCATGTATTAATTTAAGTTAAAAATTAAACTAAAATTGGCCATTAATCCCTGCTTTAATTTGGTAAATTTGCTCGTTTAATTTATTAAATTTACTGCTTTGATTTGCTAAATTTGCTGGTTTAAATTAGTAAATTCGCTGGTTTAATTCAGTAATTTTATTTGGTAAGTATTTTTTCATATTTCTAGGATGGATAAAAAAGACGTGCTAGAAAAGTACTTTTTCTACTTGTTACTTTCAAAGTAGTAATAGTTTAAGTACAGAGTTAAGCAGTTTCCTGCGAT
This sequence comes from Microvelia longipes, assembly GCA_018340805.1. Lineage (NCBI taxonomy): Eukaryota > Metazoa > Arthropoda > Insecta > Hemiptera > Veliidae > Microvelia > Microvelia longipes. Next base: position 60,021,354 of record JACMZG010001863.1, read on the forward strand.
CTTTTTAATTTTTTTTATACTTAAGTTTCTTACAGTATTAACTCACTTTACTAGAAGTCGGTCTTTTAGTTGTCGTATGTATGAATATTAACATAAAGTCTGGTCTTGCATAGCTAGCCTGGACTTGCATAGCTAGCCTGCAAGTTCGTAGATAAATTGCAGCCCCACTTCACTTGCATAAATTTGTTTAGATGGCTAAAAAAGTATTGCAAATCCATATTTCGCCACCTAACGGCAATTGGATAAAAGTTATAGTCTTTAGGTATTGTTTTGTGGATACGCAGATACAAAACAATTAGTATAAGGGCATCAAATTATTTAAACACACACTTTTTTTTAAACACATACACATTTTTTAATCCTTAGATAAATTAGAGCAAAGGGCATCCTTAAATTGATTCATAAAATTATATTGTAACCATTTGGAAGCTTATAACTGATACGGAAACTAATTGACAAAGTGATACCTGATACCTGGTTAAAATATAGTATTCATGATAAATTAAAAGAAATAAACATAATCAGTCTTATCATTGGACTTATAGTCTGCGTTGCTCCAATATTTGCTATATAAGAAATTTTAAATAATAAGAAGTAAATCTTTCTTAAAAAACAATTTCTTGAAACATATAAACCAAGTTTTTAGCTCAGAGGTCATCATCAGTGCCCGGTGATGTTATAATGAAAAGGTTCTGCCAATCTTACAAGAAAAAAAGTCGAATCTGAATCATATTTACAGAGTAGAGTGGAAAGTACGGTTAGCCTTAAATAGTGGCAGCAGGTTGTAAGGTACTACACATAGGTAATGATGTGAAAAATTAAACAAACATTTCTATGTAAAAGCTCAACACAAAGCTCGTGAGAGAACAAGCTCTCTATTGTATCAACTCCAATCAATAGCTGCCCCTAATGGATGTGGGTACTTTCAATAAAGTCACTAGTTTTTACTCTATCATTACAAGGCTTACCCCTCCAAACAAAAAATTGCCAGTTTTTCTCCCTAATTTTTATTAACAAACCTCGCTCCCATAAGTAAACCCCAATATGTCAAAGAAATCATTTAGAATTTTTAATACCAATATCTGAAAAACATGAAAATCGTTTAATGGCTCCCCCTCGTCAGAAATCAAAGGTAGGAGTGGCCCAGTGACAGTTGGACCTACAGGCAACCAAAATTTTACACAAAATAACCCCCCTTCTCTCGTCCATATAAGAATTGTTCTCGATTTCTGTTAGAAATCGTATAACAGTGGGGCGAACTATAGAGTTCTTTTATTTAAAAAATGGTATTAAACTTTTCTCTCCATACCTTCGGGATATCAAGGGAATGAGACAAAATAAAGTTTTAATGACAGCTGGCAGTTGATTTATAGAAAAGTTACCTTGGTCGGGATGATTGCTAAAGATCGCTCAGCTGTTCAATTAACCGTGCATAATGGGACGTAAACAAACATATTACGATTCATTACAGCCCTAGCTTCTTTACTTTTTGTTTGAATCCAGAAAAGGGTTTCCATTGCGCAATAATATTACATGTGATTTTTTATAAATTGGTGTGCATAGGAAAAAATGAAAAAAACAGACGTAAATGGTTATTGTAATATTTTCAAGCTATAAGAAAGCAATTTTCCAAAGATTCAACAAAAAAAAACTCGAAAGCTACGGATAGAGTGACTCAAACCAGAATGTGATTTTTTATATATGGATAAGCCCAAAAAACATAATTAGAGAATCCATGGTATTAAAATGCTTCAGTTTATTAATCAAGAAGTGAATTAAATTCAATGTCTCTATCACAGAATCAATATAATTTTAAAAGGAAAATTCTTGTCCAACTGTACTTACTCTAGGGTCTTAGAAGGGTTGCATCATTATTGATAATGTGAAGGAGACACTACTTTTACCAAGCATAATACACACTTTTTAATATTTTAACACTATTAAATAAATATTTAAATAATAACACTTTTTTGAGTATTTTATAATGACCTTTGCGTTACACCATTCAGCAAAAGCAGAGCAAATAGAATTTATTCTTGCAGCTCCTCATAACTTTTAGCAAAAATATAACAGTTGCATCGTCTGCATAAAGAATTATTTTGCATTACTTACATGCTAAATTCAAATAGGCAGGGAAATCAATTATAAAGAACAAAAAGAGGTTCCAATGTACTACCTTGAGGTATTCCCTTATGTAAATTATATATTTTTGACAAAAACTATATAATTTAAAGTATTAAATTAAATGTAAAGTATTATAGACAAAAACTTTTGAAAGTCCTGTCAAACAGAAATGATTTTAATGTATCAAAAATATGACATATAAAGCCCAGATTTCTAGGTTCATTGATAAATAAACCAGTTCCTATACCCCTGTTGTCTAATAGTATCTTTCTAGTTTTATTTTAATATGCATTGACATATTTTTACTCGAAAGGCCCTTTTGGTTTAATTTTGAAATATCGAAAAATTAACCTGATAAAAACCTACGATTATTATTATGGTCGAATAAAAAAATAGAGTCTTACTAAAACTTACGTAGCAGGATGTTTATAATACAAAACACAACACAAACAATGTGGCAAAAGCCGACAATTTATTATAACCTTATACAATTTTTGGATGGTTAAAATAAGGTTACAAAGAGCCCCTGAGAGCTCCAAAAAGTTGTTTCAAGCATCTCAATGTATTGATATATGATATGCCTCCTCTAGAAAACATCTATACGTTTAATTTGAACTTTTATTTAATCGGATAAGAAGATAATCAAACGCTTGGCTTCATTCCGCCCAGCCTTATTATTATACAAATAATAAAGAAATACTAATAATAGAGGGGTCTTAATACACAGGGCACGTGTCCCCATCTATTTTTTTTTCTTTTATATATTTAAAGGTGCTGCGAGTCATCTTTATATTATAATAGATAATATAAAAACCACCTCTGGTACAATAAAGGAACAGTAAGAACCCCGCGTAGCGGTACCATCGTGTAGGTACGTTTTTTAATAACCTCAAGAAACCCTATAAATACCTTAAAAGGAGGTTCATATCTTATTTAACAACTATGTCTAGGTTATTGTTTCTTGGTTTGTTTTCTTTACCTAAAACCTCGATACAGTTATTGGTTTTATTATTTTTTTTATTTCATAATAATACATATTAATAGTTTTCAGGTTATATAATAATAAAAAGTAATGCGATGCAGCAGGGACAGCATAACACCTTTGCACTAAAAATCCGAAACCATCGATTTACCTGAATCGATTTAGATGTTTTTTAGACCTCCAGTGTTTTTTTTTTACTAAAATTTCTATCTGTCAGTGAGTCTCGTGTTCTTAGAATAATACTATATATAGAAGGAGCACTACTGATAACACGAAATCCGGTTCACTGGTGCAACTAAGTAATGCTGCCACCCTTACAAGATACAATTTTCTAAAAAAAAAGTTGGCAATACTTCCGGTTGCTGAATTATTATGTTCTATTATTAATTAATGATTGATTATTCATAAAATACTAATATAAATATCGGTGCATTACAATATTTTATGCATTTTAAATTGTAGTTTAACGTATTTATTAAAATTATATATAATAAGTAGTCCTCGTCAACTAAATGTAGATTCTTGTATTCCGCCACCCTTTTGCCATCTAAGACCAGTTTTATTAAATACTCAGCAGGTGTTTTAAGTTATTATATTTGTTCTTTACGATCTTACTTCATTAATAGATATTTATGGCACTTATTTAAAATAATGTTTTGTTGTCAGGTTGGCAGCATTACTTAGTTGCACCAGTCAACCGGCTTTCGTGTTATCAGTGGAATTACATTGTGTTTACGGCCCTGTGCTCCTTCTATATTATATAGTATTATTCTAAGGTTTTTTTTAGATCTCCAGTGTTTCTTTACTAAAATGTCTATCTGTCTGTGAGTCTTGTGTTATAAATAAATAAATAAATGTTTATTATTTTCTTTAACAAGTATAAAAATATTTTTGAAAGTATAGAATTACAAAGAATAAGAGATTAATAACAAAAAAAACATACATTATGAGTGTTGATACATTATGACGTTAGAGAGTTGAACCTTGAAACTAAAGTAATATATAAACCGAGTAGGAAAACTCTTATACTAACCTGTAAAAAAAAATTCAGACATGAGTGATCAGCTGATTGCTGGCTCAAAAATAAAAAATAGCTAAAATTGGAATAACTGCGCATGCGCCTCTTAGGATTTAGTTTTTTTACTTTGTTTTATTGGCAACCCTGATAACATTAGGTGAGTTTTACATTTAATCGTGTTTTCTTACTTTAATATGTACGTGATAATTTAATGATTTTGTATTAAATTCTGTGAAATAATTGTTAAAATAAATTAGTTAAAGAAAAAGAGAAAATATAGTAAAGGTAAAGTAGATGTTTTTATTAAAATTTTGAAGAACATCCAGACGACAATGTATTGCCTTATATATAACTTAAAATTACGATTGCTTTAATTATATTCAAAAATGTTTGGTTAAAGTTGTCAAATTACTAATTACAATTAATATTTGAAGAGGGAAAAATATAACTCGCAAAAATGTACTAAGGTAAATAGCGCCACTTGAAAAAAAAAGTTTAATTAGCCGCTCGTTTTAAGTTATTTAAACAAACCTAGTATTTAATTATTCGCACTTAAACCACTATTAGATGTGGCAAAATATATTTCTAATACAAATTGTACAAATTGTACAAATAAATGCAATAAAAACAAAACTTTTGAAAACCGTAAATAGTTGTTTACGTTTACGCCCATAGGAAAATTTGAGTCAACTCCCTGGTGGACAAAATGTGAACTACATGCCAGGTCTGACAGAAATCGTGTTTGTTTCCCTACTTGGTTTATATATTACTTTACTTGGAACAAAAAAACAATTTTGAGGTCTAGTTGTTATATCTGGAAAATCATTTTTATGACGTAACTAATTGTTAATAATGACATAAAAAACAGAAAAATGATCGGAACTACAAACTTCGTACTGTCGAATTTATCTACTTTAATAATTTCGTAAGAGGAGAATGTAGAACATTCGTAACCAGCATGTCATAGAATTTACACTGTTTAATAAATAATAGAAAAAATTGACAACACGCAAAACTTACCCAGTCGGCAACATCAAGCTCTAATATAATTATTTTTTTTTTTTAAAATCTGTATCATTTTTTTATCAAGGGTTTTCCGAAAAAAAATCTTAAATTATAAATACAACCGGTGATTTTTGTATCGTTTGATTTGACTGAGATAGAAAAATGAAGGACAATCCGTCCGACCAGAATCCCGTTTGTTTTAATTTAGAAAATCCTAAAATAAACCGAAACCATGTAAAAAAAAGCATCCAATCTTGTTACATTTTTTTTAATAAATAAAAAAGCCGTGGGAGGGCTCCCGTCTTTAAAGGGAAAAAATTAATTAACTCGAAAAAAAAATTCTTAATTTCAATAGATTTTTTATTCGGCCCCATTTAATTTTCACAACGTACAATTTTTATATTTACCCTAAAATGGCAGTGCAGCCAAGCAGACATTAAAGTCCCCACTCGAGATCTCGAAAATAGGAACCACAAAAAAATATTTATGCAGTCCAATTTTCTAAGTGCAACACGGTCGAGAGGCGTGTGAAACCCTTCAAAATTTTTTTGTCGTCTACTAATGACCCCTTTAGAGCCGGGGGGTGAGACTTCATACTTCTAACTAATGACTCGGTATCCGGACTTAATTTAACTTAACGAGGCCTTGATTAAGGTTGTTTTGCCTATTAAATTATTTTAATTAATATATTTTTTATAAGGTTCCTTATTTAAAAATTAAAAAATAATAATTTGAGATAAAATCTATAGAAATCAAGTCCCCTACTATAACATCATTAATATTTTTATTGGTGATTATAATTCAAGTTTATTAATTACTGTTTCTTTGTTTTGTTTAATTAATTGAATTATCTAATTTTGTTATTAAACACTGAAAGCTGTTACTTACAAATGCTTATACTATCACAACATCTAGTTTCAGCATAATTAAAGGGAGGGGGGACTATAATTTAATTCTAAAAGCATTTAACTCGTGACGAGTTGAAAATCGCAAAATAATAAGAGAGACAAACATAAGCGAGGTATTTGAGTTAATATACTATCAAATTTTATATAACATTTTCTTTTAATTTATTTTGCTGAGCAAAATAATTAGCAGCAAGAGAATGAACTATTTCAAGACTTGCTCCTTTCAAAGGTAACTGGGGAAGTAAAAAGATTAAAAGCAACCCGTCACGTGACTCTTAACTATATGTTTATACTTTTAAAACAAGGCTGGAGGTGATGGCCAGGTTTTTGGCAAATTAAATCATATTTTGCTCTCTACCTGCTGTCGGGTCATCATGCGAGGTGAAACCG
>JACMZG010001863.1:60030280-60170165 GCA_018340805.1 Microvelia longipes
GCAACCTCATAGCCGTCATTAAAAAAATCAAAATAGACACATTTTTTCTTACAATGATTCCTTCTGATAATAAATAAGGAAGCATAATACAATCGACACAATATAATTGTGCGAATTGTCAACTATTCATGTTTTGCAAAACTCGGTAGTATCAAATGATACATAATATAATCGGTAAACATGCATAATGTTATTATAGTGCATGTCATTATAAGCATACAAATGACTTAAAAGTACATGCGTGACATCTTGGCGTGCTCTCGCAACATATTATGCCCTTGAGTGCGCTGAAATTATACCCTCTAATAGTTGACTTTCAGACCGGTTGTTAAAATTATAGGCCTAGCACATATCTGACTGATCACAACACTGCAATTTTCAAACACGGTAATTGATTCAAAACTATCACTATTTCCTCCTTCTTATAATCTTCTTTTCATATTTTACATCCCTTGAAAATTGACAGGATGGAACTTAAAATCTCCTCTATGAAACTCTTTGCTCAGTATTTACTAGAAAGAGGAAAAGTCTTTCCTCATAAAGAATTTTGTTCAGTACTTATAGGTTACACCAAAAGTCTCCCATCTTGAAGAGTTTAGTTCAGTATTTTGCAGTATTGCAAGCTCTATAGACAAGAACGCAGGTCTGGTCATCACCTTAGTCACCAAGCCTTTCAGTCCGTTTGGTTCTAATATTGTAAGCTCTATAGACAAGAACGCAGCCGGGGTCTGGTCATCACCTTAGTCACCAAGCCTTTCAGTCCGTTTGGTTCTAATATTGCAAGTTCTATAGACAAGAAGCAGCCGGGGTCTGGTCATCACCTTAGTCACCAAGCCTTTCAGTCCGTTTGGTTCTAATATTGCAAGTCTATAGACAAGAACGCAGCCGGGGTCTGGTCATCACCTTAGTCACCAAGCCTTTCAGTCCGTTGGTTCTAATATTGCAAGCTCTATAGACAAGAACGCAGCCGGGGTCTGGTCATCACCTTAGTCACCAAGCCTTTCAGTCCGTTTGGTTCTAATATTGCAAGCTCTATAGACAAGAACGCAGCCGGGGTCTGGTCATCACCTTAGTCACCAAGCCTTTCAGTCCGTTTGGTTCTAATATTGCAAGCTCTATAGACAAGAACGCAGCCGGGTCTGGTCATCACCTTAGTCACCAAGCCTTTCAGTCCGTTTGGTTCTAATATTGCATGGTCTATAGACAAGAACGCAGCCGGGGTCTGGTCATCACCTTAGTGACCAAGCCTTTCAGTCCGTTTGTTCTAATATTGCAAGTCTATAGACAAGAACGCAGCCGGGGTCTGGTCATCACCTTAGTCACCAAGCCTTTCAGTCCGTTAAGTTCTAATTGCAAGGTCTAACAAGAACGCAGCCGGGTCTGGTCTCACCTTAGTCCACAAGCTTTCAGTCCGTTAAGTTCGCAAGCTCTATAAAGAACGTAAAAATTCTTCTCTTTGAAATAGAGAAAATTAATAATTAAAAACACGGATAAAAAAAATATATGACGAAAAAGATTAATAATTAAAAGAAACAAGGAGTGAGAGAGTGGGCACTAGGCCGAGACAGGCGTGTGTGAGTGAGATGGAAGGGTCGATAATGAGGTAACCCTCTAGGTTGCCAGGCAACCAGAGAGCCAATCAGAGCCTCCTTCCCTCCCCGACCACAGCTTTATATATAAAAACAAAAAAATGCTGCCTGTTATTTGCCGCTAGGCGGGAATTAGAGCCAAGTACCGAGCTAAGTACCTCAGATTCCTTTATATGGGTACTTTCTTTCAATACTTAACATGTTTATATGGAATCCCTCGATATGTTGAACTGAATTATAACACAATGGAATATTTTCCAAGGTAACTCTTTTATGAGGCTGAAGCTGTGACAAGAAACTCTTAATAGCTAATAAATCATTCATTCTCCTCTTTCTGCTACCTTATCTCTTGACGAGAGCAAGCAATTAAAACCAAGAATATGACACCCGAGTTTTCCACTGAATATCTCAGTTTCAGCACCTATAGATTCAATTTCATTGAATGTTTAAGCTTCAGTATCCATACAAATCCCATTTCATTAGATCTAGCACCCACAGATCCCATTTTATTGAACGTACAAAAGATCCCATTTCATAGTACGTCTAAGTTTCAGCACCTACAAGGGTCCCATTTCATTGAACGTCTAAAATTTAACATCTACAGATCCCAATTTCATTATGAATGACTTAATTTTAGCTCATATGGATCCCATTTCATTAAATGTCTTAATTTAAGCACAAACAGATCCCATTTGATTAAATGTCCAAGATTCAGCACCTAAAGATTTAAAAGATAAAAAAACTGTCAATTTGTTCATGGCCTGTAAGATTGATTTAACTTTAATGATAGACAATAGACACATATTTGTTTACATAAAAAGTATCACAATTCTTCAAGCTTATATACATAAAATATAAAAAGCAAGTAAGGTAATAAATATATCAAATAAAAAAAAGCAACTCTTGCTACTGAAAAAGATTTTCTTTAAAAATACCACCTCAAACTACAAATCACTGGAGCGATATAATCACGCTAAATAAGTGCTGCTTTACAGCAACTAAGCAAGAGCAACAGATTCGCTACAACGAGCTGTTGAAACATTTTAAACATTTGAGGGGTTAAAAACAGTTGACATTATGGAACAAACTTGAAAAATAATGGCAAAAAATAGGCTCGAGGAAAAAAAGCAAATAGGGTGATTTAACATAAATGACTCTGATTATTTTAAGTTTAAGGGAGATAAAGAGCCATTATTCCCCTCTGGTTGACAAGATAGGGATTACAAAGACCGACTAGCGGTAGGAAAAGGGAAAAAAACCTTATCTGCATTATAGATACAAAGAGAAATGCACAGTAATATCCTAATGTCGTGAAAATGACAAAATAAAATCATCCATGTTGCTCGAAGAGGACATTGAATGGTCATGTTTTACCAAATGGACAGTAAAAAATAATTGATATCTCTAGGAAACGAAGAAAAGAGTCCCTCCACTAAAATAATACTCTATTGGCAAAGCGCTTCTCAAGCTGATAGAATTTATAAGGTGGTTCAATAGGAGAGTTTTTATGAATGAAATCTAATTTTTTTGACAAGTTAGGTTATAGTCTGGAATTGACGTCATTGCAGGAATAAATAGTCAATTTTTAATGTTGACCGCCTATACCGATTCCTGCAATGACGTCACACGTCATTCATAAAATCGTCAGATCATAACCTCCGAATGCGTTTGGTTTGTTTACATCGAATTGAATCATCTTATAAATTTCTAACATATTGAGCGCTTCCATCCTATAGTACGACACACGGCTAAAATCAATTGACAGCGCGCCAAAAATCTGTGAGGGAAAGAATTCTATTGGTTCAGACCGACCCCGCTCTTTCCCCCTCACCTCATGCCAACCTCGGTATAAAAAAATACCTTTGTCGTAAATAAATAAAAGGCAACACTGGTTGTAATATTTGTAACTCGCGTCGCTTTCATTGTGCTCATTGATCTGTTTGATTTCGTTTCATTTCATTCCAATCTGTTCAATTCATCAATTATTGCGAAATTGTAATATGATTGAGTGCCTATATTGACGCTTGGACATTGACGTATTTTTCAAGCATTTCTTGCTATTTGAGTACAGCGCAGGTTCTGTGCAATGTCAACCAAAAGACAGCATTTTTTTTTAAATGCCTTGTCTTTCAATAGATGACAGTCTTGATTTTTTTAAGTCTTGAATGCATATCGTGTCATATTATTTTTATAATATGAAACAATACGCATTCAATTATACACAAACTTGACACAAAAAAGCAGTTTGTTTTGGAAAAAAGTAATTATAGCTGACAATTTATTTAAATCGTCAAACTTTTATCGAAGAACTATTATGATCCATTTCATTACGTAATTAAAACTTTAACTCCACTTAATTCATACTTCCCGAACAAATTAAAGCAACACTTAGTTGGAAATTTAAAGATACAACAATATTCTTTCTTAAAAGTAAATAAATAATTTTAAAAAAAAAACGATATCAAAAACAAATAATAAAATTCAAAACATAACCTGACTTTCAGTGTGGCCAGAGTAGGGATTAGCGACTAGTGAGTCGCGTAACACTCGACTAGTCGCGTAACACTCGACTAGTGAGTCGCGTAACACTCGACTAGTGAGTCGCGTAACACTCGACTAGTGAGTCGCGTAACACTCGACTAGTGAGTCGCGTAACACTCGACTAGTGAGTCGCGTACTAGTGAGTCGCGTAACACTCGACTAGTGAGTCGCGTAAACTAAGACTCGCGTAACACTCTCACAAACTCACTCACACTGTCAAAACATATGCTACTTACTCAGCTAAGTTCAGTCTTACGCGACTAACTCATCTAAGTCATTCTCAGTATTTCAAATAATTCCGCTTTTGCTCACTACGTTGTGCTTCCACTGCGGAAAGCATTTTCAGGGAACCAACCTGAGGTGGATTCAGCGAAGTTAGTATCATAAATATTAATAATATTGAAAGTTTTAGGCCAAGCTATTGGCCGAAGGCCCATATCTTGTATTTATTGTGAAAATAAAAATTTAAATAGTCAAATAGGATAATTTGTTCTTTAAAATAAACGTTCTTTATTTTTCACAGCATGAACGTCTTTAAAGTTATAGACAAAAACATTGCAAGCTCTTAAATTTTTTCAAAGGCCCTTAAATATAGTAAAAAGCCATTAAGTCATAAAGCGGGTACTATTAGTAAAATGGAGTGATTAAATTTAATTAAATTAAATTTCTAGTAATTTGATAAATTACTAGAAAACTACAATCCAATATCATTAAGATGGGTTTGAAGTAAATAATTAATGACATAGCAAAAATAGAACCATTGAAATTCATAATAAAATAGGAAAATTATAAAATTTAACAAGAAGACATCGCAATAGTGATAGAAAACATAAAAGTCTATGATTAATAAAAAAGAAAAACAACAGAGTCCATTGAAACCTTATACAAGGCTTGGGAAAGAAAATCACGGGGAAAACTGTAGAGGTGGAGGTTCTGGGAAACTAGTTTCCTTTGTGTAACGAGCTGATACTGGAAATATTACCGAGGGCAAGAGGAATCAGAGAACTGGGTGAAAATGGGAAATATCTACATTAGCAAGGAATGACTAGCAGGGAATAAGTGGTGCATTACCAGAGAATAATGCAGCATTCAATGCATGTACTCTTAACATGATACCGTTTTCCCAAATATCTGCCACACACATTAGGTAAGACTTAAGGAAATATATAAAATTTGTATAAAAATATATATTAAATAAAAAGATTAACATGAGTTGCTCTATACAAACGATTTAGTGTTGATACCACGACATATTGACTTTCTATCCTTTGACATAAGTAGCTATCAAGTCCAATTCCGCTTTGTTACTTACATGTGCTTCTCCCTGCGGGCTTGAGTGAATGCAAGTTGGTTTTAAACTTGAACCCCAGAAAAGAACATGTTATTTTTAAAAGTAAGGAAACATTTTTCATTCTTTCGTACAGTTTCTTCGAAACCAAAAAAGTATTCGAAACCAGTCAGGTAATTTAGTATTTTCTTAATCAGGCTCGCTATCTCTGCTCTATAAAAGCGGGAAGCAAATCCTAAGCATGCTCTTAACATTTATACTATTTTACTGGAATAATACATGTTTGTATTTCTTTGAATGTCCGGTCGCTTAAAACACAATATTTCCTATAAAACCAAGTTTTTTCTGTCCTCTAAAATATTCGTACATTTTTTGAGTAGTCAAATAGTTGTTTCAAGGAAGAGGTATGAATTTCTTCAATTGTATTATAGAGGTTCTTAGGAGGAGGTTTAAATTTCTTCAATTGTATTATAGAGGCTCCAAGGAGGAGGTTTAAATTTCTTCAATTGTATTATAGAGGTTCCAAGGAGGAGGTATAGAGGTTCCAAGGAGGAGGTTTAAATTTCTTCAATTGTATTATAGAGGTTCTTAGGAAGAGGATTAAATTTCTTCAATTGTATTATAGAGGCTCCAAGGAGGAGGTTTAAATTTCTTCAAATGTATAATAGAGGTTCAAGGAGGTGGTTAAATTTCTCAAATGTAATAGAGGTTCCAAGGACCTGTTAATTTCTATGTATAATAGAGTTCCAAGGAGGAGGTTTAAATTTCTTCAGCTGTATAATAGAGGTTCCAAGGAGGAGGTTTAAATTTCTTCAGTGGTATAATAGAGGTTCCAAGGAGGTGGTTTAAATTTCTTCAGTTGTATAATAGAGGTTCCAAGGAGGTGGTTTAAATTTCTTAATGTATAATAGAGGTTCCAAGGAGGAGGTTTAAATTTCTTCAGCTGTATAATAAGGTTCAAGGAGGTGGTTTAAATTCTTCAGTTGTATAATAGAGGTTCCAAGAGGAGTTTGAAATAGAGGTTCCAAGGAGGAGGTTTAACTCACGCATTGTCTCAGCTTTTGAAGAAAGCTGCCCGAGCGAACCCGCACGACCAAGTCGAAAGTTTCGTGGTGGACACCTTCTCTAAATAACTTAAAGAAAAAAGTAAACAAAGCTCTTAATAAGGCCAAAAAAGGGAAATTACCATCGCTTTGGAATCCTACAAATCCATCCGTAGAAATATAAATCTGCCATAATGAAAGCAAAACGTGAGTCGTGGAAAGAGCATTGTAACGAAATCAAGGGTGTTAGTTCTGCAGCTAAGTTCCATAAAGTTCTAGCAAAGAATCCGTGTTTGTAATGGTCCGCTGCTAATAAATGGAGACACCTTCACTTTTACTGAAGAAGAAGCTTTAATACATTTACTTCAATCTCATATGACAGGATGTCAGCTGGGCATAGACAAGGACCCTCCTACTTTGCCTTCAGTTGCACCAGATAAGGCCTCGCTCGAAATCTCTGACAGGTTAGTAACTGAAATGAAACTGGAATGGGCTATTAATAGTTTTTCTCCCTTTAAATCATCAGGGGTAGATCGCATCATACCTATTATGCTTCAGAAGGGTTATGACATCATCTCTTCTGCGCTCTCTATTATTTATAAAACTTTTTTGTCTCATCAGTATGTTCCACCAGCTTGGAGAGAGGTTAGAGTAGTTTTCATTCCTAAGCAAGGTAGACTTGACTTCACACTCTCAAAATCTTTCAGGCCTATTAGTTTAACATCATTTCTTCTGAAAACACTTGAACGACTGGTTGATAGGTATGTACGTGATAACCTCATGGTAGGTCTAAGCAAACAGCAGTATGCTTATCAAGCAGGGAAATCTTGCGAAGCTGCTCTACACCATCTAGTAGGAAAAATTGAGGAAACACTTGATAAGAAACAATTAGCACTAGGCATTTTTTTAGATATTGAGGGCGCCTTTAATTGTGTTTCTATTGAGTCTATAGTATCTGCAGCTTTGGAACATGGAGTTCATCCAACACTAGTTGGATGGATAAAATCTATGCTTTCACTGAGATTGATCAGCGCAGAACGCAATGGAGCCACAGTTAAGGCTGTTGTGACAAGAGGTTGTCCGCAAGGAGGCGTACTATCTCCTCTATTGTGGTGCTTAGTTGTGAATAGTCTTATAATGATTTTGCAGAACGAAGGCTTCTATGTCCAGGCTTATGCTGACGATGTGGCAGTGCTTATAAGAGGTAAATTTGTTAAAACTGTGTTTGAACTCGGCCAAAGAGTCTTAAACATAGTAGATAAATGGTGCAGAAAGAATAATTTATCTGTAAATCCGTCCAAGACAGTTGTTGTCCCCTTTACTAGAAAAACTAATCTGAGGGAATCCATTCAGCTATCACTCAGAGGGGAAACTATTAATCTTTCTTCATCAGTCAAATATTTAGGTGTAATTTTAGATAGAAGATTAACATGGAATGAACACCTGAATGCAAAATTAGACAAAGCCATGGCTGCTTTTTGGATTTGTCGTAGAGCAATAGGTCCTAACTGGGGGTTGAAACCAAAAGTTACACTATGGATTTACACCACCATGGTCAGACCAATAATCTCATATGCTTGTGTTGTTTGGTGGCCCAAGCTTTTCTCGAGTCCAACAAAAAGAAACTGCAACAAATTCAAGGAGTAGCTTGCAGAAGTATACTAGGTGCAATGAAGGGAGCGCCTACGTTAGCTTTAGAGGTGATACTTAACATCCCTCCCTTACATTTGTACCTAAAACATGAGGCCATGTTTGCAGCCTACCGACTTCACACCATAGGAATGTGGCAGTTGCTTAGCATCGCTACTGGTCATGTTTCCATTTGGTCCAGTGTTAATCTCTTAACATCAGCTGAAATGCCGCAAGATCTAACAGTTCCCCAATGGAACTTTGAGCGAAATTGGTCTTACTCTATCCCATCCAGGACCGAGTGGGAAAATATAAATTTGGATACCAAAAGAGATTGTGAATTGTGGTTCACTGATGGTTCAAGGATTATAGACAGATCTGGAGCAGGCATTTTTTGTGATGACCCCAGGCATGAAATCGGCATTAGCCTAGGAGCTTATGCTACTGTTTTTCAAGCAGAAGTATATGCAATTTTGGGATGCGCTCAGGTTCTCTTAAGTGAATCAGGGTAGATAAAAATATTATCTTATATACAGACAGTCAGGCAGCGTTAAAAGCCCTCACCAACCCTAAGAATAACTCTAAACTGGTATCCGAATGTAAGTCCACTCTTAATAAACTGGGCCAAAGCAATCATTTACAGATCATTTGGGTACCAGGTCATTGCGGAATTGAAGGCAATGAAAGCGCTGACCGTCTGGCCCGTTCAGGATCAAGCCAAATCCCAATATGCCCAGAGCCTGTTATTGGCATTCCAAAATGCGTAATAAGAACCCAACTGAAACAGTCTTTGAGAAATGCCTTTGAAGAAGAATGGCAAAACTCACCTGGGTTGAGACAATCAAAGCTTATGCTTTCTGGCCCTTCTCAGGAACGCACTAAGCTCATTTTATCACTAAGCAAAGGAGCTTGCCACGACTTGACTGGAATTCTAACAGGACATTGCAGACTCAATAGACATCTACATCTAATGGGTCTAGTGAATAGCCCGTTATGTAGATTGCAAAGAAGAGATGAAACACCAGCTCATCTCATTGGGTCGTGTCCTGCTTTGAACCAACAACGTTGGCTGGATTTCAACTTATTTTATTTTGAACCAGACCAGTTAAAAATAGAAACTGATAAGTTATTACGATTTTGTCGTTCTACTTGGATTTTTAAGAAAATGGAAGAAACGCAGTGACTCTCCTTTTAGATTTATTTCCTTTATCTCACTATCTACAACATTATCTTAAATATTATGTATTCATTCTTATTATATATGTGTATGTGTGTGTATGTATGTATATATATGTGTATGTATATATGTGTGTATGTGTAGGTATATATATATTTTATTCTATCTAACTTCTCCGGATTCAGGTACAATGGACCCACATACGAGGTCTAAGTACCTAGGAAATTATTTCCTCCGGAATTTAAATAAAAAAAAAAAAAAAAAGGAGGAGGTTTAAATTTCTTCAGTGGTATAATAGAGGTTCCAAGGAGGAGATTTAAATTTCTTCAATTGTTTTATAGAGGTTCCAAGGAGGAGGTATAGAGATTCCAAGGAGGAGGTTTAAATTTCTTTGTATTATGAAAGGTTTTTATTAGTTGAAGGTTCCAAGGAGGTGGTTTAAATTCTTCAAATGGTATAATAGAGGTTCCAAGGAGGTGGTTTAAATTTCTTCAATTGTATAATAGAGGCTCTAAGGAGGTGGTTTAAATTTCTTCAGTTGTATAATAGAGGTTCCAAGGAGGTGGTTTAAATTTCTTTAAATGTATAATAGAGGTTCCAAGGAGGAGGTTTAAATTTCTTCAGTGGTATAATAGAGGTTCCAAGGAGGTGGTTTAAATTTCTTAAATTAAATGTAGGTTCCAAGAAGAAGGTTTAAATATCTTCAGTTATATAATAGAGGCTCCAAGGAGGAGGTTTAGAATTACTTCAATTGTACAATAAAGATTCCTAGGAGGAGGTTTGTTTCCTTCACACTATCAGTTAAACAAATTGAGTTGCTGCAAGGAAGATCTTGAAATTCGTATGCGTCCATTTATTATATTGTAATTATTTTAGGTTAATTTGGGCATTAAAAAATGTTTGGAATGAAACAAAAGAAAAAGAAACAAAAACCAGCATTTGCTACTTGATACTTACAAGTAACATTGGATAAAAAACAAAAGCATGATCAGCTAGTTCCGCATTCTGCCACCTGCATTCAACTTCCTTTCATAAGATTTTAACAGCTTTTTAAATAAAATGTATCCAGTGTTGGATCATATGACCAATGGTATTAAGGCATCGAGTACCTGTAATTAGTATTCATGATAAACCTGCACCAAGTACCAAGATGAACCTGCACAAGTACCCTTGTACCAAATTTTAAGTATACCAAACAAGTATACTTAAAATTAAGTTATCAAGGTAAAGCGCAGGTGGAGTGTATTATAATAATCAATACAAAAAAGCCTCTCCACAAAGTTAATTAAATAAAATTCAAAACCGTCTTTCAACCTAAACGGTCATCATCAGTGCCGGAGAGAAGAATATATAGATGTGTCTATATCATTACTGAGACTGAGACTATAGGCTATATCAGTCTCAGTCATGATGTAGGCCCGTATTCAAAGACGTCCTAACATTTTCCTAACATTCTCCTAACTTTTTCCTAACATTTTCCTAACTCCTAACATTCTCCTAACATTTTCCTAACGTTCTCCTATCGTGTTTTAAAAGTCTTTTAGAGGCTTCGCATGATTTTATTTAGTAAGAACCTAAGGTAGTTATGTCAAAAAGTGACACCATTGTAAATAACGTAATATATCGCAAAATATCAATGTTATTAACTTATTACCTGGATTTATGACACACTTTGTCGTATTAATAACTATCTACTAAATTTACATAATATAAGTTACTATTAATCCACTTACCTTACTATTAGGGAATTTACCCTGAAATTCTTTTAACACCTCCGCCCAAGCCTTTTTCTTTTCTTCGGCCCGCACACAATCAGATTTTTTATTTTCTATGGTCTGTTTGTGGCGGGCTATCGATTCAAAGAGGAAATTCAGTTGGTCCGTGTGAATAATTCAGCCATTATTATACCAAAAAATTTTACACAAACAAAAATGAATTTGATGACAAAATACGAAAAACAAAATTGTGTAAATGATTTAGCAAAATGAAAACAGTGTTGCACTAATTAACAGGGGTTCATTAAGACACATTTGGATTCGTACAACCTGGTCCACGTTCAAACTTGAAACGCTTGATACTGCTTTATTTATGAAAGCTGTTACAATAATTGAACATTGTATTTGTATTAACTCTACTGTTTGCAGAAAACATATGTAAATAAAGTTTCTAATGTATTTAACATTCGCCAAAGCAAGGCCGCATTGTTGTTTATGACAAAGTGTGTCGTAAATCCAGGTAACAAGTTAATAACATTGATATTTTGCGACATATTACGTTACTTACAATGGTATCACTTTTTGACATAACTACCTTAGGTTCTTACTAAATAAAATCATGCGAAGCCTCTAAAAGACTTTTAAAACACGATAGGAGAACGTTAGGAAAATGTTAGGAGAATGTTAGGAGTTAGGAAAATGTTAGGAAAAAGTTAGGAAAATGTTAGGAAAATGTTAGGAAAAGTTAGGAGAATGTTAGGAAAAAGAGAATGTTAGGAGTTAGGAGAATGTTAGGAAAAAGTTAGGAAACGTCTTTGAATACGGGCCATAGACTCACCTACATCTATATGTTCTTCTCTCCGGCACTGATGATGACAGTTTAGGTTGAAAGCCGGTTTTGAATTTGATTAAATTAACTTTGTGGAGAGGATTTTTCGTATTGATTATTATACTTAAAATTAGCTTGTTTAACTACTAAATAGCTTGCTGTCTAAAGCGGAAATTATTCACACATATGAAAACTTAGTTATTAAGTACGACAAGATGTATTACATGCTCTATTCTGTTTACATGTTAAGAAAGAAGTACATTGCGAGGAAAGTTTGTTACAAGATGGCGGTGTGAGGAAAGTAAGAAGGGGAAAGCATAGCCTCAAGGCATGATATTCAGTCACAGGGAATTTGTTGTAATACTTCAAAACAAGAAAAAAAGTGGTTGCTTGCGAAGAATAATAATGTAATACACGTTCATTGCACTATCCTTTGTAAGCCTCTTCCGGCTATAAGAGGACACATCATCTTAAAGAGAAGTATATATCGACCGATTAAGAAGTTGAAAATTTGTAGAAGTTGAAAGCACATCGAACATTATTCGTAAATCCGAGCATTGCCGGAATCACTATTATCTATTTATTTACAATTCACAAATCCATCGGGTTGAATTAAAATGTAATCAATGTAAGCATATTCGACGGGTTGTCATTTAATCAAAAATCGACTCTACATGACAAGACCAAAGCACTCCTATATATTTTTATACTGGAGAGTTAGCTTTTAGCATTAATTAGTTCTTAATTTTGTTCAAGCAAGTGAAAGTTCGTTTGATCCTTCAGAAGGCTGAAATTGGAAAATTGGGTTTTCCGCAAAAATTTAAGAACTATTATTTTAATTTAGTATCTAGGTAGTTAGTTTAAGCTGAATACATTTGGTGACAAGTGGATAGTGGTATACCCCGGGTTTTTTGTGATTTAAACTTTTTTTTTTAAAGTAGAAATCTGCATACGTGGAAGAAGTTAATAGAATTAGGAGAAGGTAAATCTGCTGCATCTTGGAAGTTTCAGTCCTTTCCCGAACCGATTTTAATATTGTATCAGGTTTGGTTAGAAAAGAAGGGAATATTTGGTCGGTTTAGAGAAAAACTGGCTCAGAGTGCAATATGGATGGAGAGAGACGGAGCTATTCAGCTATTCATTGGAGTCCGACCCGGTAGCGAGCAAACACAGCTCGGCTCGCTCAATTTCATCCCCATCAGAAATTTATTAAAACTAAACACGGCAACGTTTTCTCTCCCTGCGACACCCCCATTAATTCTGTTTGCCCTCCAGCCTGGATTATTTATCAGTTTGGATACAAAGAGCTCCCCCTCTATGCCTCGTCTCTCCATGCCTCCACTACTCTACTAGGCCTCGAGGTACTACGCTACCTGCCAGGGGGGAGCTAGATTAATCATCCCTACTCTCCTGTATACTTTCCCTTCCCCAAAGTCCCCTCCCCCTCAAAAACCCAATCTCTCTTCTCGCTACATTTCTGTAGTAAAAACCAAAACCAAAAATAGGTTACCTACCTAAGCTAAAAAAATAATAATCATAAATGGCATTTACTTTGTTCACTAGGACCAGAGTTACTCAACTCAATAAAAGGTAAATGTTTGTCGCATTTAAGACAATTATCCACATATCTTTTAAGTTCGCACCATTTAATCCTAATTCACGAAACGGCTCTATCCGTTGTGAATGGCTCTATCTTGTGCCGTAGAACTCACAGAAATGGCTTATCTTGTGCCGTTAGAGCTCACAAAAATGGCTCTATCTTGAGCCGTTAGAACTCACAGAAATGGCTCTATCTTGTGCCGTTAGAACTCACAGAAATGGCTCTATCTTGTGCCGTTAGACTCACAGAATGGCTCTATGTGCGTAGAAGATGGCAAAGCCTTTTTCAGAGTTGTTTATCACCAGATCGAAAATGTTTTAACACAAACAAAAGAAGCTCGCGGAAAATAAAATTAAAAAGAATTTGTGTTTACTATAGTTGTAGGATACCTGGTAAATTATGTAAAGTTTATGAAATTAAGAAAAGTATATAATCCGATAACCGCCTCCGTGGCCGAGGTCGTTAGAGAGTTACTCTTTAGACTGACCCTTGACACCCACGGAGGTCTGGGGTTCGCATCCCAGGTTACGCTCTTAGTTTATAGAAGATTATTGTTTAGATAAATTATCGCCAACTTTAGAATACACTTTGAGCTTAACGGTTGCTACTACCACCCGAGGTGGTTCCCGCAGGGGTTATCCCTGATGAGCCGCAAGGCTCTAAACGGGCATTATTATTATTATTATTATTATATAAACTCCGATCAGCTTAAACCACGCATATTATGGATTTAGGTTGGTGTTTAAAGGAATGATAATCAAATTTGATAATCAATTTTTTTATCTAAGTAAAGACTCGATACACCAAGGTTTGATCGATTTGAAGACCCAATAATTGGAATCATTGGATCACAAAACATATCATAATATTTCTCGATATATTAAAGATATAAATGATTAGATAACCATCTTTGGGAATAATTTGATGGATGTATCAAGATTTCGATATGATGATATGTTAATCTATTGTTTAGATTAGTTCTGTGGAATGATTTGATATTGATACAATAGAGGTTTGGATTCAAAGGTATGACTCGATATTTCCAGGTTTGTTACAGGTACTCCTGAGAGAACACTTTTTCATGTTAATTGAGTACGTCTATTTAGAAACAATACTTTTTAACGATTTATCAGTACTTTCTGATAAATCTTTACTCGTTAAGTCTTAATTTTAAATGGATTTAAAAGTAAGACTTACCTGGTGCGGTGTCTGGCCGTGAATATCTAATCAAGTATTAGACGACGAGTGAATCTGAGAGATGTATTCCTTGGCACACGTAAGGACGAGATATTAGTGAGCGGACACGGCCGTCACTAATTCCCCGAGCTACGGCAACCTCATGCCTAGGCTGTCAGTACCACACCTAACTGCTTTGTTTATATCCTGCTTTCTTTTTATCGTCCATACAACAAGTAATAAGCGTATATTAAATAGTAGGAGGTTGGATGTAAAAAAAATTAATTTAAAAAATTTTCTTCTGATAACCAATCATTCCCTTGATTCCGCGTATTGCCTAAAATTGATTTGAGCTACAAAAACAATTCCTCTTAAGCAAAATAAAATTATGCTTAAGAGCCCTCTTCGGATGACGGACATGGAGGGGGAGTGGAGGATTTATTCCGCTTGGGCCTTCTTATATATATATATATATATATATATATATATATATATATATATTATATATATATATATATATTATATATATATATATATATATATATATATATATATGATAATATATATATATATATATATATATATATATATATATATATATATATAATTATATGTATGTATACATATTCTTAATTAGTGAGTCCCCCTTTCAAAAATTCATCTTCCTCTTTATGGTTCCAACCTTATTTGCTCATTTTTGCCTGTGGCCTTAAAAACATTGCTTTCTTTTCTTCTATATACAGCTTTTTCTATATAAGTAGCTAAAAATGATTCATTAGGTATTATATGTTATTGATCATTATTGATAATTGAATTAAATTAACGAAGACTTTAGTCCTTTTTTATTAAAATTTATTGAAAATAAATTGACGAAGAGCTTTCGCCCAGGGATCCTGAGCTTCTTCAGTTCTTAAAAATGACAAAATGATATTACAATTTAAAACAGTCTAAAAAAGCTCTAAAGTCATTGATAATTGAAGTACAAATATTGTTGTAAATTATGTACTTTAGATTTAAAAATATTGGGAACGGGGTACCTTGGTACTTCTTTTCACAAATAAGAACTCGGTTCGCTCGTCCTTATAGTGTCATGATTATCCAAATCTCAAGGTAGATTTAATTATGTCCCCTAAAGTCAAGGGTGTTATGACTTTAAACTAGCTTCGCTCGTCCTCAGAATGACGTGATTAACCAAAGCCTAAGGTGAAACCTGAGGTGGTATTACTTCGGTCTCGCTTTGTTCAACGTATGAATAAAGTGGTTATCAGAAGTGTAGAGTGATATGACATTAGACTCGCTTCGCTCGTCCTCAGATTATCATGACTATCTACAGTCTAAGGTGTTATCACTTTTGTCTCGCTACGCTCACCCTTAGAATATATTAGTAGATAAGCATTTAATCAAATAATTTGCATAATACTTTGTATTATATTCACGAATGCATTAAAGACATGTGATCATACTTGGTGGCCAAATTATTTTAATAATATAGTTCTGCATAAGAATATTAGCTTTATACTTGTTAAATATTAAGTTAAATTTCATTTTAATGATTTAAATCGGATACAGAACTTTTTAAATTGATAGTAAGATGAGTTGTGGAGTTCTCCAAATAGGAGAAAAAAAGAAAGATGTCACTCCACTTAGTATATATTTATTGATAAGATGAGTTGTGGAGTTCTCCAAATAGGAGAAAGAAGAAAAAGAAAGATGTCACTCCACTTAGTATATATTTTATTGATAGTAAGTGAGTTGTGGAGTCTCCAATAGGAGAAAAAAAGAAAGATGTACTCCACTTAGTATATATTTATTCGATAGTAAGTGATAGTTGTGGAGTTCTCCAATAGGAGAAAAAAAGAAAAATGTCACTCCACTTAGTATATATTTATTGATAGTAAGATGAGTTGTGAGTCCCAGGGAAAAAAGAAAAATTGTCTCCTTAGTATATATTTATTGATAAGTAGATGAAAATAAGAGAAAGATGTCACTCCACTTTATATATTTATTGATAGTAAGATGAGTTGTGGAGTTCTCCAAATAGGAGAAAAAAAGAAAAATGTCTCTCCACTTAGTATATATTTATTGATAGTAAGATGAGTTGTGGAGTTCTCCAAATAGGAGAAAAAGGAATTGTCACTCACTTAGTATTATATTTTGATAGTAAGATGAGTTGTGGAGTTCTCCAAATAGGAGAAAAAAAGAAAATGTACTCATTAGATATCTTATTGATAGTAATGAGGTTTGGAGTTCTCCAATAGGAGAAAAGAAGATGTCACTCATAGTATTATTTATGTGTGATGGTTGTGGAGTTCAATAGGAGAAAAGGAAAGATGTCATCACTTTATATATTATTGACAGAGCCGACTTTCAAACTTAACAGTTCATCATAAGTGCCGGTGAAAGCGAAGTAAAGAAGCTAGGAGACAGACGAAATAGATTTGTCCAGAGGCGGTTGTCTGACTTTTTCAATATGTTCACCAATACGCACAACTAAATGTTGAACAGCTATGAAACTTCCCCTGCTGTTTGATTATTTGCTTCGCTATCTGGCAACATGTTGAACGTCAAAAAGCAGTAAAAAAAAATAAAATGAAACAGGCAATACCTTCAAAATGGAATTTCGATACCTATAGATGTTCAGTGGTTTTATCACTGTATGATTTTATAAAATTTTAGATAAATCAGCAATAGGTTATCTTAGTTGAAAAATATAATTTCCAGGCAGCCAACGAAACCTAAGTCTTAATTTGTGCCAAGTTTTAACTTTGTAGTATAAACAAAGCGGGAGTTAAACACGACTCAGACAGACACCCACACGTTCATAGGCAGCAACGGTGAAAACCACAGCATCCTGAACATGCCTTCAACGAATAATTACGGTAAAACTTCGGTTTCGGATTTTTAGATTGAACGCACTAATTTTTCATTCTTTTTTCAGGTGAGAAAAAAAAACTAAAATGAGTAAATAAAAAGTAAAAAAGTAAACCTATTTCAACCTTTGCAATATTATGCATGTTGGATAATAACCTTTCAAATTGTAACCAGATGATTGTGTCATAGAAATTGGTTTTAAATCATGCAAATTTTGGTTAGAACTATTTAAACTGTTAGTGATTTAATTATAGGCGAAGCAAAGGTTGCCTTTAGGGGGTGGCCCGTCTTATTATAACAAATATATATTATATTATATATTATTATATATAATAATATATTATTATATTAATATAATATTATAAATATATATATATTATATTATATTATTTATATTATATATATATATATATATATTATATTTGTAAAATAGGCTTAAAGATGAACAAATACAAATTTATTTAACTGAAACTAAATATGGCGACATTTTGGTTTTTATTTTACTATAATATCACCACAAAGTTAATACGTCGAACTAATAAAAATTTATTTTTTTAAGACAAAAAGTTACCTTTAAGTAATTACCTTTGTATTAATTTATTTATATTTAAAAAATGCTTTCCTTGCCTGAACTATAGTTTACCAATAATTAGTTGGAACTATATTAGTTACCAATTATCAAGCACTACTTATAATTTTTTCCTGTATTTTTAAGGAATTGCGCATAATTATGTCGTTTGTTATCAAACTACAAAAGCCTTGACTAAGTTGACAGTGCACACTACTATTTGCAGTAGTTTAATGCTCAGTTGGTTTTTTAAATATTTTTAGCGCATTTCCTTTCTTTTATTATATATTATATATTTATATAGTTATATATATATATATTATATATATTATATATAATTATTATTATATACTTTTATTAATTACATACAACAATTATTATTTAATGATGAACTAAATGGCGGACTTGGTTTTTTTTTTACTAATAATATCACCACAAAGTTAATACGTCGAACTAATAAAACAAATTTATTTTTTTAAGACAAAGTTACCTTTAAGTAAGTTTTGAATTAATTTTATTTATATTTAAAAAAAATGCTTTCCTTGCCTGAACTATAGTTTTTATATAATTTTTGCAACAACCCTGCTTGGCTAGGGGGAGGGGGGGGGTACCAGGCCCCCCCTGGATATGCCCATGGCTGTAATATAATTATAAGAAAAGCGCTGAACAACTTATTTATAGATTCATACATAGAAAACCTTTTACCAACACACCTTAAGAATTTTGGGGACCGGGGATAACCTATAAGTGCTGAAATGACGGTGCATAAAAAAAGGGGAATTAAACTATTATCGGTATTTCAGGGCTTCCCTCTTGCAACGCGACAGGGAAGCAATAACCAGATGAAGACTGGTTCTCTACTCTTACACTAAAATCTATCTTAAGAAATCAAAATGAAGTTGATGTTCTTTTCAAGATGGTGGTATATTAAAGTTTTTTCCCCGGAGAACAATAGAAAAGAGCGGGAGGCGGGTATGCAGGTCACGTCTTAGCACCCCGAAGCGACCGGCCCCACATACTAATCTCAGCCTCTCTAGCGTGGGGCTCATGTGTCGAGGCGAGGCATACAAGTGAATTAACTTCGCTTTTCTTGTCGAGTTATTAATTCTTAGCTCGTTTTCCTTTATTACTTATTAGAACTTGGTAATCAACATTTCTCAACATGAGAACTTCGTTAAATCCCGTTTTATACGAGGTTTACGTTTCGAGAATTGGACAGACTAAACCACAGCTGTGGTTTAGTCTGTTGGTTAAAGCCAACAGTGGTTTATAAACTCTAGAAGTCTCAAAGTGTAAATAAAAATTATGTTAAGCAATGTTTTAATCTACTCCTTATGCTATGAATTTCATAGATATATTATTAATTAGAGAGATCCTATAGGTTACATTTTGAATCATCGAAAAATTAACCTGACCACCTTCGCTTATAAATACAATCAAAAGTTCAGAACAAAATAAAAGTAAAAAAATCGGGTACGGGGTACCTCGGAACTTTTCTTCATAAAATTCGGATGAGGAATGTTATGAGAAATAATAAACGGATTCGCTACGCTCATCTTCTCTACTTCGGATTCGATTCGCTTGTCCTCAGAAATAGTTCGCCAAATTTATACAACAACATGCCTCTGGACTTGCTTCGCTCGTCTTCATACAGTAAATGCATCCGTATGATTCTCAGCGGTCACCCATACATCACTGACCACACTCAATGCTTCTTAATTTTTATGATTCAACTAAAATCATGGATATACTTGCGGTATTGAAACGAAACTTCGTGAACTTGTTTAATAGGTATCGAATCTCTAGTATACACTTGTATCGAATCTCAACTCAATCAGATCATTTTACAATATTTTAAATAACACAAGTCATTCAATAAAAATTGAACTAATGATGATAATGAGATGAAACTTAGCACATATGTTAGTCTTATACATAGCTACATGCGTTTTTTTAATGTTAGTCACATGCGTGCCAAATTTTACATCCGATCGCATCATTTTTCCACGTTTTATGATTTTTCCAGTCATTATTGCTAGTTAATGACGTCATAAATAAATTATTTTCCGAATAGCGCAACTAAAGCGGTAGACTGATTTTTGTAGCAAAAATACACTGGGCGCTACGATGATAACAGACACACCTACACACACACACACAGACAACTTTGCAAAAACCACTAAGGAGGCCTTAAAACGCCTGAAACGGATAATTCTGGTTTAATCCCGGTTTTGGATTTTCTTTGTAAACACAATAAATAAATAAATATAAAATATAATAAAACTAGAAATTCAATTTTGTGGAGGAAATCCAAACACGTGCGTAAAAACAGGAAAACAGAGCACATGATATGCTTCACCTTGTGGCATTATTATCATTAGCTTTTATTTATGACCACTTATTGCTTCAACATCCATTTTTCTCATTTTAAATTATCCCATGCACTTATACATTTTTACAATCGCTTAGAAGCCGTTATAGAGTTCCAAATGAAATTTCGGCTGGCAATAGAAATTTGCAGATGAAATTATCATAATTTTGAAAATGTTATGATTTTCTTTAGCTTTTTACAGGGAAACTTAGAGAAAACAAAATCAGCTTGTTAAGCTGGGTGGTGCCAAGTTAAACTTTCCTTGATGGACTGGCTTCACGGATATAAATATAAATAACAACAAGCAAACAACGATAAATTAGCGATAAAGAATACATTTTGTATAGATAAACCAATTAAATAAGTAGATCTTATTGGACTACATAAATTTCAAAAAGGGGAAACAAAAAATTAAAGAAAACAGTCCTTTAAATAATATTATTTATTTAAGGGTGACACCAGGCATCATCAGTACAATCAGTTATAACAATAACGGTAAGATCATCTGCGTAACTTTGACTTTCAAGTCAGGACTATGGGAATGGGCACACTAACTTCGGGGATGCTACCGGCGTCTATCCCCGTCGGGCTGTATTAGACTGAGTAGTGAGTATAAGGGATATGGTAAGACTAGAGGAACTGGTGAGATTGGTAAAAACTAGTAACTGACGGGCCACGATATGACTAATGAGATCAGAGTAGGTAGTGCGGGACTGGAGATAATATACTAGACAAACTGTAAATCTGGTCACAGCTGGAGTTTATTATATTGGTACAGTTTATTATATTGGTGTGTATCACTCTTAACTTTTTTGTGGCTAATAGTGTGGTTATCTTTGGATTGTTGATCTTTGTATTGATTGCATCTCAGTATACAATCTATTATCTATGCATTGATTTCATCTTAGTACAAAATCTATAAACATTGTATAACAGATCGTATACTAATGATGCCAGGTGTCACCAAGGCGAAAGCTCTACTTTAATAAATAATATTATTTTAAGGACTGCTGTCATCGGCAGCGATAAATAAGTATACAATTAAACATGAATCGATCTTCTCGTTGTGCATCAAACTCTAAACCTAAAATCACATCGTGAACAAAATCCTCCTGTTAATACTAACTAACAAGTTCTTATGAAAAATAAAGCGAGAGTGATATCTCTGAATAGAACACATGAAAACTAAGGGAAAAACGAGTTTTCCTCGCTGGGTGGAACGAGTTGTGTGTGTTGGTCGTCGTCACGCCGGGTTAGCGAGGTACATTCCTATCAGATATGTGGACACGGTAGATAAGACCGTGAAATCCCAACCGATCCGCTCTCAGGGCAAAAACAACTCGTCGCCACATAATTATCTCCTCCTCTTGTTTTCTTATTACCTTTTTTTTTCTATCTTAGTTTTTCTTACTCGATAAACTTTTTTTCCCTTCGTACACATCTCGGATACGGTTGGATGTAGATTATAATCTTGGGTTACCAATTTTAATGGAGAAACACATCTTATGGATCATACTCAGGGTCAACACTCAATAATAAGTTTAAGAAAACAAAATATAAAAATAAACATAAAACAAGATAGGATTATAATGCTATATTGGTGGGATAAAAAACAAGCAGTGGATAGTGGCTTTTCGTAGCTTCTTTGCTGGTTTTCTTTTAAAAAAACTAAGCAATAAGATTTCATCTTAATCACTTCATTTAATTTCTTCAATATCCTCGCCATATTGCATGCAAAATGATAAAATTATCGGGTATGGGGAAGCTCGGAACTTTTCCTACCTTATCAGATATGCTACGCATATCGTCATCGGAGTTGCTTCGCTCATCCTTAGAATTTAAAAATCGCCTAACTTTTTCTGTTTTGCTTTTTCGATCCTCAGACAAAGAAGATTATTTGCTTGTTACATTTCCTAGGTGTCTCTCGCACAATTATATTGTGTCAAAGAAGATTTGCCTTAATCTTTTTTGCAGATAATGATAATATTATATATAAATAATAAATTTATTAGGAAACAGGAAAAATCATATTTTCTTATAGATTTGGACAATTAAAGGTTCCTAACTTTGTTCTAATTTCTTTATGGGTTTAGAGCACTATTAACACACTATATGCCGGCAAAGCAAGAGATTCTGTCTTGAAAGGGATTTGAACTCATTGAAGCATGCAAAGCTTCTTAGACCCCTTGGTCATTTCGAAACCTATGAACTGGTGTGTGGTCTCGGTGTCTGAGTCGACCAAGAAAAAATAGTATGTTTATGGTGTCCATGTCAACTGTGATACCTTGTAGTCATTAATAAATCAATTATGCCCAATATGCCAAAATACAGCACTGCACAACATAGTGTACAAGATTGCGTTTTTTGTAGAAACATCAAAATTAACTTTCCACAAAAATTAAATTCTTCTTCTTAGTATCTTCTTTAGATTTTTTGTAGGAAATTTCCCAGTTAATGCAATGGTTCAAAATTGAATGTTAAATTTCAACTGATTAATGTTTAGTGCTTAAACACTAAGTTCTACACGTAAGGTAATTTATACATTTGACCTGGTATCAAAATCAAGACGGGTGAATCCTTAGTCTTACAAAGTCGTAAGAATTCTGAGACTTACGAATCCTTAAATTTGAATTTGTCGTTGTTAATTTAATATCGAAAAATGTACATCTAGTGGAATCCGTAACAGCAAATGCAATAAAGAGTAAGCGAAATGACAAGAGATTGACATATTGTTCTAACCGAGAAATGCGTTTGAATAAATATGCGTACAAGATGTAAAGATTGCATAACCCCGTCACCAGCATAGTTAGCTAATCGTTATAAAAAACCAATATAGAACACAAAACAAAAAATAAATTAGCACTGACAAAACTTGAAGGCAAGTAAAAGGTGGGATTTCGATTCCTATTCACAGACGTATGAGAAGAAAAATCACATGAGTTTGAAAAGAAGTTTCTTTTTCTGTCATAAGACCTGACCTCCACCGCACAGCGACCTTTAGTTTCACCTCGTGAGACAAAGTCCTTGCTATCCTTTCACAGCATTTAGTATCTCACCAAACTTCAACATGAGAAAATCGTGCATTTTAACTATATTACGTCATGTTTATTTTAAAACCACATGTGCTGGAGGGAGCAAAGTTATGCTGGAAAAATATATCGCTAGAAGGATAGAAGGTGTTATCGCCTCTGTACTCAATTGTCTGCATAAATTGGTTTCCCCTAAAATACCGATACTATAAGATAAATAAAAAATAAATAAATCTTCTATAAGATCAAAGAAGACTTGAATATAATAAGTTATATTGAAATATAACTAAAAATGAGTTATTAAAATTAATAAATAATAATTGTATTTATCATTTGATATTATCGAGTTTTGTAAAACATGAATAGTTGACACAATATAATTGTACACAATTATATATAATTGTAACAATATAATTGCGATAGATACACCTAGATAATGTAACGAACAAAACGCTAAGCTACATCTGCGAATTTGCTTGTTACGTTTAATAGAGTCTCTGGCACAATTATATTTTATAATATTTTCATCTAAAGCGCTAGATGAAACGGGTTACTTGACCTCCCCCTAGAAAAAATCCTGCGGATGCCCATGGTTGACTGATGATGGTATTCAAATTATGATGACAAATCATGATTTGAAGTGCAATAAATTAATGAAAGAAAAGAAGTCTCTCCACAAAATAAAACTTTATTGGCAAAGCGCTTTCAACCTAACTAGAGGCCATCATCAGTGCAAAACCGTTGAGATGTTAAAGAAGAAGAGAAGTGAGTCTATGTTTTTCTATTAGATATGAGAATCAGACATATCTAATAGAAAAACATAGACTCACTTCTCTTCTTCTTTACATCTCAACGGTTTTGCACTGATGATGGCCTCTAGTTAGGTTGAAAGCGCTTTGCCAATAAAGTTTTATTTAGTGGAAAGACTTCTTTTCTTTCATTATTTATATTGGACTCCATTCACGCTCAATCTAAGGATGCAATAAATTAGATAACCATGTGATAGTCATTAGGGAGAAGTGACAAATCTAGCAAAAAGCTAGCAAGTAAGCCACGTCATAGGGCCCTTTTTTGCTAACTCCCTTAACGGTTTTGCACTGATGATGGCCTTAGTTAGAATATAGTGTTCTACATCTAAGTTTCAGCTATGCCATATTGAGTCAAATTATAAGATGAGACTTAACTATACAGTATGTTTCCACAACTTTAACTAGAAAAAAAAGAACTGTACTGCAAAGCTGTTTGCCAATTCTTGAAACCGTAGGTATAATAAGACCCGAGGCCACAAATATGACCGTTTTTTGCCACCTGCCAAGCTGTCATGTGAGCTTGCAATTCTTTACCAAATTCCCATAACAGCTAATGGTTACCTACCGCAGCTAGAGAGCACATCGTGTCTCCTATGAACTTATTGACATCTCATGCTACAAATAAATTAACAATTTTCTAAAGTGCATTTGCAACTCAGTCATTTAAAGGAGAATAGTTAAATGAATAGTAAGTAGGATGATGAATCTTCATATTCTAAAAGATTAAAAATTTAACAGAACTTAGACCAGATGATTGTTTTAGGAAGAAACCACTTTACATCCAAATTACAGATGACTATGTCGCGGAAAGGCTAGAGGTTAGAGGGCGTAACAGACTGCCTCACCAGGAAGAAATGGTGCGTGAAATTAGGCTTCCCGAGGAAAACACCGCGTCAAGAAAACCGCTGCCGAGAATAATGCGATAATAGGGCAGAGGAAAGATCTGTGGTCAAGAAACCTTATCAAACCTAATTACCTCTTTTCATAAATATCATTACCATATCCAAAACATTCTTGTAGGACACTTCAGTAATAAACATAGAATTATACGATATATAGAAGGAGCACTACTGATAACACGAAAGCCAGCTTTATTTAGGTGCACACTGGTGCACCTAAATAAAGCTGCCACCCTAACAATATACAATTTTTTTTAAAAAATGCTGGCAATACTTCCGGTTGCTGCATTATTATGTTCTATTATTAATTAATGATTGATTATTCATAAAATACTTATATAAATATCGGTGCATTACATATTTTATGCATTTTAAATTGTAGTTAACGAACTTATAAAAATTATATTAAAAGTAGTTCTCGTCAACTAAATGTAGATTCTTGTATTCCGCCACCCTTTGGGCATCTAAGACCAGTTTTATTAAAATACTCAGCAGGTGTTTTAAGTTATTATATTTGTTCTTTACGATCTTTTTTCATTAATAGATATTCATGACAAATATTTAAAATAATGTTTTGTTGTCAGGTTGGCAGCATTACTTAGTTGCACCAGTCAACCGGCTTTTGTGTTATCAGTGGAATTACATTGTGTTTACGGTCCTGTGCTTCTTCTATGTATAGTATTATTCTAAGGTAATAAACAAACAAAAATAGAGACTATTTAAGCATCTCGTTCAGGGATAATTGTACTCACTCATAATACTCAAATTTGGTGTTTTAATCTTATTTTTACTTTTTCCACAAAAAAAGTATTGTGTTTGCAAAAAAAGCCTAAATCGGGATTTCCCCTGAAGTATCCGTTTTATGTGTTTTAATACCTCCTAAGTGTTTTTCCCAAAGTTGTCTGTCTGTATGTGGTGTGAGATTATGTGTATGTCTGTCATCATCGTATCTCCGTGTGTATTTATGCTAGAGAGTTGATACTTAGTACAAAAATCAATCGATAGGTTTAGTTGTGCTATCCGGAATTTTTTTTCTAACTTCATTAACCCATTCGAAAATTTAGCAAAATTTTCGAAATTTAAAAAAAAAAACGCTTAAAAATGTATTGATCGATTTGAAGATTTGGCACCTATGTAATCATACATAAGATCGACATATACGCCAAGTTTCATCTTATTGTCAGCATCATTTCAATTTTTATCAAATAACTATTGCAAACAATTGTAAAAATTAAAAAATAATTCCAATGAGTTGAAATTTGGTACCAGTACATCGTTTTTGATAATAAATTAGTTGAAATTTGGTACCAGTACATCATTTTTTATAATAAATGAGTTCACTGTATGTTTGGTTCTTATAGGGCAAGTATATCTACGGTTTTTCTTGTATCATAAAAGTTAAGCAGCTTCGAGGGAGGTCATTGCCTGAATGTACTGCGCTGCAGTACATATGGTACTAGCAACTTGATAAAAGTCACACCAGAGGTCTAAAATAACGGATAATTCAAAAATCTTGGTTTTAGATTGTTAGTCCAAGAAGAATACACTTCCAATATGCATGCAGTATAATTAGCAACTCAGACCGACTCAAAACTCTTAAATAGATCTTTAAAATTAAAGTATAATTTATACATGGCAAGAAGTGAAATTTACCTTCATTCCCATTTTAACTGGACAGGGTCGTTGTTGATTTCCATTTGATTAATAACTAGTAAATCATGTTAGTCAGTTTAGGGCATCAAGTTGTCAGCTTAGGGTTTAGGCATCAAGTTGTCAGTTTAGGGCATCAAGTTGTCAGTTTAGGGCATCAAGTTAGTCAGTTTAGGTCATCAAGTTAATCAGTTTAGGGCATCAAGTTAAGTCAGCATCAAGTTAGTCAGTTTAGGCATCAGTTAGGGCATCAAGTTAGTCAGTTTAGGGCATCAAGTTAGTCAGTTTAGGGCAATTTGTCAGCTTAGAGCATCAAGTTAGTCAGTTTAGGTCATCAATTTTGTCAGCTTAGGCATCAAGTTAGTCAGTTTAGGGCATCAAGTTGTCAGCTTAGGGCATCAAGTTAGTCAGTTTAGGGCATCAGTTAGTCAGTTTAGGCGTTAAGTTGTCACCTTAGGGCATCAAGTTAGTCAGTTTAGGTCATCAATTTGTCAGCTTAGAGCATCAAGTTAGTCAGTTTAGGGCATCAAGTTGTCAGCTTAGGGCATCAAGTTAGTCAGTTTAGGGCATCAAGTTAGTCAGTTTAGGCGTTAAGTTGTCATTAGGGCATCAAGTTAGTCAGTTTAGGGTTGTCAGTTAGGGCAAGTTGTCAGCTAGGGCATCAATTTCAGCTTAGGCATCAAGTTGTCAGCTTAGGCATCAAGTTAGTCAGTTTAGGCGTTAAGTTGTCACCTTAGGGCATCAAGTTAGTCAGTTTAGGTCATCAATTTGTCAGCTTAGAGCATCAAGTTAGTCAGTTTAGGGCATCAAGTTGTCTTAGGGCATCAAGTTAGTCAGTTTAGGGCATTAAGTTAGTCAGTTTTAGGCGTTAAGTTGTCACCTTAGGGCATCAAGTTAGTCAGTTTAGGCCATCAAGTTGTCAGTTTAGGGCATTAAGTTGTCAGCTTAGGGCATCAATTTGTCAGCTTAGGGCATCAAGTAGTCAGCTTAGGGCATCAAGTTAGTCGGTATAGGGCATTAAGTTGTCAGCTTAGGGCATCAAGTTGTCAGCTTAGGACATCAAGTTAGTCAGTTTAGGGCACAGAAGAGACTAAATTTTATTAGATAAAATAAATAATCCTTTCTGTGTTCTAAACTGCCTTTTATCTATATTATTGAAAAGATACACAAAAGTATTAATAACTAGAATAATTATAATTTAAATCCTGAGAAACACCCAGAGGATAGTCTCTACGGATTAACAGCTCCATCTCGAATATATCTTTGATTCGATTCAAACCTTTACTATAATCATAAAAAGAAGGACCTCCAAAGAAAATCAACTTTATCATGGAGTAAAAAAAAATCGAAGCGAGTTTCCTTGTATCCCTTTTAAAGAAAGTCGCCTAAAGGGCGAGTATAATTGGAATGGAAACGTGATGGTGTTTGTATGTCCTTAAGGATGCTCAGCTACTGTGACAATGTCTTTATCCCGAGATTAAACAAGTTCTTAGAGTATCAACGAATCGGTTTGGATGAGGAATCACTGGAGCTTGGCAGCCACTATTAGAAAATCAACGTAGCGTCAACTATCACTCAATTACATCCAACCTCTGCACCGGGTCACCAGCCTCCACCTACTTTAAACCCGCTATGTCACTTCAAATAGAAAGAGTTTAAGTTACATCTATATATAAAGGAACAACAAGTACCTGATTATTTTAAAAGAAATAATCAGCCATTTTGGCTTCATAAGCCAAAATGGGAAGCGTATTTTCTCTAATATCACGTGATACATTCGGCTTAATAGACGCTGTAGTCGCAGATCAAACTTGACTAGAACGCGGAACTGTTTTTGATAACAATGATAACAGAAGGTAAACGCTTATTAAAGGCTCTTGTGGAAAGAACCTGATATCTTATCTCATTTTTAACGATTTAATTATTTTAAATGATAAAGTAAGGGCACTTTTGAGGAAAATTAAATCTAAAATTTAGGTTGTAATAATGACTATATTTCGCCTTCTCCTCAAGGCATACTCATGTCTCTTAGTAATTACATCAAATTATCAGTTTTAAGTAAGCCAAAGACTATTGTCAACAATTAAAAATTAAAAAAACACAACTACATAGCTAAAGTACTAAATACAGTTAAGGATACATATAAAAAAGACAATAAAGAAAATGTATGTAGTTGTGTTTTTTAATTTTTAATTGTTGACAATAGCCTTTGGCTTACTTAAAACTGATTTAATTGATGTAATTACTAAGAGACATGAGTATGCCTTGAGGAGAAGGCGAAATATAGCCATTATTACAACCTAAATTTTAGATTTAATTTTCCTCAAAAGTGCCCTTACTTTATCATCGAATATAATGAGGTTATTGTTCCTCATATATTCCTCAGGAGGATTCAACTCTCAATGTTAATTATTTTAATTTATTGTCAATGAGTAATAATAGTCAAAGAGTGATTATTGTCAAAGAGTGATTATAGTCAAAGAGTGACAGTAGTCAAAGAGTGATTATAGTCAAAGAGTGATTATAGTCAAAGAGTGATTGTAGTCAAAGAGTGACAATAGTCAAAGAGTGATTATTGTCAAAGAGTGATTATAGTCAAAGAGTGTTTAGTCAAAGAGTGATTATAGTCAAAGAGTGATTATAGTCAAAGAGCAATTTTATTTTGAACTGCTTTAAACCAAATTTTTTGATTATAGTCAAAGAGTGATTATAGTCAAAGAGCAATTTTATTTTGAACTGCTTTAAACCAAATTTTTTGAAAATATACCTTGGTTGACAAAAAGAAGAAACACATAGTCTCCATATCTAGAGTCGAGCACTTTATATGACTGCGCATGCGCAAGCTCAAAATGTTAGAAAATCGCAAATTTTTTAGGTTTCTTGTAATAAGTGGTTCCCTTAAAAGATGACAATTTTTAAAGCAGAAATAATTTCCTATAAATCGAGTATTATTAACTATTAGAAGTATAAATAGAAATATATTAACTATTATGAGTTCAAGAAACAGATCTATGTCTACTCTTATTAGGGATTTGTCGGAGTGATCAAACAACGCAGCCTGCTTACGGACGATCTATACTAAGAGAGAGGTGCTTTCTCACTCTAACTCTACTTTTTCTTTTACTTCGTCAATGCCAGGGATTCAGGGATTCCCAAAACTTGAGAAAACTTGGTCGCGGACACTTATTGATTGGTATTGTGAGAGAATTACTAATAAAAGTGTATTATCGTTAAATAAAATTTTAAACTATGTAGGTATACGTTTAAACAAAATATATAAAATAAATAATATTTCATTAATTCTTTTTACTTTTCCTCATTAATAACGTAAGTATATAAGAAAAGTATTGTGTTTGCAAACAAATCCGAAACCGGGATGTCACCGGAATTATCCGTTTCAGGTGATTTAAGGCCTCCTGAGTGGGTTTTGCAAAGTTGTCAGTGTGTATGTGTGTGTGTGTGTCTATTACTATCGTAGCCCCCAGTGTATTTATGCTAGAGAGTTTAAACTTTGTATAAAAATCATTCTACTCCTTTAGTTGTCATAAAAAATATTTTTTATGACGTCATTAACCTGCAATAACGGCTAAGCAAAAATTTCGAAAAATCATAAATCGCGGAAAAATAATGCGATCTGTGATTGAGATTTGTCACGCATGTAGCCATGTATAAGTCTAACATATGTGACAAGTTTCATTTCATTATCAGCATTAGTTCAAATTTTATCAAATGACTTGTGTACGTTTGTTTTTAAATTGTATAAAATCGAAAAAAAAATCTATTACGTTGAAATTCAGTTAAAGTGTACTCCATTACGTAATAATTAAGCACACAAAGTTTCGTTTCAATGTGACTAGTATTTTTGTTGGATTATACAAGTTAAGCAGCATTCAGCGTGGTCAGTGCTGTATGGGTGACCGCTGAGGATAAAACGAATGTATTTAATATCTGAGAACGAGCGAAGCGAAAATCATGTATGGATAAGTATATTAAATAATAATTTTCCAAAATAGTTATTGGACTGTTAAGAATTAAATTCTAGGTTAATTAATGAAGACTTCAGTCCTATAGAATTTTTATTTAAATAAACATTAATTACAGACGTTTCGCATGGCGAAGCCAAGCATCTTCAGTGTAAACAAAAACCAAAACAAACAACCAACACCAAAAAATATTTAGTAAAGCATACCAAAACCAAAAGAACGTCACAAAAACTTTACCACAGTTAAACAAAATGATTTGAAATGTAAGGAAAAAAACATCAAATTTAAAAAAAAAAACAATAAAACTCAAGTTAAATGAACAAAATCAAACAATAATCAGATAAGGTATTATTGAAATAAGGTTAGGAAAGAAAGGAAGTCTGGTGGAAATTTAAAAACTAAATAAGATTTGCAAATTACGGGGGGGCTAATTTTGAACGGTTTTTTTTTAGTTAAGAATGTTTGCATATATACTATTAATATTGTTAGTATCAGTTTTTTTATTTATGCTATTGGGGTCAGTTTTAATATATAGGCTTTCTAAAATCCGTCGTTTATTGAAATGTTTTTCAGTATGTAGTACTTGAACATGGTCGTTGTCAATTTTATGATTTTTCTTTGTCATATGTTCCGAAATAGCAGTATTAGTTTTTAATACTGCTACTAATACTTTCTTTCCTAACCTTATTTCAATAATACCTTATCTGTTTATTGTTTGATTTTATTCTTTTAACTTGAGTTTTATTGTTTTTTTTTTTTTTAAACTTGATGTTGTTTTTTCCTTACATTTCAAATCATTTTGTTTAACTGTGGTAAAGTTTTTGTGATGTTCTTCTGGTTTTGGTATGCTTTACTAAATATTTTTTGGTGTTGGTTGTTTGTTTTTGGTTTTTGTTTACACTGAAGATGCTTGGCTTCGCCATGCGAAACGTCTGTAATTAATGTTTATTTAAATAAAAATTCTATAGGACTGAAGTCTTCATTAATTAACCTAGAAGATAATTTTCTATTTTAGAAATACAGAAAGTACCTGTTTTATTAAGTAAGTTGGCTATACTTCAAAATTTTGGATAATATTAGCCATAAAACTTGGTCATAAAATATCAGAATTAGGTCGCGAGGTAGATACCACCAAATTTAAAGAGTAGCTGCATTACGAGACCTATCTATATAACCATAAAGTTCTTGTAGATAAGTTTCTTTAAAATGGGAACGTTTGATTAGAGATTCATGCAATTTAGTACTACTAAGATAACCCCACTAGTATAATGCATCGCTAGTGGGGGACTATTATTTGTGCCATATTTAGTTTACATCACAGCAATACGAGACCAATCACAATCCATCAAATCAAATGCGATTAAATACCTGCTGCGTAAAGTTCCCCTCGTACTAAAAATTTCACATTTAACTAGAAAATCTTTAAAAAAACGAGAATCCAATTTAATCTTTGATTAACTAATCTATTGTTATAGGACCACAGGATACGTGTGTCTGTTTTTCTCGTACGAAAAAAACTCTATTTTTTATAAATAAAGGCGGGAAATGAAGTATTGGCGCCAGTTTATTGACCAACATTAACTTATTAAGAATTTTTTGTTGTCGCATATGATGGGATACGCGAAGAGATTTTACGCAATGACGACACAGCACGGGTGACGAGTTGTGCAATATCCAACAGCACGCACTTTTCTAAAAAATCAACCTTGGAATCAAATTGTCTTGGGACGCTTATTATAACCGAATCAAATTATACCATTTTTTTTAAAAAAATGATACATGTGTGATTTTTAAAAAAAGGAAAATTAAATTGGACGAGGTTTCCAATTATAAGGCGTGCGAATTTCGATTACTCCTTGGACATGATCCGTAAATATTAAAGCAATCGAAATTGAAGTAATATACGATTGATAAAGTTAACAATACTAGAAATCCAGACGTTTCAGTAATAACCGGCGATTAAGTAAGAAATTTAGATGATACTCAAATCTCTATAAGTCTAATTTATGATTTAGAAGGAAGTGAACAGTTTTTAAATTGATGAACGGAAAAGCAGACAAAACTTAGCGCCGGATCAAGACAGCATTTGTAGGGGACAAAAAACATCAATATGGCACACCAATATTGAAACTTTGATGCCAAAATTAGCATTAAGTTAAAGCTTATCTTTAAACGGGTTGAGCGCTTCATTTTGAAACTCCAGAAAAAATATTAACGAGCAATTATGCGACTATGCTTAAGTTACAAAGTAATTACCGGATATTTAAGCAAGAAATGGATTGTTAAGCTCGGATACATGCATTTCAATGAAAATTAATCCGGTATGCGAACCTCCATGCCAGAATTATAGTGTAATTACAAACTTTTGTGACACAATATAATTGTGCCAGAGATACAATGTAACAAGCAAAATATTATGCTACATCCGGGAACTGTTCATCGTTCGATATTCATCGTTCGATAATGATGGCTCGACTTAATGACATGTCGTACTCTGAAATATTTACCAAAGACGAGCGATGAGATAAATCGTAAAACTCGGTATTAACAAATGTTTGTATGCCATGCATGTTGGTGGTATGAGTCCCCAGCTCGTTTCTGGTAAATAATTAAACTTATATCCATCGACCATCGAAATTTTAAATCGAAAGGCAGAGTGAGTTCAGGCTCTGCAATTACCCTAATGTAGACGTAAATAAACAGTGATCAATAATGACGAATTTCGAATGACATTATGCTGCCCAGATCTAGCATAGTATTATGAATTTCAATTTGTCTTTTCCACAATTATATTGAGTCAACTATTCATGTTCTGTAAAACTCGGCAGTATCAAATGATGCACATGATGTTGATGCCCAAAAATGATCGACCAACCTAAGTTGGAACCAGGTTACAAGTAAACTTGGAGTTCTGTTCTACTACTTAATAGTATCCTTCTGCTCAAAAAACCTACTGAAAGAAATTCTGGCGTGGTGGTCTATATGTTGGGCGAATTTCCTTTGGAATGCGTGTTTCCACGCTTAAAAATCCATTTTTTGTTTAAGGGTCCAATTTATGCTTTATAACTTAAGCAGTTACCAATTATCAAGCACTACTAATAACAATTTTTTCCTGTATTTTATAAGGAAATGCGCATAATTATGTCGTTTGTTTAACAAAACTACAAAAGCCTTGACTAAGTTGACAGTGCACACTACTATTTGCAGTAGTTTAATGGTCAGTTGGTTTCTTTAAATATTTTAGCGCATTTCCTTTATAATATATATATATATATATATATATATATATATATTATATATATATATATATATATATATATATATATATATATATATATATTATTTTTAAATGTTTACTTCAAGATTTAATTAATTTCTATTGTAGGAGTATCTATAAAGATTATAGTGTTATGTGCATCGGTTGTTATTGCCACCCTGACCAGCTTTAGACCTAAATATCATTTTCTAATTGTCTGTTTTAGTTTACTCGTTGATTGGATGATGGAAACTTTAAAAATTGAATCCCTTCTTTTAAATAACATACATTTTTTTAATCATGAAAAAAGATGGAATTCTCAACATTACATTGAAAATTGGAAAATCCCTAAATAATTCACAAATACATTTCTTAGAATACTCAATAAAGTGTTGTTTTATAGTTTTTACGACACTCTCTGTTATGGAGAGCATTTTGGAAAATTTAAAACAATTTTATTATTTAGCAGTAGATTTTATCATTATATAAGGGTTAAAAAATAAGGGTTTTTTTATTTAACTCTTTTTAAATATTTAATCTTTTTAGAGGTACTTAAAGTTTTTTTTGTCAGAGTACAATTTTGAAGTTTTTAGTCAGTAATTTTTATTTTGGAGACCTTAAAAAATGAAAAGGAATATTTTGAAGACACAAGTATAAATGTAAGAAGTAGTTCTATATATCTGGGGATAATGCAGGTAGTTGAGGATTCAGCCGACGTTGCTGAAGAGGTGTGAGGATACACAGCCAGAAGAGAATCCTTGTAATTAATGTGATTTGGAGGAGAGACGTGCCTAGGTGTGGTCCTGAAAACTCCCTCTTTGTGTTCTAAGAGAACATAGAAAACTCTTTTCAAAGCTCACTAAGGGATTCAGGTCTCGCAGCGTTTCTATCAAGTCCGTCACAGCCTTTTCTCCTAAATTAGCCCTTACTTCATCAGAATCCTTTAAGAAAAGTCTCTCTGAAATTCCATACAAGCTTCTTAAGATTCTACCTGATAATTGTTTGAAGAAAATGATTAAATTTTCCGAATAAAGTTTCCTTACATCGCTCTCTGTTACAGCTAAAAGGTTTTTGTTTTCTAAAGCAACTCATCAAGAAAGCGTCGAGTGAGTGGAGTCACGTAGCTTCTTCTGTTTCTTCTTAGTTTTTCTTTTCATATTTTCAACTCCCATTTTATATAATTTTAATTTTTTCCGTAGAGTTATAACTTTTATAATAAATTACAATCTAATTATGTTTAAGCTCAGAAGTATAACAGTGGACTTACAGAAATCCTTTATTGTTTAGACTATGTTGACCTATTTTGCGGAGTCATAAAAAAATCAAAAACTTTAATAATCGAGCTATAATTTGACACAAAGGTACCACTTAAATGGACCCAAAAATTTAATATTTGTTGTCATGTTGAAAAAAAAGTTGACATTACATAAAATAAACTTAAATAATAACTTTAACGAGCTATAATTTCCGACCTCATAAAGGAGCAGCTTGCGTGTGACTAAGCTGTCTTTTTCCGCGAAGCGAGTGACACCCGCTTTGTCTCATTCTCGCTCATAATTGGATAAAAAGTGCAGTAAAATGAAGTTCTCTTTACCCATGACATGAACTTTATGCCATGACACGTCACGATACTTTGTGCCACCTTATTCAATACATGAAGGAGGGAGTGGGTTTAGGATTCATCCTGTATTAATATGTTTTAATGGTGATCATTGCTCTAATTCCAATCCTATTGTTAATTATTGGATACACAATTTTAATGAAAATAACACATCATTAATTTCTTGTTTAACGATGACTATTTAACATTTGATAAAGGTGATATATCTCGTTCAGTGGCGCCATCATTTAATCTGGACTTTGATTAAATATGGCGGACGATTTGATGGCGCCTCTACCTGGCACATCGTGGCTTTGAGTCACAGGGTTCACTGTTGTGATGAATGATTCTGGGTTACCTTGCTTTATCATGTAGTGCACGGTGGGATTTATGTAGGAAAATGTATAGTGTCGTAGTAAAGATAGTTAGATGGGGAATATGGTGCGATTGTTTTGATGTTTTAGATTTTTGTGAGATTTGTAAGCCATGAGTTCATATATCATTTTTCAATCAGTCTTTCCTTTGTACGGTGATATAGTTTCGATTCGTGGTACTGAAGCGTTAGTAGCACTAGAAGGCTCCTCGTCCCACGCTCTTACCCATACTATATTTATAACCTTTTACCTTAATTATTAACCTGCAAGAAACCTTCTTACTGTTGAACTCTGTACATGTCCATTATACATACCTGTGCAAGTAGAATATGCACTGCATATATCTAGTGACTGTTTTATAAGAACAATCAGATATATGAAATAGTTATAAATAAATACTGTATAGTCCAGCTAGTGCTATCATAGAGCAGCAGAAGGTTGTATTGTTAATTTTAAAAATGTTATCAATCGAAATTACTTCTTGTTAAAATCTTCGAATTAAAATTGAATATAAATGACTATAGCACTTACGTGTTAACAATACGGCTTAACAACCGATATGCCTAAAAT
Source organism: Microvelia longipes (assembly GCA_018340805.1). NCBI lineage: Eukaryota > Metazoa > Arthropoda > Insecta > Hemiptera > Veliidae > Microvelia > Microvelia longipes. Next base: position 60,066,848 of record JACMZG010001863.1, read on the forward strand.
AAGTTTGTCTTAACAAGTATTTGCTATGCAAATTGTTTTAAGTAATAGATGGAATTGATTGATACATCCAGCGGGATTAAGTTTAAAGTCTGGATCGTCTATTTTAGAGTAACTCATGTAATTCTAAAACTATCCCGTTATGCATTAAACTTAGTTAGGTAAAAACTGTAGAAAAATATTTTAAAGAAAAATTGCAGGTACAAGTAAAGTACATCCTTTGAGCACGTAAGTACCTGAAAACCCATTTTAAAAAGTAATGGTTGTAATCCTAAGCTTTTGCGGTAAAGGATCAAAAACCCCTTTGTTTATCTTAATCAGCTAAGTTTTTTTTTAAAAAAAGTAGGGTAACCTAAGTACAGGTACCAAGTAACTGACAGCGAAACTTAATCCTTACGGCCGAGCGGTACTTTGATCACAAACTGTCCTAATCCTGAAATAGAAATCCTACTTTAAAAGAGAAAAATCAGAAGAAATCTTAAGTTGCAATTAGCGAGGGTAAAAGGAAACTATCAACTTTTCTTATTTATTTAAACTAAATTTTACCGACAAACATAAAAAAATCGGTTACAGGGTACCTTGGAACTTTTCCTTATTACTTTGGATTCGCTAAGCGCATCCTTCCCACATCGGACTCGCTTCGCTTATCCTCAGGATAAACAAGTCATTCATTTTATAATGCAACTCTTCGCTTATCCTCAGGATCAAGTCATTCATTTTATACAGTCTTCGGAATTGCTTCGCTTATCCTCAGGATAAACAAGTCATTCATTTTATACTGCAACTAGTCTTCGGAATTGCTTCGCTTATCCTCAGGATAAACAAGTCATTCATTTTATACTGCAACTAGTCTTCGGAATTGCTTCGCTTATCCTCAGGTCATTCTTTTATACTGCAACTAGGGAATATAGGATAAACAAGTCATTCATTTTATACTGCAACTAGTCTTCGGAATTGCTTCGCTTATCCTCAGGATATTCATTTTATACTGCAACAGTCTTCGGAATTGCTTTTTCAGGATCATGCATTCCTCGCGCAACCAGTCTTCGGAATTGCTTCGCTCGTCCTCAATTAGAAAATACATCCGTTTAATTTTAAGCGGCCTCCCATCCAAGCACAGACATCGCTCGATGGTGCTTAACTTTTATAATCCAACACAAATCACGGATGTACTTGTATTGAAACGAAGCTTACTTTTCACCCCCGGTTGCGGATTTCTTCGCAAACACAATATTTTTCCTTCATACCTACCTAAGCGTTATAAATGAGGAAAAGTAAAAAATAGTAGTATTTTTGAGCCGACCTGTGTATAAAAGTTCACCAAATTAACACGAATAATTTACTATAAAAAATCCAAAATCATGAAATTTATAAACTCGAATGACTATAAAAGAAATATGTTCTTTTATATATTCTACGCAAGGACTGAATTCGATCCTGAAAAGCGATATAAAAAGTGTTTTCATACAGGGATTAATTAATGTTTAAGGCATATAAGATGGGACTCACCCAAGGTAGTTCCTATTGGTGAATTCCCTGATGGAACGCTAGGTCCTAATAAAACGGTCACAAATAAATATTAATCAATACAATCAATAAAAAAAATAAAGTTTAAACTCAACCCATGTAAAAGAGGTAACAATTTCCTATACTGTTTAAAAATTTATATTTATAATAAGTTTGTCTCATTTAACTAAAGCACTAATAAGCGATTAAGATTGTTTATTTTCTATAGAAAATGAGTATTTATTTATCAACAAAATTAAAATTGAAATATTTTTTAGGCTCCAAAAAACGTGAGAAAAATAGCTATTTAAAGCTATTAAAGTGATTTTTGACCTTTAAAATGTAAGCAAAAATGATTGAGGTTAATGAGTTCAAAATTGATGAGTTCCTCTATAATTACCTTCGATGGAAGTACAATTTTTATTTTTATAACCATCTTTCTTTTATACTGGTATAAAGGTATATATTGGCGTGATGGATGGAAAATCGGACATGTAGTTTGTACCAAAGAGAGTGAGAAGGAAATAGACTAAAGAGAGAAAGCTTGTAAAAAAGGAAAGTGCAAAAACATAAGAAATACGAGAATGAAAAAGTGAGAAGGTATATTAAACTTAAAAGAAAAGGAGGTAAACTAGGATAAAAAATATAAAAATATCAACAGAAAAGAGAGAGTAATTAAAAATGTAAAGAGAAATAAGTAAAGAAGGAGTGCTTATGACGAAACCAAACTGAGAATTCTATATTAAAGAGTTTATGAGAAAATGAGAGGTAAGATAGGATAAAAAAGACAAGGAGAGAGAAAGAAAAGAAATAGCTAGGTAGAGAGAGAGAGAGAATGAAAAAGACCAAGGTTTTCTTGCATTAAGGCAAATGTTTAAGTTTCTCAAACATCATTAATCTTAGGCTGGTTTATTCAAGTCCGGGAAAGCATGGCCATCAAACCTTTTCTTGCTAAAACGTCGCGGACAAAAGAAACTGACAAATGATTGGTCCGTCGTCCTCCATATTGTACTGAAATTTAATGTTCATTAATTGGACTGACTTTCACACACGATGAAGCCTTAATTACCCAGTTTATTTGAGTCGTTGAATTTTCTCAAAGTTATTCCCACAGATTTAGATCCAAGCAGTTAAGTTGAAATGACCTCTGCGAGTCCTTAATGGTACTTGATTTCGAAGTTTTCATCTTTTAAAGTAGTCAGTCCAAGATAATTATTTTTCTAATTAAATTTTTATTTCTTATTCAAAAGAAAGCAGTTAATTACGTTGATATTACTTTATTTGAACCTAATCCACGAATCGCTCTTAACGTTTACTTATGCAATAAATGTTTTGTAGCAATAGCTACAGGATATTTTACATAACGCGGGTGCGTTGATACCATACAGCAGTGGTTCCCCAACGTGGGCAATATCGCCCCCTTAGGGGCGATATTAGGAGCGACAATGATTGGTTTATTAAAACCTTAACAAAATCTTAGCAGAGGTTACACAGAGCACCTGAGAGCCCCGAAATGTTATTTCAAGTCTCTTAATCTATTAGATAATAATAATAATAATAATATATAGTTTATTTGTAGTAAACATATTCATGCAATTACAAACGTCGTAAAAATCACTTATATTATAATAGTAATATACTTAAAAGTAATATCACAGTCAAAAAAATTTAAATCTAACATAAAATAAAACGCAACATTAACAATAAATACCTAATTTAAAAGACTCATCTACACTATAACAAGGGTTTAAAAGCAAAAATTCTTTAATTTTATCACAGTATGCGTTTGTGTGAAATTCTTTGGTTCTCTTATTTAGTAAGTTTATACATTCTTATACCTAAATTACTGAAACCAGTCTTGGACTTGCTTAACCTATGAGAGGTAAGTACTAAATTATCCTCATATCTAGTATTATGACAATGTACACTTTCAAACTTAACAAACTTGTAACAATTAACATGGACATACTTAAGACACTGATAAATAAATAAATTATAAAAAGTTAAAATTCTTAAATCTTAAAATAAGTCTTTACAATGGTCATCATATTTAGCACCAGCTATTATCCTGATAACTTTTTTCTGTTTAAGGAAAATCTCTCCAGCTTCAGCATGACCCCACAGCAGAACTCCATAGTTCTGATAAGTAATGTCCTTCCCTAGTAATATAATATCTATGAGTGATATTACGTTTCATAGAATTACTATATTTCAGAGATATTTTAAAGATATCTTCATAGTTCTAACATTATCCGGATTATGTTATAGATATGTGAAGGAAACGCCTTTTTATTTGTTTAAAAGAAAGCCTCGACGAGGTGTTAAAATAAAGAATAATTAATGTAAATATATGTATGAAGCGTCGAGTCGACTCACTGTAATGTATCTCGCGTCCGTCCAACGTTTTTCTTTTCAATCCTCCATCTTTGTTTTGTTATTTAAATTTGTTTTTTGAAAAAAGATGTCCCTGAGAATGTAACCTCGGAAAGTTTGAAATTAATCACGAGGAGTTTCCTTCTGCCGTCTTTTTATGACTTGTTTGAATATTTAAATTTGGATCGGGTCCACCCCCACCCGTGACAAAGTGATTGATTATCATGTCTACGTTTCACACTGAGGTTGAAATGATTATAAAAGTTTCCAAGGTAAGCCGTTGACACGGTTCATATGTCTTCATCAGGGGCTTTATTATGTCTCGCTCCACCTTTCATCTTATCACTTTTTATTAAACGAAATAATTAATATCTCTCAGTTAAACTGATGTGTCTCTACAAAACCCAAAGCTCATCTCACATACAGTCGGTCCATAATGAGTCTAAAAGTGAAGCTCTTATTTACTTTGCTACCTCTTCCTTCCTAAAATATATTAACTGAATTTTTATTAAACTTAACTTATCGAGGTTCCATAATAATAATAATAATAATAATAATGGCCCGTTAATAACCTTATTAACTGAGAGCATAGCCCGGGCTGTGAACCCCGGACCTCCGGTGCCGAAGTCCAGTACTATACGACCACGGCTACGGAGGCAGATCGAGGTTCCATAATGGCCACAATTTTTCACATCACATGACCGGACATAAATACAGCATAGAACAAGTCGGAGATATACTATGAGTATATTTATTTGAGCAAATTTGCAAAAAAAAACACACGCTTCACTAAGCGAGCTCGGTCGGCATGCCATGGGCACTTTGGAACCAGATTTGTTGTTTAATTGTCTTAAAACCACTTTTAAACGATTTAGCACGATAAAAACGTAATATAATATTATAATATGTTGACATACATATATTGATATATATTATGTTTGGTGCATAATATATGTACCGAGTTTTAATTTTATCAGAGCGAGCGCCTGTAATTTTTTACATCCAAATGGTTTTATATATATATATATATATATATATATATATATATATATATATATATACATATATACATATATACATATATATATACATATATATATATATATATATATATAATATATATATATATATATATATATAATATATATATATATATATATATAGATCCCCTTCTTTCAGCATAATTGTGTCATAAGACTCGGTGAATAATAGTTAAGTTGTTTTTCCACTTTGAAGTATCTTATATATTCTTATATATATATCTTATACTAGCAACAAAGTACCAAATAACTAAAAATTAACTGTTGACTAACATATATAAAAAAATCAAATTTATTTTATTATATATGTTTTTATTATATGAGTTTTATTTTTTATCAGAGCAACTGCCTGTAATTTTTTACATCCAAATGGTTTTATATATATATATATATATATATATATATATTATATATATATGTGTGTGTATGTATATATATATATATATATATATATATATATATATATATATATTATATATATATATATATCCCCTTCTTCAGCATAATTGTGTCATAGACTCGGTGAATAATAGTTAAGTTGTTTTTCCACTTTGAAGTATCTTATATATTCTTATATTATATATCTTATACTAACAAAGTACCAAAAACTAAAAATTAACTGTTGACTAACATATATAAAAAACAAATTTAAAAAAGTGTTTATTAAGCAGAACAGATATATAGTTTTTACCTAACAAAATACTATAAATAAAATACCAGGAGTACAAACGATAAGCATATCTATACAACAAATGGAAATGTTCCAACGCTGGTCATTCGTCATTCTTGCTGACTCGACATAATGCCATATCCTACTCTATTTTGTGACGTTCAATTTTTACTTATTTACAATTTCGTCATACAAGCTTGGAATGTTCAAAAAATAACAGAGGTCGATAAAAAATCTTATTAAATACCTGACAATTCTCAGCCAAGTGAATTAAACAAATATTTGTACAAGCATACATCCTTCTTAGCGTGCTTTAGAAGAGCACCTCACGCCAAACAATGCTCAACAATTTTAAAGTTGTCATCTTAAAATTTGAACCAATTTTTTTGTTTCCTTTAATCCTTTTTTGTATAACCTGTTCGAGGACATTTTCTTTAAACTTTCAAGAGGTCTTGTGAGGTCCTTTGATTGATACACCCCAAACGTAATCTTGTAGAAAAACACCCTACTGGATGGGGTCGGATTTGTATTATTTTATTGTCAGAATTTAAAAGTAAAATAAATAATCTTTTGTCGATAAGTTTAAATCACTAAATCATCCGTGAAGGAAATGGAAAATCCGCGCTAACATCATGTAGAGAAGGATCTAAGATAAACTATTTGAAATATGTAAACAATAACAACGGCTTGAGCAACAAAACCAGTGAATAATTGTTTGTTTTCATCTTCAGATCGAAGATTGTTTCTTATAAAAATAAGATTCTGTTTTATCAAGAGATGTCTATCTTCAATTCGATAATAAGATTTGCACGAAGCTTTATACCTACTTAAGCCTCAGAACATTAGCCCTACAGTATTAGCCAATAATTTGTCTATTTGTGTAAGAATTTATTTCTACCAACTCCAACAAAAATTTAAAAATCTGTTACGGAGTACCACGTTTTTTTCTTACTTGTGACTTGATTTCCTGTCTTAAGAACATCATAATAATCCAAAGCTCAAAGTGGTATTATTTACGTCTTGGTACACTCGACCTTATAGTCCAAGAGCCCAGGGGTGTTTTGTTAATAAAAAGTGTAATGGCTGAAACCGGTCTCAATTTTTCGTAAATACCTTCCTGAACAAGGATCTGCAATTCTGCCGACTCGTATCGGATGGGTGTCCCAGGCAGAACGCACTTTAGGGGTCAAAGGTTCTGCCTGGGACACCCATCCGATACGAGTCGGCAGAATTGCAGATCCTTGCTCAGGAAGATATTTACGAAAAATTGAGACCGGTTCCAGCCATTACACTTTTTATTAACAAAACACCCCTGGGCTCTTGGTCTGTAAAGGTGCGTTCTGCCTGGGACACCCATCCGATACGAGTCGGCAGAATTGCAGATCCTTGCTCAGGAAGATATTTACGAAAATTGAGACCGGTTCCAGCCATTACACTTTTATTAACAAAACACCCCTGGGCTCTTGGTCTGTAAAGTGCGTTCTGCCTGGGACACCCATCCGATACGAGTCGGCAGAATTGCAGATCCTTGTTCAGGAAGGTATTTACGAAAAATTGAGACCGGTTTCAGCCATTACACTTTTTATTAACAAAACACCCCTGGGCTCTTGGTCTATTAGATTAAAATTTAATTGATTGATCCAAAGCTAGAGTGTCATATTAATTTTGGCCTTATTATGACCTAATTACCCAAAGCTTAGGTAATTATATGTAAGATAGTAATACTTCGATCTCAGAATAAAATAAATAATAACAAATTAAAATTGCCATTTTTATAAAATTTTAGAAATTAATGCAAGCTACAAACCTACTCTATACAAAGTACTATTTCTCTTATTACGATTTCATATAAACATTATCAGAAGAAGGTTGATATCGTCTTATACAGATATAATCAATTATCCGATAAAGATAATACTCTATAAGATAATCTTTGCGGTTTTAGTTATATTTTTTGTCTTTTACCGAATTTAAATAAAAATTTAAGCTTATGAGGTTGTTCGGATATTAATCATAACCATTCAAAGCCTTAGGTGGTATTATTTCCGTCTTCATACACTCGGAGGGGAAATCGAATTCGATTGTTTATGAATTTCTCACTGAAAAATAGCTTTTCTATATTTAAAACAAAAATAAGGACCACTAAAAAGAAGTCAGCTTTTCAATAAAGTTGAGCCCACTTTCTAATATTTATCAGCGGAAGTTTTAAGTTGTCTAGATACCAGGATTCCGACCGGAAACAATACCTTGCAGAACTCTCTACTGATAACAATCTAATAACTAATTCACACCGGAACGATGTACTACCTCTTTTTAAAGGAACGTAAACCCATTTAGTGAATCGAAATGAAACAAAAGAAACGTAACTGGTTTCAAACCTCCGTCAGGATTCGGTTGACAAGGGAGAGATAACTTTCGGTACCGACTTGAAAGTAACAATTTTTTTACCTTTTTCAAAGTCTCATTTTCAAACTATATTTCAGGTAAATCAAGTTTTTAGAAAATTTTTCACACAGGTGTTGCAATGTTGGGTTTGTTTTTTCCAAAAAAAAACTTAAACTGGGATATTGTGAATGGTCGCACCCGTATCTTTGCATCTCTGCCCTCATTCATGAAAGATTTCTAAAAAAATGTACATGCATCAATGGTCCATAACATGACATTTTTACCACCAAAAAATAGATGATACGTTTTTCAAAAGAAATACCCTCATTTCCTATATTTGTGGAAATAAAGCCGTGGAAATCAGCAAAGCATTTTATTCCAACTTAAAAACACACAAAAATCTCATAAAACCAACATTTTAAACTTTAAATGACCCTTCGTTTTGATTTTTTCCAAAAATATTTTAAAAATGATTCTAAAAGTTTCCTGTTGGCCCACTTGATATAATTTTTATAGGATCCTATTGAGTGTCCAACATATTCCTGTTAATCTGCGGGTCCTTTTTCTTTTGTTAATTCGGTGTTTTGTTTGTTTTTCTTTTTAAAATATGATTTGTCGGGTTGTTGCTTTCCTCTGTTCTCCAAATCTTTTCTTATAGTTGTTTAGTTTAAAGGTTATTGTTATTTCCCGATAGAAGTTGTTTATTTGTACAAAAGACCCCTTAATGTGAATTAATGTCAGTTTTTGTGACAAATAAGTGCTTTTATAGGATTTCATTCACTAAAATGTTTAATAAAATTACCTTAAAATGACACAAATTTGATAATTATTATACGCATAAAGGGAGTTTTTACGCGTCACCCATTCCAGCTGGAGTAGTCGAGCTGGGATGGCGAACAAATGTCTCAGTTAAAATGTTAACAGTGACATTAGTGAACTCGAGACATATTATGTATTTTTCATTTTCCCCTTTAGTATCATTTTTCAGTCATTAGGAAATGTTTTAAGAAGTTTACATTTTTTAAAAAAGCTATATTCATCTATTTGAGCAAGAAGCAAAACGAGTGAATGTTACCTGTTCCTGGGTGTAAACAAAAAAATAAAATTTAAGTTTAAACTTTATAAGAAAAACTATGTTAGTTCAATTCACTTTTAAAATGAAATACCAAGGGTTTATGGTTGTTATAGTTAATTTATTCATGTGTATATATTTGAAACGCTCAATCATTGTAGAGAAGAAATAGACATCATCATCTTCATCAATTTACATAGCAGGGCTTGATCCAACCCCTTGCTTAGCTTCCGCGTAAATAAATACGCAAAAGATTGGATGTTAAAATAATTACTAAAAAAGAAATGTCATCAGCAAATTTTTAGTTTCTAGTTAGTAACTAAACATTTGTAGCCGCTTCCGTGGTCGAGATCGTTAAATCGTCAAGTACTGACCTCTGACACCACGAAATTCTGCGATTCGTACCCGAGGTTACCCTCTTAGTGTACATAAGATATTGCTCAAATAAATTATCGTTAATTTTAGACAACTCTTTGAGCTTGACAATTCCAAAAACCATTTGAGTTGCATCCATTTGGAGTCCACAAGAGTTACCACTGATGTGCCGGAAGGCTCTATACAAGTCATTATTATTATAATTATTTATTATAATCAGAAAGAAACCAATACAATAATTGGATTCACTTTCTCGTTACAGATTCAGCTTTTCAGAAAAAATATATTTATGTGAAGGGAAATTATTTCCTTGCAGTATCTGTTCTATATGGTAAAGCACTTGCATCCTATAAAGTAGCTATATTACCAGGGAAGGGTAATGGAACAATTATTAAACAGTCAGCCAGTTTTATTCATTCTTCTCTTCCTTTTTGTCAAGAGGAATGATAAGGAATATTTTATAAAGACAAAAAATAATAATCTATACTTCAATTTTGCTGGCCAAGTACATAAGTTCGGTAAAATCTTTTAATCATACTACCAAATCAATTAATATTATATAAAAATATTTAAAAATTAGTAGACAAAATAAAGAAGTTTTAAAAATCCATCCAGTTATAAAAACCTTTTTAGCATAATTTCTTTTAGTGAATTTTTATTGAAAAAAAGCTCATGAGATAGGCGACATGAAAGGAGGGGAATTGCTTCGCCCGTATGGGGTTCCTTTCAATAAACAATAAATATTTTTTTCAGGTAATTCGACTTTAAAGGTACTCTAGCAGAAAGTAAGAGAACCAGGGTTGCCGTTGTATGTTAAACAGACGCCTCCTAATCGGGCATCTTATTACATTGATACCCCCGCATTACCAACAGGTATAGCTACTAAATACTTGTAAAACATATAGGTGGCATAAACGGCCGTAATGAACAGACATTCGACTTTCCATTTTAATGGAGGAAGCTTCTCAACTGGATTAGCATGTAATTTTATTCTATAAAACGTTGCAAGCCATGTCCAATGATTTCCTTATTTCCCTGTATTAGCTATTCATATGGAGCTCCCCTCGCATCCACCCCGAGCCAAGTTTCCAAGTTCACGCTTACTCTAATTCTCGATCCTTGTAGTCATCCCTCCTCATTACATCAGTATGATATTCACATCACAATTCGTCACGGTTTCGGCTGCAAACCACGTCCTGAAGGAGGGTCCTTAGTTGTGTTTTTAAGTAGTTATTAACTCTCAATTTTAACACAACTCTTCTTTGCACACTTAAAAGGATTAATCAAAACAAGAATATACAAGCAATTGATAGTATAAGAGCTCAAGGCAAAGGCAATGCAAGAAAAAATATTTTAGAGTGAAGTAGTTTAGAGTAGTTGCTTAAAGTCCACATAATAGATTACTCTTCAGGTGCATGTTTCTAAAGTCAGATCAGGAGGAAATAAATAATTCCTGCTTAAATTTTCAACATAACATATTTTTCATACAAGAATAAGTTCCCAAAAACAGACGAAATATTGCAATTATTAAGATATCATATTGAGATGCAAACCTTTACAAGACATAAAGAGATATAAGATTTTAAAAACCGATACAAGATAATAATTTTCCGTCCCAACCTTTTATCTAAAGGCAGACCAAAAAAAAAAGAAAAAGAAACATTAAATTTATATAACCCCCCCCCCTAGACCTAGAAAAGGTAAACATTTTCTCCGTTTTTAGCGAATTTTCTTTTGAAAAAATAGTTAATAGAATAGAGTCGGACACAGAATTGTGACCAAAATCCGTTTCTGATGACCCTAATCACGAAATAATACGTTTCTCGCAATATAAAATGCATAAATATTTTTTAATCAAACTTGGCACAAAAATTAACCTTGGCAGGACACAAACCTTATTAAAACCAGGGGTTTGTAACGTCATTTACTCGATGTACTGAGTCGGTAAAATTTTTAAAATTCGGTAAAATTCTAGGTAAATATTTTTCACCAGGAAAAACGTCTGTAAACCCAAAGTTTATGCAACTAAAAATCCCTAAATTGCCAGAAAACACTTCGTTAAACAACAAAAACATTGTTTTGTCGTAAGAGTTTGAAATATATTACTGAGAGTAATTACCTTAGCAATGCGAGTGATTAGTCTGTCTAATATATTCTAGGTAAGCCAAGCGGTTAATGAGCCCAACATTTTTTAGAAGGTTTATTTTAAAAAGTCAGTTCAGTCAAATTATGTTACGGGCACGTTAAGTAACAAAATAACACTGGTGCGGAGGCATGCAAGCCTGGCAAAGTTCCTTTGAAATGCGAGCTTCTTCGCTTTAGAATTTATATCTTGCTTAAATGTTCTGTTCATGATTCATAACCTAGAGCAGTAGCATTACTAATTGTTACTCAATTAGTTAGAATTTCTCAAATAAAAAGCGCTTAAAAATGTTTCATATTACATAATAACAAGGAAAATCATAACAAAGGTCGTTTATTAAAAAATAAATAAAGACCTAAAGTTTTAAATTATTTGACAAATGGCTAAAGGCAAATAAAACAACTGTAAATAAACATGGTCGTAGTAAAACATGGTGCATCCTAGACATCAGATCATCATCAAATTTTTAAATTGTTCAATTTGTAAAGTTAATTACCAATTGTTTTTAAATTGAAAATGTTTAAATTAAACATAAGAAATCTGATAGACATAACTTATAAGAAAACTTATCTTAAAACATAACTTAATAAGATAACTGATCTTAAAACATAACTTAATAAGATAACTGATCTTAAAACATAACTTAATAAGATAACTGATCTTAAAACATAACTTAATAAGATAACTGATCTTAAAACATAACTTAATAAGATAACTGATCTTAAAACATAACTTATAAGAAATTAAATCTGACATAACTTCGGTCGACAATGTAAAGAAAAATAAATCAGATCATTTATTATTTTGAAAAAGCATCAGCTGATTAATTTGAAAGTGTAAACAAAACAAAACTGATCAAACAAACAAATATTAAACTGAAATTTATAACAAGGATTCAGCCGATTTAATAAGAAAGACCTATGATTATTTATGCCAAGACGTAAAAAAGCTGTTGAATCAAATAAAAATGTAAAAAAAGCTTTATACTACTACGAATGAAGTAGTACTGTGCATTATCGAAATTGGAATGATGGTTTGAACAACCTGTAGGATAAATATGCGCATTTCCTATGAAACATTCGGAAACAATTGAGTAACAAGAAGCACTGCTGCTCCAGGGTATGAATCATGAACAGAGCATTTAAGCAAAATATAAATTGAAAAGCAAAGAAGCACGCGTTTGCTTCTTTTGTCGAAACACGTAAATAAAAGTAAACGTAAATTTATCGAAACACGTAAAAAAAGTAAACGTAAATTCGTAACGTAAGAAACAACGTAAATAAACGTAAATCGAAACACGTAAATAAAAGTAAACGTAAATTATCGAAACACGTAAATAAAAGTAAACGTAAATTATCGAAACACGTAAATAAAAGTAAAAATGCTCAAGTGATAAAGTACGCAAAGTGTAATCTACACAAAATATTACTTAAGAACAGTCACTTAAGGGAAACAGTACTTACTAACAATAGAGAGAAATAAACAGGCTAAGATTTTCTTTTAAGAGTTTATTGTTAAATCAAATAAAATTATTTACGTTATTTTAACTTGGTTGGCTGTAAAGCAGGCGAAGCATTGTGTTTTTATTTACTTGAAATTCGTTTTATCAAAACTAAGTTAAGGGAGAGTTGAGGGTTGAAATGATTACACCCTAGGGAGGCAAAGTACGCATCCCTCGAGAGCAAATCATATTTATTCCGACTGATGAAGCGTCCGGGAAGGGGGGAGGGTAATGATTACTAGTTATAGACGTGATTTTTAGAACAGTACTCACTGATTACTCGGTTACGCCTACTTCTTGATCCCTCGTCAATGTACATCTTAATTTAAGATTTAATTTGACCAAGTTTTAAAAAAATATATTACGTGGGGTTTAACCTCAAAATTAATCTGTAACAACAATATTTAAACAAATATTAAATGAAATGATTATTTTAATGCTATGAATCCAATATTGGTTGTTCATTAGAAAGTAAGCATAAAGGGATAAAAGAGTACGCGTCTACATAAGGCTTGCGTCATTTTAGATCTGATTAAGTTGATAATGCGGGAAGACTCTATGTATTGGGCCAATTTACACGAAAAATTCTCCGATTGAAGTAAGATTTGTTGGAGGTATGCCTTACGTGGCTAATAACTAAGCTCTATTAATAACTTAAACACAAGTTTTGAGAAAACATAAAACACGTATAATAAAATTCTTCAACGTACAAACATAACATAAACAAAACATTATTAACCATCTTATTTTTAAGTATCCAAAGCAACCACAGCTATAATACTTCAACAAGATTAATATGATCAAAAAACAAGAAGAATAGTTTTAATACTAGTGGTCACCCATCCACCTACTCAACACTCTCGATGCCGCTTAATAGTAGTGATATGACAAAAACCTTGGATATACTATACAAGCCGTTTAAAATAAAACTTATATACTTGTTTATAATCGCTAAAACAACTAAGTTTCGCTTAAAAACAAATTATATATATTGTAATAAAGACCAATTTCCATGCGGTTTTTAAATGAAATATTAATAATTCAGTGACCTTTTTTTTGGGTTGAAAAAGAAAAACATTTTTTTGCATTTTTTATTGTTATGAGGACTTTTACCCTTTTTTTTTGTCGAGGATGGGTAGAAAAGAACATAAAAATAAAATTATACTTATAAGACCTCCATATTGAAGTGGTGAAAGTCAAGTAGGGTCGTTTTGGGAATAATGGTAATTCATATGTGGAGGTAGGAGGAGGAAAATGAATATTTAGCCAGAAATAAAGGCTTTTCTGATGTTTTTTAATGAAAGTCAAGTGGCTGTTATTTATAGCGGAGGGGTTTCATGGTTAATACAAGATGTTATACAGGTTCAACTTTTATAGCTAATAACACCGCTGTCAAACTACTAATGGTTTTAAATTTTCATATCAAAAATCTAATTTTAGTAATTTTTGCAAGGTAAGTGTGTGAATAATTTTCCACATAGAATACAAATTCAAATTATTTGTGGTTAATAATGAAAGAAAAGAAGTCTCCACAAAATAAAACTTTATTGGCAAAGCGCTTTCAACCTAACTAGAGGCCATCATCAGTGCTAAACCTAACAAACAAGCAAATGAAATAAGTAAAACACAAAAAATTATTTAACAAAAATTTTTGTGAGTTTTACTTATTTTATTTGCTTGTTTGTTAGGTTTTGCACTGATGATGGCCTCTAGTTAGGTTGAAAGCGCTTTGCCAATAAAGTTTTATTTTGTGGAGACTTCTTTTCTTTCACTCTAAGGATATATTTGTGGTTAATTCATATATGTTCACCATCTCCAGGTTTCAGCACTAATGCATCCTAAAGATTAAAAAAACGTTTCTTCCTGTATGTGCCCTTTTCTTAAAATCTTAGTACGGACCTAACAGATTAAATGAATGGAACAAAACATGGTACGAAAAATGGGGTACGAGGTCCCTTTGAACTTTTCTTCACTTCGCCTCATCGCATTCCTACGCTCGCATCCTCACTACTTACTCATTCTTACTCCTGACTCGCTTCGCTCGACCTCAAAATATAAAAGTCACTTATTAACTTGGGTGGTAAATTTGACACATAAAGTGCGTTCTGCCTGGGACACCCATCCGATACGAGTCAAAACACCCTTGGGCGCTTGGTCTATTAGCATAGGCTAATTTAGAAGGCATAGATAAGCCTTTTATTTCGTTCTAGCATGTCGGAGGCGTATGTAGTTCCCGAAATTTTTTGGATCGAAATTCGAGGAAGGAATTCGTGGTAAACCATAAGGTAAACCGTCCTAGTAAGTTAAAAGAAAGAAAATATTCCATAGAATTTGAATAACACCTGTCATTTGGTCTTTTGGTTAATGGTTTTAGATATTGCAATAAAGAAATAGCTATACTAAACCGCAATGAAGCTAAGGGAGAATCGTAATCAAATTGGACCCTGACAAATTGAAGAATTCAAAGTGGTCCTCGAGCTAACATAGGGTTGAAAACCACTGTCGTACATCGACGCGGTCACCAAAATAAGACCTTAACAATTAATAAAATACAAAATTTGTGGAGAGAACTTTAGGACTGATTTTCATTAGAAACTACTACTATCGTTCCATACTACACTTTTATATTATTTTTATGTTTACCTGATAAAGCCTTAAACTCCTCCCCCAAGCTTCAGCTTGCTGTTTTGGGGGAGTATTGATCTAAAAACCTCTATGTACTACTTTGTTTGTACTTTTTATATCAAATAAATTATTTTGAATTTTGAATACTATACTAACATTACATAGCAGGTGAAATCCACTATAACTTTTAACATAATTAATAACAGAGAAAGTCCGCACTTCTTCAATTGTACAATTGATATTGGATAATTGATATAAGATTATTAAGTTGCTATTATACCTTGTCGCACAAAAGAAGAATTTCAATTGAATCCCTTCGCCATGGATCGGATTGATGGAAATGAAGCAGAATCAAATGCATATTACACGCTCATATTGGCTTCAATGGCACTTGAAGCTAACTTACCTATTAACTGGGTTCATCTCAACAAAAAATAACTCGACATTGCCATGTTCAAAACATTTTTCCAAGTCACCTGAATATAAAGTTATTTTTATGAAGCGGAACCAATTCGCTTTAGCTTTTGTTTTTTACAAAAAAAAGTTACTTTGTTGTGTTGGTGAAATAGTAAAAATTTTAAAATGTCACATGTCTTAGAGAAAATTAAGGGAAAAAGGTGAGTGTATTGTGAGTGCGGACACCTGGACGCTCGGGGACCGAGGCTGAATGGACGCTCACCTGGAGGTTTCGCAGCAAACCAATAAATCTTAGCTCGACTCCGCTAGACACAGCGGCTCCTTAATGACCCTTTTCCCTTAAGGTGTCACCTTCGACCTTTTTTCAATAAAGCACAGAAAAGGTAAAAACCTTCACTTAATCACCATCAAAAAGTCACCTCCCTCACTCTTACTACAGCTCTTTCGAAAATTCAACACAATTTTAGTATACCAAAAACCATTAGCCGTAACGACCTTCTTTCTTCGAAAAAATTTTTACGAAAAAAGTGCCTATGTCAAATAGGTCTATAAAATTTCCCCCAAAAAACTTGGGTAGATATAAAGTTTAGTGAAGCATGCCAGACGGTTTGGCTCCCTAACCACCCACTTTGCATTCCAAGCAAAACTCGAACAAAAAGGTGAAGCTTCATTCAGAGAACTCATTTCGCGATCTTTGAAGCTTCTTTGAAAAAAGGGAAACGGTAAAAAGACAATTAAGTCCAGAGAATATTCTAAAACAAATACATTGGTCCAATTTAGAGAAAAATGTTACTTAATACTTCAAACTTGAAAACAGTAATAACCATAAAGCCATATACTAGAGGGGGCATAGCCTCTGGTAATAACAGCAATGACTTTCAAAATAATAAGACATAATTTATCCATAAATTTATAGATACTAACACGAATATATTAATATATATATATATATATATATATATTATATATATATATATATATATATATACATGTGTATATATATATATATATATATTTATATATATATATATATATATATATATAATATATAATATATATATATATATATACATGTATATATATATATATATATATATATATATATTATATATATATATATATATATATATATATATATATAGATATGAAAAACTAGCGTAGTTCAGATTATCAAACGTCTCTTAATAAATATTATAATATTCCATATTAAATAATTAAAATAAATAAAAATAAAGTATACAAACTATCAATGAGATGATTAATAAAAAGGGATTGTGTCAGTAGAATGGTTTTACAGGGTGGTTCCCTTATTAATATGAATGAACATCTTTTGGACGAGGAAACCTTCCAATCGATATCGTGTAAAGGCAAAATATCAACAACGCCAAGCAACAAAAACTTTGATAGACGTTTTACGACCACAATAGCCTTTGTTTCATCAACCCTTTGATGGTAAAACGCAATCAAGTGTTATGGAGGGCAGGGTGTCCGAGGCAGAGAGTCCTCAGTTGAAACTCAGGTGACGTAACCTGTCATATTGAAGACTGAGGTTACCCAGTGATTTATGGGACTCGTTTCATTTTTTTTCTTTTGGGTGAGAAGAAAGTGGGGGGAGCGATAAAAAATGAATGATTTATAGGTTTGCTAGAATAACCGACGATACCTTGACAACTAGTAACCTTAAATAGATTCAATAACCAGAAACTTTTTAACCTGTTTCTACGTTAACCAGATTACTGTTACCTTCAAACTCCGATTCAATACAACACCTTGAATAGAGACATGGTGCGTCTGAACGGAACATCATATGAGCAACCCGGAGCCATATTATATTTATTAGTTCGAGGGTCATTCGTGCTTGTTTTTACTTTTCCTCATTTATACTGTAGGTATAAGGGAAAAGTATTGCGGCAAATAAATCCGAAACCGGTATGACAGCGGATTCAGGTCTTCTTAACACCCTTTAAGTATATCATTTGATACTACCGAGTTTTGCAAAACATGAATAGTTGACACAATATAATTTTGCGAGAGACACCTAGGAAATGTAACAAGCAAAATGCAATGCTACATCTGGGAACTGTTCCATCATTCGACATTCGTCATCATTGATGGCTCGACATAATGTCATGTCCCACTCTGTTTCGTTACGTCTAACTCATCAGGGCTCGACATTATGTCGAGCCATCAATGATGACGAATGTCGAATGATGGAACAGTTCCCAGACGTAGCATTGCATTTTGCTTGTTACATTTCCTAGGTGTCTCTCGCACAATTATATTGTTTCAACTATTCATGTTTTGCAAAACTCGTTAGTATCAAATGATATATGTTTTGCTTGCCATGCATGATGGCGGTAAGAGAGCACCGCTCGTCTCTGGTAAGTACTTCACATTATATTCTTCGGAATTAATTGAAGGTCAGAGTGAATTCAGGCTCTGTCGGCGCCCTGATGAGTTAGACGTAACGAAACAGAGTGGGACATGACATTATGTCGAGCCATCAATGATGACGAATGTCGAATGATGGAACAGTTCCCAGATGTAGCATTGCATTTTGCTTGTTACATTTCCTAGATGTCTCTCGCACAATTATATTGTGTCAACCTCTTAAGTAGTTGGCTGTATTTATGTGTGTGTGTCTGTTATCAACGTAGCTCCCAATGTATTTTTGTTAGACAGTTTAAACGTAGTACAAAAATCAGTCTGTAGGTGTAGCTATGCTATTCGAAAAACAGTTTTTTATGACGTCAATAAACCGCAATAATTCAAAAAATCATTAAACTCGAAAAAAATATTGCGATATGATTGGGCTTTAGTATACGCATGTAGCTATGTATAAAATTAATATACGTTCTAAGTTTCATCTCTTTATCAGCATTAGTTCGGAAACTAATCTAATTGAGTTGAAATTCGGTACATATACACACACACACACACACACACACACACACACACACACACACACACACACAACACACACACACACACACACACACACACACACACATATATATATATATATATAGACAATAATGAAAACAGAATCTATACGTAATAGATAAGCGCACCAAGTTTCATTACAGAACAAAGTATATCCATGATTTTTCTTAGATCATAAAAGTTAAGCAGCATCAAACGTGGTCAGTGCCTGGATAGGTGACCGCTGGAAATAGAGCGTATTTATTTACTATCTGAGAAGTAAATTCGAAATTCACTTCGAACTCGCCGTGTGAAGCGGGTCCTAAGATGTGTTGCAGTATTAATATAACGACTCGTACATTATGATGACGAGGGAACCGAGTTCAAATTAGAGAGGATGAGCGTTCCTCATCATCCGATATGATGAGGAAAAGTTCTGAGGTACCCCATACCCGAATTTTTTCTTTATAAACCGGTGAAATTAACGAACAGAATAATGAAATTACATTACTGAGATTGCAATAACCTGGTGAACTGACCAATTTAATGCAATCACATTAGTGCAATAGCAAAAAGACCATCTTTTTGGTCGTTTTGAATGTTCTACATACATACTACCAATCATTGTTTCCAAATCCAGAAAAAACTTCAATCAGGTTATATAGGTGTCACGCCTGTAGCCAGGTAGGGGCCGGGGGGGGGGGGGGGGGGGAGTTACGCCCCCTCTAACGCAGTAGTCGATCTTTATAGATGTATGAATGTTGACCCCCTCTGGGATTGGTCCCCCTCCTACAAGTTTTGGCTGGTAAAGGGCCTGATAGGTGGTTTGTTCTAGCATATTTGAGCACCATAGCACTTCTGCAATGCTTTTATCCTTAAATGCAGCAGAATTAAATTATTATTATAAAAGTAAGCACATGTAGACACATACATATAGTGCGAACCCTGAGAAAGGGGCTGTCTTAAGATTTAATGGATCTTGTCTCACGAAGACTAGAGGAAGCTATTACCTGGACGCCTCAGTCACGTCTATCTCGTGGAAAATGATTAAATGAAAGTGTTTGCTCAGTGCTGGGAAACGTGAGCCCACACCTTCCAGTTTCTATTCAACAGTGGCGACACTGGCGAAGACCGACACATACGCGGACATATTGTAATTAAACACACCTTAAGATTCTTAATCAAACAATTAAAACAACATATTCACAAAAGAATTTGCACGGGAGGTACGTGAGCTGTGCTATAAACTGTTTTGTCGACTCATCAAAAATTAATAAACTGCGTAGGCTTCCGCGGTTATTGTCATGAAGATTTAGGTCTTCCGGTGGTGACCGCGTCAATGTAGATGAAGAATCCGACTTTTCACTTCCACTGTGGGAGGCATCTTCAGGGATGTAGGACATCATGGATAGAAACACAATGCTCTACAAAGCTGAACTCAGTTAGTTCAGTTTTGGGTACTTTTCCAGATTAGGTGTCCTCTATTTTAAAGGCAAAAAAAAATAAAAATGGGACCAATGGGAACTAGGGAGTTAATAGGAGGGGAAAATACTCTACAAAATGGATGAATATAACTGTTCCATAAGTCCCCATTTAGAGGTTAAATATATTTATGTATACATTTTAATTAATTAATACAAACAAGTTCAGTCCATTTCACCAGCTTCCAGCTCTTCATTCCGTGGATGGAATAGGAGATCCTTTTGGAAATTGACGCCAAAGTTTTGAATGACATGGAGCAGCGGGTAAAATCTCCTAGCTACTGGTTTGATAAAATCTCTGTTCATTAACCTGAAAAGTCAAAAACAAAAATTTATAATAAATAATATCATAAATTGTAATATCTTAAAGATGAACATGTATTATAATTATTATAATACATTCTAATTATTTGAATATATTTAGTTTATTATGATATATTCAAATATCAAGATGCAGGAAAAACACCAAGTTCCATAAAAGGCATTTATCTTAGTACTAAACAATTTTTAACAAATGTCAAAAAAAAAACAGTGATGCAAATATTTATAAATAGGCAAACTAAATTATAATCCAAATATTTCCAGATTTAATAGATTAGGAAAACTACTAAAATAAACTAATTATATTTAGTATATAATTAGTAAAAGAGAAGGAAACACTTACCTTGTAACCATAGATTCATTTTAATAAATCTATTTCAATAAATAAGAAAAAAATCAAGAAAAACTTTGGAAAAATATTAATGAAAAGTAAAGTGACACGTGAAATAGAAATGTCAGAAAGCTGTATTGACATATTTATGTATTAATATAAATAAAACTTTCATAAAGTCATTGTAACGCTTAAAATTAGAGTACATGAAAGAGAAAGAAATAAAATGATCGAGAACGGGATACCTCAGTGCTTTTTGTCTCTGTAATTATTTCCCTATGCTTAAGTTCACACAAATTGGCACTCAATTCGCTCTTCATTTAATCTTTATGAAAAAACTGCAACAGTCCCAAAGATTCATGTAGTGGCAATTTTCGATGCTGCTAAACCCGAGGGATATGACAAAACCCATGGATACACGTTTTGTGTTAAAAAAATATCTATACTAGTTTATTAGAGAACAATTAAACTGAAGAAGGATCCCCATAACCTTTTTTCCAGACTAGATGACACCTTTTAATCCATTATAACATTGAGGGGACACCTAAACTGGAAAAGGATCCCTGTAGCCTCTTTTCTAGATTAGATGACACCTTTCAATCTATTATAACATTGAGGGGACACCTAAACTGGAAAGGATCCCTATAGCCTCTTTTCCAGATTAGATGACACCTCTCAATGTATTATAACATTGAGGGGACACCTAAACTGGAAAAGGATCCCTATAGCCTCTTTTCTAGATTAGATGACACCTCTCAATGTATACATTGATAATTCCCTATAGCTCTTTTCCAGATTAGATGACACCTTTTAAGCTATTGAAACATTGTGGGGCCACCTAGACTGGAAAAGGATTCTTTTGGAGGTTAATATATCAATTTTCAGTGTATTATCCCCCCCCATAAACCCCCTGGTTCCCATCAGTCCCGAAAGATTGCAAATGAAAGGAAAATGTATCCTTTCCCCAATGTATTATCCCCCACCCATAAACCCCCTGGTTCCCATCTGTCCCGTATGATTGCAAATGGAAAATTTAACCATTTTATAATTAATTAATGTTCAAAAAGTAAATAAACACAAGTGACACCTAAACTATCTATTTACCATATGACACCAAAGCTAGTTTAGATGACCCCTAAGGGGACACCTAATCTGGAAGAGCATTGTGTTTCTATCCATGATGTCCTAAATCCCTGAAGATGCCTCCCACAGTGGAAGCTAAACGTCGGATTCTTCATCTACATTGACGCGGTCACCACCGGAAGACCTAAATCTTCATCAAAAATTTAATACATTTTTGTATTAAATTAGACATATTAATTTAATCAGAGTAATAAAATAAGTCTCACCACTGGTGTCAAAAAATAATTTAAAATAAAGCATAACTAGCTTTCAACCAACTAAAGGTCATCATCACTCCTCTAGCGCTCATTTTTGAATTCTAATATATTAATTTAAGTATTGTTTCCTCAATTACGGTTATCCTAAACTTAACATTTTGTTTAATGTTTTTGTTAAAAATTATTTAACACTGCGATATTTTAAGCCTGAAGATGACCCAAACAGGATCGAAATAATTATTGCTTAATAAATTTATTCGATTTATAGAGGTGAAGTCTTCTCTTTTTCTTTAATTATGTCGTTTTATAATAAACATGTTTCTCTTTACAACAAAGTTTAATAAATTCGTTAAAAGTCTAAAATTTGACCAATTAAGTTAAAATTGAACCTAAATAATCATCTATAAGTGGTAAATCAATCAACAAATTTATTTAGATACTGGTCGCTGTTTTGAAAATATCAGCTTTTGAATTTACAAATTTACAAATTTTAGCGTAAAACATAAACAAACAAGTAGTCAAAATTCTAAAACTATTAATATGTGTATTGGGGATAATATGTATTTATTAATGCGATTTACAAAATTATATGAAAGAGTTGGTTAACTAATACTGCTGTCATAAATTTGAAAGATTAGAATTAATAAAAATTAAGCTGCTAAGAATAACCGCTGCTATTTTTAGAGATTTTAAACTAAAAACGTAGTTTCTTTGATACGATTGAATGCCTCTGTTCTGTAATATTTTTTTAAGCTCAAATTAATTTGAAGTTATAGCACCCTAAGAATTTTAGTTACCTAATAATTCTTAAGTGAAGCGTTGCGTGTCCGATTAATTACACTCTAGACTTTAGATTACTACTTCATTCTGAGTTCGAGCGTTGCGTGTCCGATTAATTACACTCTAGACTTTAGATTACTACTTCATTCTGAGTTCGAGCGTTGCGTGTCCGATTAATTACACTCTAGACTTTGGATTACTACATCATTCTGAGTTCGAGCGTTGCGTGTCCGATTAATTACACTCTAGACTTTGGATTACTACATCATTCTGAGTTCGAGCGTTGCGTGTCCGATTTATTACACTCTAGACTTTAGATTACTACTTCATTCTGAGTTCGAGCGTTGCGTGTCCGATTAATTACCTCTTAGACTTTAGATTACTACTTCATTCTGAGTTCGAGCGTTGCGTGTCCGATTAATTACACTCTAGACTTTGGATTACAACTTCATTCTGAGTTCGAGCGTTGCGTGTCCGATTAATTACACTCTAGACTTTAGATTACTACTTCATTCTTAGTTCGAACGTAGCGTGAACGATTAATTACTCTCAAGACTTTCTTTTGAAGTTGAGCGTAGACCCATGCAAAGCCAACTTAAGCTTTTAAAGTGATAATCTTCATGACATAATCATGACTATCGTATGATCGAAAGCGAGTCTAAAGTACGCATAGCTTATGGTGGTATACGCTATGCGTAAGTATGACATTCTGAGGACGAGCGAAAAACCCCCGTACCCATTTTTTTAATTATCACTCTAACAATATGCATTTTAATTATTTCTAGAAATGCTGCTGTCTATTATTACATCTTTAATATGTTTCGTCTGCATATTAGAAATCGTTATTCTTTATGAGTTGAAGAACGTTGACTTATTTCATTCATAAAATATTGGGTAGTATTTCCTTTTGACATCCCAGAAAATAATCATCTCGCCTCAATAGAATGCTGTGGCGAAAATACCAAGGAAACCCGAAACTCTGAAATGTCAAAACTATTTCGGTTCGGAGGTCAACCTCTTTTTATTAAAATCTGAAAACATACATCAGATCGAGGTAAAAATCATTTGATCCTGTAGGGATGTTTAGGCTTTAACATCTTTAGGGATGAAAAAAAATGTTGGTAGCACGTCCGGTCTATTGTTTGGATAAGGATGTGAGGGGAAGTATTGGTAGAGAGATGGTAATCTAGAGAGGAAGATGATGGAATTACAGATGAAGAAAAAGAATTGAGTGAATTACATAAAGAAGAATAGGGTGTGTATTTCATCCCTCTCGACAAAAGACAAGAAAGGTAACCAGATCTCAGCAGAGAAATCTCGTTTGACCACTTCTGACGACGAGAGCATCGGATCCACCCTTTCCCTAAGGGTCAGTGACAGACTGACAGTGTGACATACCTGACAGCCTCATTGTTTTTGTTAACACCCTCTCTACACGATGCACCTCCAGTCAATCATATGGACCATAGTCTCCTTCAAATTTTTGACCTTTTTAAGAGCATGGGAAAGTTTTTACATTTTAACTTCCACAAATAATAGGTTGAATCGGATAGCAACTTGTAGAAGATACAAATTATAACTCGCTTTATGTCGTTTAATTTATACTTCTCTATGTCGTTATCAAATAGTAAAGAAAGCATAGAGATATATACTAGAGGAGCATAGCCTATCTTAATACATTGAGAGTCCTGAAACATTTTTGTGGGGCTCTCAGGGGCTCTGTGTAACCTCATTGAAACCTCCTCCAAGAGGGAGTTGAGGTTATAATTAATCAATTGTTTTGGGCATCCCACAGATTGTTTGAGTTGTGATTTGTATTTTAAACATTCTACTATATAATTTACTGATTTTTTGTTCTGTTTATTTGATGATAATGATAATCGAATGTGATCAGGTTACTTTTTCGATGTTTCAAAATTCAAAATAGGGCCCCTCTAGTAATATATCTCTATGAAAGAAAGTATATTACAATTATATTACATTAACAGCAAAAACAAAAGAAGAAAAGGAAGATAAGTGATTTGCTTCTTAGTTTATCTATCACTTTTAAGTCAAAATTATGAATAATTTACCTGAAAACTTAATAAATCTTAACAGCAAAAAGTTTAAAAATAAAATAAAAAAAAAAATTATTAGATCAGCCTCTTTATTCAGTTTCAGAGTTCTTTCAAACAGTAAATCCCATGGATATTAAGAGCAGGACTTAAACTATTTACTATATTTGTTTTATCATACTTACTAAGTTAAGTTAATAGCACTAAATTAAGTTATTTTAATTTAATTTTATTGTCATTCTCATAATTTTTTATGTGTTATAAATTTATGTTTCTATTACTAATTTTTAAAATTTTACTTTTGTTAATTCGTTTTTTATGAGACGTTCTAGTTGAGTTTTATGATTTCTACTTTTTTGGAGTATTATTATTGGATAGCTTTATTATCATTACTTTTTTTTAGACATCAAGAAAAGTAGTGTATAATATTTAAAATATGACCTGTTGATCAAATACTTTTTTGTATTTTTTATGTCAATAAAATGGTTTATTTATTTATCTTAAGAAATAAATCCTTCCAACATTATTCTTCAACATAAAATATTATTAAATTTTTAAAAGAAAATTTAAAAATCAAAATTACAAATAGAATATTTGAGACTGTTTATCTTACTAATAAATTATATATTCAAAATACCACCGAAAAATATCGCTTTTCGCCAATCCTGCAAAAAATTATAAATATTAAAAAATCAAATAAAACACCCAAACCAAAATTTTACTTAAATCAAACAAACCCTCTCACCCAAAAAAATAAACAAAATTCATACCCCCGTCCAAAAAATAGGCAAAAACTACCACCAAACCAATGAATATAATATGGCTCCGGTTTGCCACTAATAATACTTTTGCCAATAAAGAACTGGATTAAAACCATAGAGATATATGATTGTAATTAATAGACACTGGATGGGACGAATTAATTAAACTACAACTTCTCTAAATGACTATATTTCGCCTGCTCCCAGGCATATTCATGTCTCAAACCACTGCTAGCTTAGATTTTTTTGTTTTAAAGCCGTTATTTATCTATAATCTTGTAGCATTTATTTAAAAAATGAAAATCCGATGATAAAATAACTAAAATTGTAACACAAAAATTTTGATGTCCACAAATCTAAGCTAGCAGTGGTTTGAGACATGAATATGCCTGGGAGCAGGGGAAATATAGTCATTTAGAGAAGTGTTAGTTTAATTAATTCGTCCCATCCAGTGTCTATCAATTACAATCGTTTATAGAATGGAGACTAATACTAATAATATTACATAGATATTATTACTAGAGAGGCCCTATTGGTTAAATTTTGAAACACTGAAAATGTAACCTGACCAGCTCCCTTATAAATATAATCAAATAATTCGAACAAAATTAGAGTAACTTATATAGTAGAACGTTTAAAATACAAATAAAAATTAAAAAAAAACTGAAAAAAACTGTAATGAAAATTTTGGGTTTTCATTAGAAGTAAGATAGTGCAAGTATCAATGTTTCATGACTCAAAGTGTATTGGGTCTGGGAAATTATTGTGAAATATATATTGTTTTAATCATAGAGATATATACTAGAGGGGGCATGGCCTATCTTATTGCATTGAGTGGCCGAAAACAATTTATTTATTTTAACCCCAACTCACTCTTAAAAGAGGTTTTAATAAGGTTACACAGAGGCCCTGAGAGCCCCAAAAAATATTTCAGGCCACTCAATGCAATAAGATAGGCCATGCCCCCTCTAGTATATATCTCTGTGATTAAAACAATATATATTTCACAATAATTTCCCAGACTCAATACACATTGAGTCATGAAAAATTGATACTTGCACTATCTTACTTCTAATGAAACCCCAAAGTATAATAGTTTATTATTAAAATATTTTAACGATGTTATGTTATTTGATATTAAATTAAACTTTTTAAAAATATCTTTGAATAGTTATTCAGTTAAAAAAAAATTGGGCTGAAATGGTACATTAAAAATTATAAAAAAAGAAAAACAAAAAAATAAGAACAATCAAATTAATTAATGGAACAGATAAAAAAGTACTCCTTGTAGGACCTTAACTAAAATTAAGAAAAAATATCATCATCGAGAAAAGAATTAAGGATCTGGAGGAAAAAAAAGCAGCCGACAACAAAAATGAAGCAGAATTGGAGCGAGCTGGAGGGGGGTCCACTAATTGGTGAATCTGGAGATATTCTGGACTTAGTAAAATACAATCGAGCCCGGACGACAAAGCCCTCGTTTTGGGACGTCCTCGTAATTTCTCGTAGCGAAAAGCTCGAGGAGGGTTTCATGATGAAAACAATCGGTCCTCATCAGGTCGCAGCTATTATACCAGCAGGTCTTCCTTTCTTTCATTTTTCTTAAACTTTTTGTTGTTGGAATAGAGTCTTTGATTCAATTAATTTTTTTTCTTATTGCGATGTAGTGTGTGATACGGACATGAGTTTTGTAAGGAAAACTCAGTCCGAAAAACCTAAGGAAAAACAATGCAATTCCTTAAGTGTACTGTCAATGCAATGAAGAGGGACATAAAGGTTTGTTTTGCAAAATTACAACCTAAATACAAGAAACACGTTAATTTCGGTACTGTACGATTTGAACCTAAAGAATCCAGCTTCGTTATTTAGCTGTTGATTTAGTAAAAAAATAATGACAAGTAATTTATGATAAGACACTTGATGGGACGTTAATTACTAAATTCTAATAATTTCTAATTCTAATACTAATAATGGAGACTAATACTAATATTCATAATGACAAGGTTTTTGATAAACTCGAGATGTCAGACTAAAAAGCATTATTTGCAGGAGCTCTTGCACAAATTTTAAAGCCATATATCAAAAATAAAAAATAAACTTTTTTACGAAACTTGTTGAACTCACAACCTTAAATTTTCCTCCGATATAATGTTTGATTTTTTTTATAAATTCTTTATTTTAACATAATAAGAATTCAATAGAATACATACTAATAAGAAATTTAGACCTGCACTTCAGATTAATAAATAATCTGTCATGTGCAGGTTGTAATGATTTTGTTTGAATATTTATTGGGTCTTATTCATATAGATTATATATTTTTTTTATTCATATTTTTTTAATGAAAGCATGCAAAAAAAATTTAAAAAAATTTTATGTCAAATTTAAATATCTAATATAAAAAAAGATATAATAACATAAAGATACATCTTTTAGTATTATAAGCCTAAGTGTTAAAATTAAAATTGATCTGAATATTTTACCTTGTTTTTTGATTTTATGAAATGTCTCCAGTGTCATTATTGACAGTAAATGAAGTCAAAGAAAAATCATTGTCTGGATAACTAAACTACTAAAGATAGGTAAACAAGAGCTAAAGATTACTTTTTGTACCAAGTTTCACCTCTTACACACACGTACAGAGAAACTAGTAGGTAACGAACACTTAAAAGGACTTAAAACAACCTCCATAGTTACAGAAACATACTTCATAGTTTTCAAATTTTTAATGCATTCACAAAACTTTTCTTAAAAATACGGAATAAATAAGGAAAAGTAAAAACTGAACCTAAATGCACATTCATAGATAAAACATCACGAGGCAAGTTTCTTTAGAAACATCGACAAAAAAATCGACTAACATGACTAAGGACCCCAAGTTAGAAAATATTTTCGACAATGGAAAACTCAACGAGCAAGTGAATCTCCCGCCGGCGAGCAACTCCAGCGAAAGGTCATCATCATACTGATAAGTATGTCACGCTTTAGAACCTTAAAAACAAACATCCAGAAAAGTTCAGTTTTATTAATAATTAAAATTAAATTAATTCTATTGTGCTATCGCATTTACAAATTATTCTTCCAAAATTTAAAAAAAAATACTTTATTTTTATTTTTTAATTTTGCTAACACGTGTTTTTATATTAAGGAGTTGATTAAGAGCGATGTTACTAGCCGACGGAAGGTTTTAACCCAGGTTTAATTACCAGGCATGGCTGCATGGGCAGACAATGGACTCGATAACCTCGCTAACAATAGGATACCCGTCCTCTATAGGAAAAATTAGGTGCCAATAACCCGTCGGTACACTGTGCTCTTCTAATCAAAAAATCTTAACCTTCCTACATCAGATAATATTAATAATTAACTTTTAATTACTTATTCAATGAATAATTAATTAAGGTTTCAAATTGTAATGAGAAATTTCAAAGTCAAGTAAAACGATAAAACGTAATACTGCGAAGATCTTAGCCTTACATTTACACATTTGAATAGTTCAGATCACGGTGAACTTAGATATAATAGTCTAAGGATCAGGTCTTCTACTATTGGTTTTTGTCAACCAAAGAACTTATGCATCAGTGAAGGAGTGTGTCATAAATATGCAAGGTTAAAAATCGGGTACGGGGTACCTCTGAACTTTTCCTCATCACATCGGATTCGCTACGCTCAGCCTCTCTGCTTTGCTCTTCCTAAGAATATACAATTCTTACAAGTTAAACAGCAAAATGACTTCAGACTCGCTTCGCTCGTCCATGCATTCATACTCTCATAGATTTTTAATGCAATCACAAAACTTTTCTTAAAATACGCCATAAATAAGGAAAAGTAAAAACTGAACCTAAATGCACATTTATAGATAAAAATTTAAGAAGAAATAAGTTAGAAACTCGTTACGTTATAGTTGTTATCTTGGTACCACAGCATCTTCTTGATTTTTTAGAAAACTTTGAGAACTCAACCAATCATTTTAAGAATTAAAATGTCTAACCCAGACAATGTACATTTTCTTCAGGCAGAGGTGCAATAATTTCAAAAACTGTGTTTTTTTAGACTATTTAAAATCCTTAATTTTTCATACTTCAATATATATTTCACAAAAACATATTTCATGGGAACTTGATGTTCCGGTCATGTCCCAGCAGTACAGACTGACACAAACAATTCTTGGCCAAACAAATTTACTCAAATGGCTTTATATATAATTCGCACAAGTAACTTAAATATCTAAAATTATTCTAAACTTAGTTGGGTAAAGTTTGCAAGTTAGAGTTGCAGAGAAGTTTATCTTAGCAAGGATCGTAGGGAACCTTCAGAGTAATGGAATTACTCCTTAACTAAAATTAACAAGTTAAAAACTTTCACATTTAATCTATTTCTTATCATTGCTGGGCTTCTTAGAGCTCTGCCATGCTCTGAGGCAGCGTCTTAAACTAAAACTAAACTTTATTTAAGATTTAACATTTGACATAAAAACCCTATAAATTTAAAGTGGTTGGTTGCCTCAAAATCTTGGTTTTCTTATCTTTTTGGGTTCTCAAATTTTTATTTCAGAATACATTTCGAGAATCAGGGTTTTCAACACGATTTCTCTAGCACTACCTAAATCGTCGTGCGTTTAAGACAATTGGTTATAAAACACATATGAAAAATAAACAGTGGTGTTTGAAAGACCAAGGGGTCAATTATTGTTCCATGGTATCAATAAATGACGGTGAATAAAAAGTCAGTTATCAGACAGGTATCAGAAATGGCCTAAAATTCACTATGGTTATAATAATAATTTAGCCGCCTCCGTGGTCGAGGTCGTTAAAGCGTCAGTTATTACACTAACCTTTGACACCACGGAGGTCTGGGGTTCGCGTCCCAGGTTACGCTCTCAGTTTATATTAAGGTTATTATTCAAATAAATTGTAGCCAATTTAAGATTACACTTGGAGCGTAACGGTTGACATATACCACCTGAGGTGGTTCCCCCAGGGGTTATCCCTGATGAGCCGCAAGGCTCTAAACGGGCATTATTATATTATTATTATAATTTATTTGAAAATAAATCAGTAGTGTTGTCAGAGAGTCGTGGGTAAACAATTGAATCTCTGTAACCCACGACATAAGCCTAATAAAATCAAAAGGTTGAAAAAATATTTGCTAAGCTCTCCGGAAGAAAAAAAGTTTACTAAGTTATCAAAAATGTTAGAAGTCATAAAAAATCTACCCATAAAGCTGAAATTTGGCATATATGTTGCTTTATAGATGAAAAACAGATCGACAAAAATTTATAGGCAATTATTGTAAGTTATATAACGTTTGCTTCTTAAAATTATAATTGGTTGTAAGCTGTGATAGCAAAAGATTTTTGTTGACATTTAGAATCTATATAGAAACTGAAGCACAAAAGGGCTAAGCATAAGAAAATTTAGATCCTACATTGGTTTTACTTTGATGTTGTTCGCGTAGATAAATTATGAATGTTATATATATAAATATAGGCAGAGGCGGACTGACCAGTGAGAACGAGGGCGGGAGCCCTCCTCGGCCCCCTAAGCCAAAAATTAACTTAAAGAAAAAGCAACATAAAAATAAAAAAATATTATATTTTTAAGCTTAAACTATTTAAATATATTTATTTATTAAAATTATGTAATATATTCATAACACCAGAGTCAAAAGGCCCCTATACTTTGGGCATAGAGACAAATGTTTTTAAAATAGTTTCAAATTTTCTTAATTTGTTGTTATCTGAATCTAGGGTCTTTAAGGTCCCTATTTATTTTACCTGAACTTTTAAAGGCCCCATGTGGAAGACAAGGACCAAAAAGAGTCCTACCATTCTTGATCAGGGCCCTAAAGCTGCATAAACAGGGCTTTATATATTTGTGCTTCAGGACCCTGAAGCCCGAATGCGGACATCCGCGCCAGAATTATTTAACTTAAGTTCTAAACTCATATAACTTAAATGAAACGAACTGCGTAGGATTCCGCGATTATTGTCATGAAGATTTAGGTCTTCCAGTGGTGACCGCGTCAATGTAGTTAAAGAATCTGACGTTTCGCTTCCAACGTTGGAGGCATCTTCAGGGATGATCTACATCCATGATGTAGGACAATGGTGGACATCCTAGACACAATGCTCTACAAAACTGAACTGAGTTTTAAAACTGACCTTCAAAATCTCAAGCGTACCAAGACCGAAGAATTGAATTTTAGGTGTTGGGTATTCTGAGGACTAGCGAAGCGAGTTCGGAGTAATGAAAAAAGAAGTTCTTTGGTACCTTGTAACAAATATTTTTAATAGGAATTGAAAGAAAACAGTCTCTCCACAATAACTTGTTATATTAAACAAAGTTGACTTTCAGTCTTACAGACCATCATCAGTGTCTGAAACAACAAAGTATAATGACTAAGACAAAAAATATATATAAGAAGTATAAAAATTTAAAAAATAAAAAAATATATAATTTTTTTGTCATAGTCATTATACTTTGTTGTTTTAGACACCGATGATGGTCTGTAAGACAGAAAGTCGGCTATGTTTAATATAACAAGTTATTATGGAAAGACTGTTTTCTTTAATTCTTATTGTGAGACTCCACAGCTCAATTTAATCTAAAAATTTTTAACTTTTTTGCAAATGTCTATGGATTCCTCAATAATTTTCCTTTAACAGCTCGCTGCATTGCTAACAGATATCAGAACATTCAACCAACAAAATGATATTAGAAAGGCTCAACTATAAAAACCTAAAACTATTAACCATGAATAGAAAAGAATATAAACTTACGTCAGTAAAACACTCTCGTATGAAACCTAAAACAAAAACGATAAAAAAATTATGCAAAATTTTTACTATTAAAAAGGTAAAAAATAAAGATCAGAGCAAATAATTGATGCCAAGATAAATAAAGTTAATGAGTCTGAGTAACGCAGAGGGTCTACCCGAATTTTTGGAAATATTAAATAAAAAATAATACTTTCAAAACAACCAACAAAGTTTAATATTAGCAACGTAATAACGTTGATTTTCGCAAGGAAAATGTCGTTCACTTGACTTCTGGGTAATTCTTAAAGAGTGTTTCTATTCATTTTTAAATCAGATCGCTGCTATATAACCCCGTCTCGCACCGCAGCGTTCCAACCCTGCTTCTCGGAACTCCCCTCTCCACGACCTATACCTCTAAAAGACTCCCCCCACTCCCACTGCGCAACAGTTTCCCTCTTTTAACTGAGGTTTACCTGCAGCTGACACGTTAATTATGTTTTTTTTTCTTTTCCATAAATAAACTAAAAAGGTTTGACAAAGTTAGTTACAAAATACAGGAAAATAATTTATCCAAGGGTTAACTCTACATTTTTCAACCTCCGTTTAAATAAAACAATTCAATTATTAAGATAATAAATAAATTATAAACTGAGTCAGCAACGAGCACTTAAATTATTATTAATTAAAATATCAAATAACATAAATAAATGCCCGTTTTTAGCCTACTAGGGTGGGCCTTATCCCCTGTGCCTAAAGTATAAATTAATGTTTTTGAAATATCTTAAAACAAATTCTATGCAAAAATAAAAACTGAGAGCACATTATAAGAAGCGAACCCAGGACCATCGATAGCAAAATGATTAATGAGCTAACTGGATTCTAATACATTATCACACTATAAAGGATTCCAGACCATAATCGCGGCTTATCAATACTAGCTGATAATAAACAATAATTACTTAGTTTGGGCCCTGAAGATGGTCTAAAGTTGTTGAAATATTATGCATTGTATTTTAAATCTTGTAGAGTTCCCCAACAAAAAATCATGGATATACTTGTTGTATTAAAACAAAACTTGGTGCCCTTATTTATTACGTAAGGGTTTATATTTGACCCAATATAATAGTTAAGGGTTTATATTTGACCCAATATAATAGTTAAGGGTTTATATTTGACCCAATATAATAGTTAAGGGTTTATATTTGACCCAAATTTCAACTCAATTAGATTATGTTACGTTTTTTAACAATTTCTTAAAAAAAGTTTACAAGTCATTCGATTAATACTAAACTAATGCTTAAAATGAGATGAAAGATGGCACATATGTTAGTCTCATACATGACCACATGCGTACCAAATTTCAATCGGATAGCATTATTTTCCCGTGTTTGGTATATAAATTAACAATGTTTTTGCTGAGTCATTAGTGCGGGTTAATGACGTCATAAAAAAAATCCGAATAGCACAACTATCAACCGAGCAGTAGACCGATTTTGGTACTAAGTTTCAACTCTCTAGCATAAATATACTGGGAGCTACGATGATAACAGACACACACACACAGACAAATTTGCAAAAACTACTCAGGAGGCCTTAAAACGCCTGAAACGAAAATTTCCGGTGACATCCTGGTTTCGGATCTTTTTGCAAACACAATACTTTTCCTAAATACCAACGGTATAAATGAGGAAAAGTAATACGATAAGACTAAGATAATATTGCTTTCTGAGACATCGATACTAAAAAATAAAGAACTATGCTGACTTCACCATCGCTCGGAATTGCGATTATATACTAAGGATAGTTTACATTATTCTCCTTCTCTCTTAAAACTTTAAGTTCCACTACCTCAAAGGACCAAGAGGCCACGAAAATATGGATTACCTACTCCACAGAGTTTAAAAAGTAATTTCCTTCCTCTTACAACTACATCTTCTATAAGGCTGTAACATAGTTAATTTCTCTTCTATAAACGAAACATTTGATAGTAACAAATGCTACATACATACGTGTAGTTAAAACAATATTTATATATTTACAATTTATTCAAACTCGTTAACCCTTGTACTATGAAGTTTTGAAAAGTTAATTTTTGTCTAAAACTTTAGCCGTGTGACACTATAATTGTAGGCGTAATTGTGGAAGTAGCGCTTCTGCGGTTCAAATTACTTGCTGGAGTAGTTCTTAGGTTGGAAGCTTTGCTACTTTTGTAGCTCATGCTTTAAGAGAAAGCAAAGATATCTCTTGAGGACGACATCTTGCTTCAAGAACTTGTGCCGTCATATCATGTGGAAGAGCGAAATCATGTTTAAAGGAAGTGGGATAAAATGACATGAGGAAGTCCGACATCATGCTTTAAGGACCATGGCATAAGGAAGTGCGACAACATGTCATGAGTAAGTACAAAGTCATATTTAGAGAAGTCGACGTCATGTCTTGGAAAAGTTCAACAAGCCTTAAAAAATTACATCACAAAACTAACATTTGCTAATAACTAATTTAGCCATTCAAATTTTATTAAATCGTTTAGTGTGTATAGATCAAATAATACTAAGTTCATTTTCTGGGAAAATATCCTAAACAGCAATTTAATCAAGTTGGGCATATATGATATAAAATGTAAAAATAAAATGAGTCCCAGAATATAGCCTTGAAGAACTCCACTAGTGACGTGTAAAAATTGAGACTCTTTAATTCTTTTTACTAGTAAATCTCTTCTTCTTAAAATTCATGAAGCTATTTTAGATGATCACCTCAAAATCTAAGGCTTAACTTACTAAATAAAATAAAAGATAAAGAAGTCTCTCTACAAAAATATATTTTCTATAGCAAAGCGCTTTCAACCTAACAAGAGATCATCATCAGTGCTAGCCGTTGAATAAAGAAGAGGGTGATAGATGAGTCTTATAGATCAGATATCAAAGATAGACTCCGTTTAACTTACTAGTCGTACACGCCACAAGAGTTAACTCTAAACAAAGAAATAAGCCTTAAAGTTTTTAAACTTTATTAGTTTATAACAGATCCGTCGTAGTTGTTTTGGATGCAACAGAAGCTGATATTATAGATTTTTTTTCGTCCAAACCGTCATTTGCCAGTCTAAACAAGGAACGCGTTGGGAGGCCCGCTAACGAACTATTGTATTGTTTCCTCGGTTTTCCCATCCGCCTCCACTCAACTATTTTTTCCAAAACAGCTTTTACTTATATTTTTGTCTATTTTTCCAACAAATCCCTCGCTCATTAATATTCAAAAAAATTAATTAAAACTAATTAACAGGATTCTTCAATTACGTTTATTTTAATTACAGCAGGGATATGGATAATAACTAGTAATGCTGTTAGGAATAATTACTGTAATTAGTGAGGTTAGAGTAATTTACAATGCAAATGAGCTCAGATTTAAATTTCCTTTAAACACCTGTTATTGAGAACGAAAATTCCGGTAACTGTAACTTTTTAGACAAGTAACATAGAAATGTATTCATATATACACACATAGATACGTTTCTTAGGTATAGCAAGTAATTAAAAGATTATAGCATACGTTCATTGCTAAAGTTAAATGAAAGAAGTTAAATAATTTGGACTTTAGCATAGTAAGAGTGTCATAAGTTGGAGCTATTAATGAAATAATAGCAATAGGTAGCAGAAAGGGCCCAACTAATTGCCCTATTTTTAGTAAACATACATTATAATTTAGAAAAAGATAAATTACAATGTAGTTCTTTATATAAGACACGACAGAAATACCTTGGGAGGCAGAATATAATTAGTTGACACTGGCTAGCTTGGGCGTACTTTAAGCCTATTAACTAAAATACACACATGATTAGACACAATATCATCTCTCTAGTAGTTCTGCGAAGCGTTTCCTAGACTCATTCGGAACTACTAAGAGCGCGTTAATACTACGCATATTATTTCATCCTAGGGTCATGGAAATTAACTTTGGTCCTACCAAAAGCACTATTTGATTCAAAGCCCAGGGCAGACCAAATTCATTTCTATAACTTCACATTTTTGACCAACAAACTATTATGCTTTTCTTCACCAGTATCTTTTATTTATTTCCACCGATTCCTTAGTCCTATATTTACATTATAAATCAATTTACAACCTAATAGAAGCCGATGGCAGCGGAACGTCCTGACAGTTGCCCACTGGAGTAATCTTCAGACATAGTAAGACATTAACGTCTACATAACTCAGAAATTTATTGTTGATATGCTAATAGACATCATCTGATGTGTTAGCTTGTCCAACACATCATTAGTCATAGACAATGTGTGAGGTCGGATCTCTGCTTCAGGTAAAGGGTTCGTATTAATGAAACTCAGATAAACCTATCTACTGTACAGAGGATGTAGTGGTGTTTACCAGATAGATCTTGGAGGTTCGACGTGTCTTTAAAGCTTTTCTAAGACTACCAGTTTAGACTCGTCGTGTTTAACGTAAACACGTCAATTCTAAATAGGTAGACTGTACAATCAATGGGTCCTTAAAATATTTTGGTAGGGAATGAAGAGAGGGCCAATTTCCACCCAGTGTTTGTCTGCCTCCGTGGCCGTGATCGTAAAGGCGTTCGATTTCGGCACCGAATGTCCAGGGTTCGCAGCCCCGGCTATGCTCTAAGATTTTATGAATAGTATTTGTATTAAAAAAATTTCGCCAATGTTAATTAATTCTTAGAGTGTAGTAGATGCAACCCACCTGAGGTGGTTCCCGCAGGCTTAATACCCTGATGGGCCGAAAGGCCCTAAAACGGGCATTTATTTTTATTTATTTTGTTCGAGTAATTAGGATTAGATTGTCCAGTTAAAAGGTTGGGTCTAATTTAGAAGTTTTGCTTACCTGTCGACTTAGCTTTTGTAATTATTATTTTTTAATTTAAATTTTAAAATTTATTTCTTTAAATGTAATCTACGCGCACGGT
This sequence comes from Microvelia longipes, assembly GCA_018340805.1. Lineage (NCBI taxonomy): Eukaryota > Metazoa > Arthropoda > Insecta > Hemiptera > Veliidae > Microvelia > Microvelia longipes. The sequence continues at coordinate 60,104,637 of JACMZG010001863.1, forward strand.
AAGTGAGCTACAATGATTATCACCTTCATTAAATTCACGGTTCCTTTTTTCGATGTAAATTGTCGCACAGTTAATTACTTTAGATAGAATAACAAATGGTGTTACATCAAAACATCGCAAAATTATTTTCTAAAAAAATTAACTTTATTATTAGCAAATTATTATCCAACAAAATAGTTTAAAGGTCATTGGATATATGTACATGGATCCTTTGGTCATGGAAATATATATAATAGTCTACCCCCTTAAAATTGTTTTGCTCTCTCCTCCCCCCAGGGATAAAAGTGCTGGCGCCGCCCTTGCTTGGATACACGTAAGGATGCAGGGATCCTTATGTTAAGATTACATAGAAGTATCAATAAAAATCTAATGAGATAAGAAAATTGTGCAGAAAGTTTTTATAAAACTATAGAATCTTAAAAATTAAGGGTGTCTTAAGTATATTATCTTTTGAATGGACTTGCTGGTGCTAATCGTCATTATTAAACTATACAAGGTCAATTTAAGAGGGTTATATATAATACAAATTTAATTTAATATTAATTTTGTATACAATTAGCATTCGTTGACTGATAAATAGATTATTTTTTGATAGTTTAATTTGGACAATGTCTAAACTGTTGACCAACCTTAAAAACCAGACTCGATTCTGACATTGTCGTAGATATAGAGATATTATTACTAGAGGAGCTCTATTGGTTGAATTTTGAAACATCGAAAAAGTAACCTGACCACCTTAGCTAAAAATATAATGAAATAATCAGAACAAAATAACAGTAACTTATATAGTAGAACGTTTTTAATACAAATCAAAACACAAACTACGCGCAGGAAGCCAAAAACAATAGATTTATTATAACCTTAACCCACTCTTGAAGGAGGTTTCAATGAGGTTACACAGAGCCCCAATACGATGTTTCAGTCCTTTCAATGTATTGAGATAGGCTATTCCCCCTCTAGTATAAATCTCTATGGTTGTAGATATGTTACATTACGCCCTCAGATGACAAAAAAAATAATAAAATGTTAAAAAATATTTTACTGACATTTTTTTTCTTAAGGATAAATTTATTTTCATGAAAAATCGGTTCAGATGAAACCAAATTTTTTTCCAAGTTGGAACAATTTTTAAAAAAACATTCTGAAGAAAATAGTTCATAGCTTCGGTTACGTTTTTCAAAAAAAATCAGCATAACAAAAGAACGAAAAAAGGTTAACAGATATCTATCTTTTGAAAAAACTTCAGAAATGAGGCTGACAGATAAAAAAAAATACTTTTTCAAATTCAAATAAATAATATTAAAAGACAGATGAGTGATAGAAAAATAAGAAAAAAAACGAGGTCGATGTCGCTCTTACGACTGGGTGACACAACGGAGTTAATAAATGCACGTCATCTGCATATATCTCATACTTTTTCTAATAAATATTATTCATATTCTTCGTGATGATATGTTAAGTTGGATATTTATGTTAATATATTATACACATAACAGCAACAGATGTATGAGCCGTAACCTGTTAATGCTGCATAAGGTCGACATTTCATTTGTGACAAAACGTACAAGATAAGTGCCCATTGTGAATAAAAACATGTTAATTTAAAATATTTGTTGTACTTGTAGATAATGTTCTCTATTATGTGGTTAATTATGCGTACTTTATAGTATCATCTTAAGATGGTAATATATTTATAGTAAATGGTTAATTATAGAAGCAACAAGTGAAAGTGCTACAAGAGATATGCATTCTTTATGTACGTCAAGCAATCAACAAACTGTAAAATAAAAAATATTAAAATAAAATAATATTGGATCCATAGAGATATATTACTAGAGGGGCTTATCAATAAAAATTTGAAGCAAATAAACAGAAAAAATATAGTAACTTATTATTTAATGAATATATTTAATGGACTGTTGATAATAATAATACACAATTAATTGAAGACTGCATGTCTTCATTTGATTGTGTAACCTATTGTAGTAAAACGTTTAAAATAAAAACAAGAACACAAAAAATGTGCGGGATTCGAAAATAATTTCATTATAATTTCAACTCCCTCTGGGAGAAGGTTTCATTGAGGTTACACTGAGCCATCGATAGCCCCAAAATGATGTTTCAGGCCTCTCAACTTATTGAAATAGGCTATGGAGTATTTAAATGCTCGCATAATTCAAAGGCAATGAGATGCCTTTGAATTATGCGAGCATTTAAATATGCTCAGATGCTGCAGATGCAGTGATATGAGATAACTTTAAATTGTTCTGATGTCACTTCAAAATAGATTATCGTAGTATGAAAAATACCATCTTCCAGGCAGCACAACTAAACCAAGAGTTTGATCTTTGTACCAATTTGTAACTCTCTAGCATAAAAACAGCGATAGTTATGCGTGACATAGACACAAACCCAGCGAGAGTTTTTGTTACTTAAAAGAAGGGATTTTTTTGTTAAAGAAAGAGGGTTGAAAGCAGCACTGATTCATGACTGAGTCTTTTAGGCGGTGCCAGCACTGATTCATGACTGAGTCTTTTAGGCGGTGCCAGCACTGATTCATGACTGAGTCTGAGAGTCTTTTAGGCGGTGCAGCATTCACTGAGTCTTTTTAGGCGTGCCAGCACACTTCTTATTTAATAGTTGTTACTCGCTGCACAGACAAAAATTATTTGTCTAAAGAAAATATTTATTTTCTTTATATGATGCATTAATATAACGAATATAACGAGTGGGCACGTTTCGTGATACAAGGTGATTATCACCATACGAGGTGATCTGTCTGCTTTCCCACACATAAGACTATCCTGTGCTGCTAAAGCTACAGGTTTCAGCTAAGCTTTAGAAATGATGGATTGACCGAGAGAGGATAGCGTGCTTAGAGAAGGGACCCGAATCTAATGGGTTTTTGATAGCCTTACTTACCAGCTAGCTATAAGAACAACGACTTGGCAAACGTTAGTTTTGCTCCAGTAATGTCTTTCTGACCCTATACATATAGCCCTCTCAAAACTAAACCATTATATGAACCGAAACCATTTATTTTTTATTAGTATTGCTATTAATGGACGAATCAGTTAGAAATTGATTCGGAAGACGTTGTGATTTTTATCTCTGAACACAACGACATCTACAAAAATCTGGTACGGGGTACCTCGGAACTTTTCCTCATCACGTTAGATTCGCAATCAGACGTGATGAGGATGCGATGAAAAATGAGACGATTTTGATTTATACTTAGCCACATCAGTGAGTGATAATTTAAGCCTGTTTATAACCTTCTCAAGCAATAAACAATGGAAAACTATTAAGAAGTAAGTTTGCCTCTAAATTTTAAGACCTGCGCTGTTATGAGAATTGTAAGAATGCGCAGTTTGGACCAAGCATGTGCAGTTGGTTTTTGACGTGTCTTTCGTGTTAAATTCTCTCTATTTTTGGTTTTCGACGGCGTCACTTTTTTGTATGGCAAATCGACTTAGTGCGTCATCCCCTTTATTCAAGATCCTTGATCGAAACTGAAGAACTGCAGCCAAAATTCTTAACATTAGAATTTTTTTACTTTATCTAATTATTGTGTAGGTGTTTATTACAAAATAAGGAGTGTTTTAAAAATGTTACAAAAAGGAAACATATGTAAATCCTTTTTATCAATAACAATATTAGTTATATAGAATTCAGTAAAGGCTGAAAAAGTAGATGTAAAATTATATGGTAAGTCCAACTTATTAGGTTCATTATCGGTTTTAGAGGTGTGGTCATTTTAAATCGATAGGTTTTTATAGATAATCGATATCAACTATCAGTTGCGTTTGTTCACATGTGGGGGAATTGTGGTGAAGGTACTTTGTTATTGGTATCAAGTACCAAATACACGTTAGCTAGTAAAAGGTGGGTTATGGTTTTGTAATTCACTGGGTAGTCAGCTTGGGTATAGTAGTGAATTAAAAACATTGCTTGATCAACAATGTACACTCCTGTTCAGTACACAGGCCTATTCACAACGTACACTGCCTATCAAATGTACAATGCCTGTTCATGTACACCATGCTGTTACATATGTACAAGGCCATTTCAACGTACACATTGCCTGATGCACAATTGTTACCATGCCTTTCCTACAATTGTACATAATGCCTATTCAGCAGACGTACTCATTGCCTTGATCTACTAATGTACACATCGCCTGATCACATATGTACACATTGTCCTGTTCTTAATGTACATTCATTGCTGTTCTACCAATGTATTCGACTTATGCCTATTCACTAACTAACACCTGCTGTATCAACTATGATACATGCCTTTCACTTAATGTTACACATGCCTATTCACTAACGTACTACTATTGCTTCTTGTCACAATGTACACATGCCTTTCACTATTGTACAGCAGGCCTATTTCACTTAACGTGCACATTGCTGATCACAATTGTACACAGCCTTGTTCACTAATGTATCACATGCTATTCACAACGGACACATGCCTGTTCACAATTGTACATCATGGTCCTGTTCATACACGTACACTATGCTCGTTCCAATGGTATCACATGCTGTTTCACGAATGTTATCACATGCTATTCTCACACCTGTATCTTCATGCCTGATTCACAAGTATCATCTATTTGGCCTGTTTCACATGTCACATGCCTATCACAACGTACACTATGTCTCTCTGTATTCGACAATGTATCATCATTTCTGTCGTACTATTATGTTATTCTGCATTGCCTGTTTAGCCACGTACACATCTGTAATGTCACTCAATGTATCACTATTATGGCCTTGTCACAATTAATCATGCCTTGTTCACTTTAATCGTTACACTATTGCCTGATTTCACGTATCTACGTCCTGTTTCAATGTACTACATGCTTTTCACTAGTTACGGTACATCTATGCTGAATCATCATATATTTTTTGTATGTACACATGTCTTGTTCTACTATGTATCACTAGTCTATTTTCTCAATCGTATCTAATGTCCTTTGTTATTTCACATATGTTATTTCATGCTCTTGTTCACATATGTTACATCATGCCCTTATTAATAACGTATCACTGCCGATTTCAACATATGTATCACATCTGTCAAGTAGACATCCTGATTCACAACGTACACTGATGCCTGTTCACAATGTAACACATGCCTGTTCACAATGTACACAGCCTGATCACAATGTACACACTGCTGTTCACAATTAACATCAGGCTAATTACAACGTACACATGCCTCGATCCACAATGTACCACATGCTTGTTCACAATGTACACATGCCTATTTCACAACGTACACATGCCTGATCGACAAGTACACAATGCCTGTTCACAATGTACACATGCCTATTCACAACGTACACATGCCTGATTCACAAGGTACACATGCCTGTTCACAAGTTGTACACAGGCCTATTCAAAACGTAACCCATCCTATTCACTAATGGTACACATGCCTGTTCACAATGTACAAATCCTATTCACAACGTACACTGCCCTGTCACAATCTACATCTGCTGTCACAATGTACACGATGCCTATTTTCATCACGTACAGCATGCCTGATTCACAAGTGTACAGCTGCTGTTCCATGTACACAGCTATTCAAAAACGTACACATGCCTGATCACAATGTAACATGCTCTGTTCCAAGTTACACATGCTATCACAACGCTACACATGCCTGATCAGAATGTACCATGCCTGTTGCACAATGTACACAGGCCTATTAAACACGTACCACTGTGATCACAATGTAACCATGCCCGATCCAATGCACACATGCCTGTACAATGTACAATGCCTGTTAACGAATGTACACATGCTGTTCACAATGTACACATGCCTATTCACACCGTTACACATGCTGTTCACAATGTCACTGCTGTTTCAAATGTACATCGATGACTATTTCACAACGAAACAATGCCTGATCACAATGTGACACGAAATGCCCTGTTGCACAATGTACATCATGCTATTCACAACGTACACATGCCTGATCACAATTGTACACATGGCCTGTTCATCAATGTACACATGCCTATTCACACAACGTACACATTGCTCTGAATTAAATGTACAATTCATTGCTGTTCCCCAATGTACCAAGGCCTATTCAAACCGTACACATGCCTTGATCACAATGTACAAGCATGCATGTCACAATGTACACCATGCTATTCACCAACCGTACACAGTGCCTGATCACGATGTTAACCATGCCTGTTTCACAATGTACACATGCTATCACAACGTAAACAGCATGCGATCACAATGTAACACACCTGTTCACAATGTACACAGGCCTATTCAAACGGGTACACGAATCCTGATCACAATGTGTAACCATGCCTGTTCAACAATGTACATCAGCGCTACTGTCAAAACGTACACATGCTATCACAATGTACACATGCTGATCACAATGTACACATGCCTGTTTCACAATGGTACACTGCCGTGTTCACTAATGACAGCATGCCTGTTCACAATGTAACAACATGCTATTCCAACGTACAATGCCTGTTCAGCAATGTACCATGCCTATTCACAACGTACCACATGCCTGATTCACAAGTACACATGCCTGTTTCACGATGGTACACAATGCATTCACAAAGTACAGAATGCTATCACAATGTACATGCCTGTTCACTAATGTACACAGGCTTATTCAAAAGTAATCACATGCTGATCACAATGTACAATGCCTGTTCACGAATGTACACATGCTATCCTCAACAACGTACACATGCCTGATCCAATGTCACATGCTGTTCACATGTACACAGGCCTATTCAAACGTACACATGCCTGATCACAATGTATCACATCCTGATCACACATGTAAACATCCTGTTGCACGAATTATACACATGCCTGTTCACAATGTACACATGCCTGTTCACAATGTACACATGCCTATTCACAACGTACCATGCCTGTTCACAAGTACACATGCCTGTTCACAAATGTACACATGCCTATTACACGTTACACATGCTGACACAATGTACACATTGCCTGGTTCACAATGGCACATGCCTGTTCACAATGTCACATGCCTGGTTGTCACAAATGTACACATGCCTGATCACAATGTACACATGCCTGTTCACAATGTACACATGCCTGTTCACAATGTACACATGCCTGATCACAATGTACACATGCCTGTTCACAATGTACACAGGCCTATTCAAAACGTACACATGCCTGTTACCACATCTCACAATGTACACATGCCCTCACAATGTACACATGCCTGTTCACAATGTAACACAGGCCTGCACTAGCACACGCCTGATCCAATGTACACATGCCTGTTCACAATGTACACATGGCCTATTCACAACGTACACATGCCTGATCACAATGTACACATGCCTGTCACATGCCTGTTCACAATGTGCACAATGTACTGTTCAAATGTACACAGCCGTCACAATGTACACATGCCTGTCACCAATGTAACACATGCACTGTTCACAATGTCACACATGCCTGATCACAATGAACACAATGCCTGTTTCACAATGTACACAGGCCTATTCAAAACGTACACATGCCTGTTCACAATGTACACATGCCTCACAATGTACACATGCCTGTTCACAATGTACACATGCCTGTTCACATGTACACATGCCTGTTCACAATGTACACATGCCTGATCACAATGTACACATGCCTGTTCACAACGTACACATGCCTATTCACAACGTACACATGTCTGTCACAATGCTACACATGCCTGTTCACAATGTACACATGCCTGTTTCACAATGTACACATCCTTTCAAATGTACACATGCCTGTCACAATGTACACATGCCTGTTCACAATGTACCACCTGCCTGTTCAACAATGTACACATGCTGTTCCCAATGAACAATGCCTGTTCACAATGTACACATGCCTGATCAACACATGTACACATGCCTGTTCACAATGTACACATGCCTGATCACAATGTAACATGCCTATCACCAGTACACATGCCTGTTCACAATGTACACATGCCTGTTTCACAACGTACACATGCCTGTTCACAATTGTACACATGCCTGATCACATGTACACATGCCTGATCACAATGTACACATACTGCACCTGTTCACAATGTACACATGCCTGTTCACAATGTACACATGCCTGTTCACAATGTACACATGCCTGTTCACAATGTACACATGCCTGATCACAATGTACACATGCCTGTTCACAATGTACACATGCCTGTTCACAATGTACACATGCCTGTTCACAATGTACACATGCCTGATCACAATGTACACATGCTGTTCACAATGTACACATGCACATGAATGTACACTGCCTGTACACAATGTACACACATGCCTGTTCACAATGTACACATGCCTGTTCACAATGTACATGCATCACAATGTACACATGCCTGTTCACAATGGTAACACATGCCTATCCAAATGTACACATCCTGTTCACAATGTACACATGCCTGATTTCACAATGTACACATGCCTGATCACATGCTGTTCACAATGTAACACATGCCTGATCACAATGTACACATGCCTGTTCACATGTTCACATGCCTGTTCACAATGTACACATGCCTGTTCACAAATGTACAATGCCTGTTCACAATGTCACACAACATGTACACATGCCTGTCACAATGTACCATGCCTGTTCACAATGTACACATGCCTGTTCACAATGTACACATGCCTGATCACAATGTACACATGCCTGATCACAATGTACACATGCCTGTTCACAATGTACAACATGCCTGACACAAGTTCATAGCGACACTTTGAACTCTTAGTACAAACGGAAATTATTTATGCGAATTTCAGGTAACTAAATTTGCCAATCCTCAACAAATAAGTGAATTAGATTTTTTGTTTTATCGAATTTTTTGATTATTTTTAGTAATTATTTTATTATTTAAAATGGGGAAGCGTTAAATATTCATGATCTATTCCTGTCTGAGGTCACATAGTCATCCACAGTACGAAGTAAAAGGTATTGAATGTGTTTACTGTGAGAATGTGATATTGATGAAGTTACGGTGTCAGATGCATGTCGGTGACATAACTCTGACATGCTCTGATATGGACAGCCCTCATGTTGCGACATGATCCCCTTATCTCTGCTAGACACATCCTACCAAATACCCTTATGACTATATTATCAGCTTTCTCATTCACTAACCTATCTCGGCTCGTCCGCTCTAGTAGAGGCAACTTTTCATCTATTCCAGAGAGCTCTATACAAAGCTTGCCTTGGCCCCCATAGCATTATCTGCTTCAGTTGACACTGAGTTTTTCCTTATTACCCCAAACGTAAACCACAAGGTCTATAAGACCCGACCCTCACCTGTGTTTACCCTAAAACCTCATAACCATCTCACTATAAATCCTAACGATTCTCTTCTTCCCTAAAAGAATTGTTAATCGCTACGATTCTGTCCCTTTATAAACCCTTCGAGATAAAAAGAACCCTTAACAAATAATTACAAAAACTCATAGAAACAAATCAACATAGAGGATAGGACTAACATAATGTAACAAATTAGAGCATAGACACAAATATTCCTATCAGTATAATATATTTTTATCAAGATAAGTACCTTCAGACATTTAACTAGGGATTTGGTTTGATGACAAACAACCCTAACTCAACTAAACTTATATAATCATCACATTGCTGATCTCAGTCCACCCCAGTACGTCTAAATATCCATCAAAAGACACCTGGACCGGATCAATGACATCGATCACTTATCTTGACCATCATCTATAGCCATATGATTCTACATTGAAATAAACTATTATAATTACCATTAATGTTGTCATACCAATGAATACACCACGGTACTAAGCAGTCACCATTATGTCTTAGATTCCATCAATTATTTTTATACCTAGTATACCACAAAACAATAGACGTTATTATTAGTGATGATTTAAAAACATTAAAAAAAGTAATCTCGACACTAAAGTAATATAGAAACCAAGTAAGGAAACTCCTATACTAACCTTTGTTAAAAAATTCAGACATGCGTGATCAGCTGATAGCAGCCTCAAAAAATAAAAAATATAGCTAGAATTGGAATAACTACGCATGACCCTTTTGGTAACATTAGGTGAGTTTTACTTTTTATCGTGTTTTCGTACGTAAATATGTACTTGCTAATTTAATAAATTATGTATTAAATTCTGTTAAATAATTGTTACAATAATTAAGTTAAAGAAAAAGAGAAACTATAGTATAGGTAAACCCCATGTTTTTATTAAGATTTTGATAACATACACATGAAAGTGTATTGCTTTAAATATAACTTAAAGTAACGATTCCTTTATTATATTAATAAAACTTAGATTAAAGTTGTTGAATTACTAATTACAATTAATATTTGAAGGGGAAAACAAACATCACTCGCAAAAATGCTCTACAAGTTAAGTAGTGTACACAAAAAAAAAGTTTAACTAGCCGCTCGTTTTAAGTAATTTAAACAAACCTAGTATTTAAAGCACTTAAACCTCTATTGCATGTGATAAAGCGTATTTCTACACAAATTATTAACGATTTATACTAAAATATACAAAAAAGGCAATAAAAACAAAAATTAGTTTAGAGTACCGTAAATAGTTTGTTTACATTTACAAGGGTAAATCAAAATGGCGGCCCCCATAGGAAATTTAAGTCAACTCCCTAGTAGACAAAATGTGAATTACATGCCGATGTCCGACAGAAATCGCGTTTGTTTCCCTACTTGGTTTATATATTACTTTAATCGAGACATTAAAATATTATTAAAATCAAACAAACAATAAAATGACAGTAACTCACATAATAAGATAATTTTTAACAAATCATGAAGTTTATCTTAACAACAACCTTCATTCCAATTATAACCTACCCATGGAGTAGGTTATAATTAGCATAGTAACTGTACCTCAGTTGTCATTTAAACTTAAAATAATATCAAGCAATCAAGCTTTAATATCAAGCTAAATACATTTAATGCTCCTGATTTTCCTTAATAAATCTGACCTAACTCGAGCATAAAGCAGAAACTATTTTAAAGTTGAATTCTTAATTTACAACCCAAACCTATGATCACATTTTTTTATTTGGAATTTTTAATGGGACTCAATATTTTTTTATGCATTTAGGTAAATTATACCAGTATTGCAGATGTAATATAACCACAAGAAACTTAGGAAAAATAAAATCAAACCAAGTTTCAGGTCGGATTAACTTTTAACTGCGAAGGGAAACAGCAGGACACCGCTGTCTTAATATTATTACCAAACTTTTCTTTTTATCTGTCTCGGACAAAACACATTCCACTGACTTTTTTTTTATTCTTTCCTTTTTTTTTAAAAAAAAGTACTTAAAGCTGTGAAAGAGAAAAAATAAAAGAACGCTTCTGGGGTGGGTAATCAAATTTTATAGTACTTTATAGTAGTTTCCTTAAAAAAAAATCTTTTCAATAAAGTTATGGCAATTAAATATAAGTAAAAGAAAAATTGGGATATTAAAACAAAAATGGAAGAAAAGTAAAATGGCGTCAAAAATTAATTAAAGTTATGAGAGGGGAAAACTTCGTCAAGTTTTCTATAAGCCTGTCTTTCCGTGACTGGAAGGGGCAGAGTGGAAAACTCGAGAAATGGGGAAAGATAGATTTGGGTAGTGTCACTTTACACCGAGTCCAACTAAATACGACGCCAGTTTTAAATTTGTAGCTGGTTCATACATATATCAGGTGTCTTCCAATGACGACCACGTAGATGTTCTTCCAAAGATTCTTGGAGATCTTCAAGCATCACCACCATAGATTCGGCCAAAGCGCTGAAAAAATGTATGTGATTACATATTTGAAGAAGTCTCCCACGGAGGAAGCATAACTACTGTTCGATCAGACGCAGTCATTACCAAAACATCTGAACATCATTGGAACTGACAACAAAAGCCGATGCAGTTAGTACTTAATGCTAAAATCAAACTTGTTTATTACAAAATAGCAAAGGAATTTTGCCATCACTAATAAACTTTGCTAATAAAAAAACCATAGGTTAGCGTCACCACGATATTAAATCAAACAGAGAATATGTCCAGTTAATTTATTCTTGATCATGATTTTGATCCTTAAAACCTTAAATTTTAAATTAACTTAAATTATTTCAAACAATTAAATGATTTTAACACTTGTCTTGAATTATTCAATAATTATAAACGTTTCAAGTTTAATTTAATTTAAGAAATGAATACTGACTTAAAAGACATTTTAGATAAATAAATTATTAACTGATTACACTTATGTGAGCCATGATTGTATTAATTTAATTAAGAAAGTAGATTAATACAAATACATATATAAGATGTATGAATATGGGAAATAATTTTATAATATTGAAGATGCCTAGAAGATAACGGCGACTGTAGAAATAAATGGCTAAATATATGCTCAAGTACTAACGCCAGAAATAATTATTGATGAGAAACATCTTGGTGCTTCAAGAACGTCTCACTTGCTCCGGATCCTTTCGGCGGGTTATTAATGTCATTGTGGGGGGGGAGGGGGAGCTGGTCTCTCGGCTATTTTCTTCGCAGAAGTTATATTAAATTAGATTTAGATGAAAGGAGTTCAAACTATAAGATGAGGATAGTCTACAAGGGATTTATGGAATTGTTAATGGTACACGGTGAAGAGTTCTCAAAGAGACAGGACGTTAGGGCTATCGTGGGTGATAACAAATAATTAAATACTATAAAATATTAACTGTTTAAAAGGAGAAAATAAAATAATTGAAAGATAATTGTTTTCAATTTCCAAAACTGAGGATAAAGAAGAGGCGGTTTTGTTTTGACTTTATAGTACGGTACAAAGCGTATAGGTTGGATAGAGGTAGTAGATTGATTAAGGTCTTAGATATGGAGGTTTAAACTTCACCGGAGATGGGGGGTGAGCTAGGGTGGGAGCGCTACTCCAGTAAAATATAACCCCTCCATGGAGAGGGGAAAGATTGATGAGAACTTGTCAGACAAACAAAATAATTGATCACCTGCTTCATTAAACCAAAGGAGCCAAAAAAAACTTTGGCATGCTCTGTAAAGGTAAGCGAGTACCAAGCACAGGTCCCTCAACTTATCAATCAATATGTTACAACATGGCCGCTCTAATTAATGATTTTAAAACATGAAAAACATATCGTGTAAACAAGTCGGGCATTGCTTCGAGAAAGTTTTTGTAATTAATTAGTTAAGAAAATGAAAATTTAGCTGAAACCTAGACTCATAGTATACAACAGTTTTCTCTTAACTTTGCTCCCGAACAAAAATTAAACTGACTGCTCTAGCTATGCGATGTCAAGTACTCGTACAAGATCCGTAGCCATATTAATATGATATTATGGAAAATTTAGAGACCTCAATACTACCTAAATTTAAATAAAATGTTTGCTCATAGTGTCAAAGTTAGCTTATACCTAAGTCATAATTTAGGTTTAGCAAGTCAAGCTTATGGTTCTAAGAGAGGTTATTGATCTTGAGACAAGTGCTAGCTTTACAAAAAATTAGTATTAAACATAGAGATATAATTACAATAGAGGCCCTATTGGTTGAAATTTGCAACATCGATCAAATAACCTGAGCACCTTCGATTGCATGGAGATGTATATATATAATACAGGGAGCATAGCCTATCTCAATGCATTGAGAGTCCTGAAACACCATTTTGGGGCTCTCAGGGGCTCTGTGTAACTTCAATGAAACCTCTTCTATGAGTAAGTTAAGGTTATAAGAAATTAATTTTTTGGCTTCCTCCACATTGTTTGTGGTTTGTTTTATATTTTCAGCGGGCTGAACTTCGGTATACGGTGCACCCTGTTATCAATACTATATATCGATATATTTTTAGTTTAGAGATATGACGTAGGAATAATCGATATATGCCTTTTCTTTTACGTTTATGAACATATTTTATTATTTTTTTAAATGTTTTTGTTGTTTTTGTTTTTTTTTATTTGTTGTAAAATGGTTTATAACTATTTTCATATTTTTTTATGTTTTTATAATGTTTTAACTATGTTTTCATAAGAATAATCGATAATACACCACATCTAATTTTATGTTACGCGTAATTTTTACGTATTTTTGTGTTTGTTATTTTCAGGTTTTTTTATTATATTTTTGTTGTTAAGGTTTTCATTTATTTGTTGTATTGTTTTTTTTAATGTTTTAGTTATAATTAATAATTTAACGACGCTGCTTATCTTTTAAGTGCTCAGTTCTCGTTTACATGTCGCGTAACTAAAAATATATCGATATATAGTATTGATAACAGGGTGCACCGTATACCGAAGATTTACCTTTCAGCGTTCTACTATATAACTCACTGTAATTTTGTTCAGTTTTATTTGATTATTGATAGTCGAATGTGGTCAGGTTATTTTTTCGATGTTTCAAAATTTAACCAATAGGGCCCCTCTAGTAATATATCTCTATGTTCGATTGATGTTGGCCTGATATTGTAATCAAATAAAGAGTTAAAAATGTAAAAAAGATCGTTTGCTGTCTAAAAAAGATCGTTTGCTGTACAAAAAACATCGTTTGCTGTACAAAAAACGAGCGAAAAGGCAAAGATTGATTTCTTATAATATTAAATCGCTCTTCGTAAAAGTTTTAAAGAGGTTACACAGAGCCCCTAAGAACACCAATAATATGTTAAGCCTCTTAATGTACTGAGACAGGGTGCAACCCTCTAGAACCCCCCCCCCCCCCCGATTTGGTTACGATGGTTACAAATTTGTTAAAGATTTGTACGATTAAAATTGAATTAGGTAAATTAAAAACTTTTTGGGTACAGTCCTATGAGCCTGTCGCAGTTATTATTCCAGTAGTACTATGCAAACCACATTATTTCATATCAGGTACCCATCCAGTTTATTCCTTGTAGAATTCGCGTTATTTATTTTTGTTATACAATTCATTACTCAAGATAGCATTAATGAAGCCAAAGCATTAACACAAATGTAACATGGAAATGTTATGCGGATTTTATAACATAATTTTGGCTTAGAAAGAATTTTATAAGGTTGGCAATAGTCTGCCTTGTCGAGTGAAAATCATATAATACAGATAAATATAATATTTAAAGTAGCAAACATAATAAGCAGCATAATATCGTGTCATGCGATTTGAATAAATTGTCAACAAATCTTGCGTCATATCCCAATATAATAAATACATGAATTTAATAAACTAATTCCTAAAATAAAAAAAAATGAAATAGAATCTTTAGTGTTGAATTGTTCTGCCAAAGTCATGTTGTGTCGTCTCTTCATGGCGATAAAAGAAAAAAAAATATGGAAGACATGTAGACGTATGTAAAACAAGAAAAAAAACCACAAAGAGAATAGAAAAGGGTTCGAATACACGAGGAGGGGAAATAAGTTTAAAGCACAAACTGAGGGGGAAAAAAATTCTGTGCGAGTTTGTCTTTTAAAACAAGACTTTATTTGGCCCTTATTGCTTAAACACCGGCGGCTGGAGCGAAGCCAGCACACAAGTTTTTGTGCTGTTTTTGTGGCAGAACACAACAAATTTCGTGTCACAGAAACAAGAGGTAAATGCTTTACTAAACATTTCTCTTAAATAAACACAGGAGGAAAAAAACATGTTTGTAACACGCCAAAACTTAATGCCAGCAAAATACAATCAACTTTTATTCCAAAGAAATTAATAAATTATATTTCACATTAAAAGACAGAATAAAAGGAAATGATTATATATAATATATATATTATATATATAATATATATATATATATATATAAATATATTTTAAAAAAATATTTTTGTACATTCGTGAAATATTTATGGTGAATCTAACAGTTTCATAATCTCAATTTTTTATCAGTAAACAAAATAGAATTTCATTTCCCAAAAAACTGTAGATAAAAGTAATAACAATATATAATAATAATAGCTTTATTGATACTTTTTTAGAAGCCAAAGCCTTCCTCATTTAAGGAGTAAGTATAGTCCTATATTACGATTTGGTATAAATCGAAAATCTTGAATAAATGGGATGACGCACTAAGTTGATTTGTCATACAACAAAGTGACCCCATCGGTGATCGAAAAATAGATAAGAATTCACACGTCAAAACCCAACAGCACATGCTTGGTACAAATTGCGCATGCATACAATCCTTATAAAAGAGCAGGTCTTAAATTTTAGAGGCAAACTTACCTCTCAATGGTTTACCATCGTTTATTGCTTGAGAAGGTTATAAACAAGCTTTAATTATCACTCATTATAGTGACTGTATAGTCCATAATTTAAAATTAAATAAGCACAAATGACTTAACAAGCACCAAATGTAACAATCACAAGAAGCACAGAATAAAGTTGAGCAACTCTCGACAACCTTGCTACATAACCTGCGTTTGACGCCTTTTTTAATTATAAACATGGGAAGGTAAGTTTGCTCCAATTTCTCAATCTCATACAACTTCTATGAGGTCAGAAAAGTTCCTTAATGTGTCATTCCTTTTTTTCATGATCCTTGGTATAAATTGATACAGTCTTTTTCCAGGTTACTCTATCTAACGCAGCTCTATGCCAAACACGGGCTAAACGCTCCACAAACTCGTGTCTCCGTCTAGAAGCTAGCCTGCCTCTGCTTCTGCTGAATCAGTCTAATCATTCTGTCAGCACTCTCGCTCCTGCTGACTTATACAGCCCATTTCCATTTCAATTCATGACTTGTTATCATTTGGCTTTTAGTGTTGCTAACGTTTTGAGCTTTACTTATATAGATATATATCTTATTATATATTATTATTATTATTATTATTATTATTTATTATTTATATATATATTATATATATATATATATATATATATATTATATAATATATATTTATATATATATATTATATAATACTTATATAGATCTAAGCATTTGACTTTGGGTGAAAACTAACTTATTATTTAAATCTTAAGTCAAAAACCAGGTCTGACATTCATATAATATAGTTAAAAGTTTGCAACACTTAAACCTTCACGTTACTAGATATTATACTCTTTAATATTTTCTTTAATAGCCATCATTTTCTCCAACCTAATAAACATATACTGTTATTTATTTTTCTTTCCTTATCTTCAGAGAGCACGTCGTGCTAATTGAGACTAGAACTTAATCACTGATATAACTTTATTAGTTGAGAGCTCGAGTGTTGCCCCGCCTGCTGATGATGGCGTTATGCCGAAACCGGTCCAGGGATATTCATATCCAACAGCAAGTATCGACAGTAGCTGATTCTTCGATTGCTTCTTCAACTTGCGGTAAATACAATCTTTTTGATATTATTTATTTTATTTACAAGTGTGCAGAAAAATAATTTATCTCCTCCTTGTATTGTAAGTTCTCACACTGTAAATGTACTTTTACTCCCTAGGGAGGAAAAGTAAAAGTGTTGCCAACTTGACAAAACTTTTTAGTAAAATTTTTAGAAATTTTAGGAAATTTTTAGGATTTTTTCGGTGTTATGTTAAATTTGTTATGTTTAAATTACAAATATAGTATTACACATTATTCTATTGACAGCTTACAATAAAATAATGTGAAGATAGTGGCTTTATTCTCTCTTCATCAGAGTAATTGACATGGTAAGAATAAACTAAACTAACACAACAACAATTAAGGAGCTGAAGAATATATTAATAGTTGTTAGTATTAGTTCTCTAGTCATAGATAAAATTTAATATGCAACAAGGGATGAAAGTTTTCAGCTCTCGTATTATCTCCCTCGGCAAGCCTCGGGAGCTAACTAGTTTATCTCCCTCGGCCTACCGGCCTCGTGAGCTAATGAAGTTTCCTCCATCGGCGCTGCCTGAGGACGAAACTTTAACTTGAGCTGTAAAACTTACTTACATCCCTTGTTGCATAAACAACTATTTTCTCTTGTTAACTTACTGCTATATTCTGGTATTGAAAGTGTGCTAAGTATTGTTTCATTACAAAAGCCTTGAGGGCATTAAAGGGAGCAAAGTAGGATTGACAGAAAACATATTGAAATCAGAAGTGCATAAAGGGACTTTTATTTACAGGCTTGGTATAACTGAATTATCTAGGCGTAGTGGGTGGCCTCTACCCTCACAGCGAGGAGGTCAAATAATTCCATTAACTAGCTAACAATACACTTTACTACTTACTGGTTTACTCGCCTCGAATGGTGTGAAGATAAAATTGAATTTGGATTTGAAACTCGTGAAGATTTCTTCCCTGTCCTCCCTCTTAGGAGAAACAACATGTAACATACGTGATGATAAGGGGTGCCCCCCAAGGGGAGGAGCTAAGGGATTAAAACCCCCAATCACAATTCAAAAATGTTATGCTACTCCGCAATACTTGCGAATCCTCCAGTTTGGTATGTTTAAACGCAAAATTTTTACTCGCTCGCAATATATAAATATATATATTGCGTTGTTACATAAGGAGAGAGAAGAGAGATCTTGTCCTCTATATAAAGAACTAAATATTCTTAATATTGAGTTTATGTGGCAAATGACATCTCTTATCTTTTTTTATAAACATAATAAATCTGTTAAAAGATATCCTTAGAGTGAGCGTGAATGGAGTCCATCATAAATAATGAAAGAAAAGAAGTATCTCCACAAAATAAAACTTTATTGGCTAAGCGCTTTCAACCTAACTAGAGGCCATCATCAGTGCAAAACCGTTGAGATGTAAAGAAGAAGAGAAGTGAGTCTATTTTCTATTAGATATAAGAGTCAGACTCTAGAAAAACAGATAGACTCACTATTTCTATTTTCTATTAGATATCTAATAGAAAAACATAGACTCACTTCTCTTTACATCTCAACGGTTTTGCACTGATGATGGCCTCTAGTTAAGTTGAAAGCGCTTTGCCAATAAAGTTTTTTTTGTAGAGAGACTTCTTTCTTTTATTATTTCTGTTAAAAGAGTTTCTGGTGTAACCAGAGCAGCAAAAAAGAATACTCAATTAGAACCTTCAGTGAAAACAACCTTGGGGCAAAGACATTGAAACTACACATCCACTAAATTGTACAATAAACTACCAGATAACATAAATTTTAATATATCTAAAAAAATACAAAAACAAAATTAAAACTATTCTTATTGATAGAAAATACAACACATATTTAAAATCCGTAGATACATATATTTAAAAAGAAAATAGTACTGAAAGATAGATGACTAGATGTTTCTTTAAATTAGTATAAGAAAACAACATCCTCTTTGCAGCACAAGACTAATGTCTTACAGCAGAGAGTATTTTCCTATATGCTGATTGTAACTGATCTGCTATATTTATATAATGAATGAATAAATTTGCTTATTATATAAAAATGTTGAAACTGTCATTACCTTAAATTATGGAGTCAGTTATTTTGTACTTAAATTTATTTGAATAAAGAAATATTATAATGTGTAATATATATATATATATTATATATATATAATATATATATATATATATATATATATATATATATATATTATATATATAAATATATATATATATATATATATATATATATATATATATATTATATATATATATATATATATAATATATATATATATATATATCAGAACAAGATTAGGTTCATGGTACTCCACGGAGGATCCGTTCAACATGAAAACTAATTTTAATGAAAATGTCAGTTAAGTTTCTTTAAATTTCACCCTTAACTTTGAAAATTTTAATTTAACAAATTAAAAAAAAGTTTCTATAAGGAAAGTTATTTATTAAGGGAAAGTATGAAGAAAGTCGAGCTGACATGTTTGACTCGTTTAAACTTTCCCAGTCTCCATTTGTAATTATAATTAATGTTTTCTAATTTAACTAGATATTTTCTTATTTAACTTTCTTTACTCTCTAGGGATTAAAAGTTAAACAGAAAGTTTAAATGAGATGAGATAATTGTATTTTCTGGAGCCCAACTTCTTTCCCTCGATTGTCATCCAGGGAACCTTGAAATTATTTAAAATCGTGGAAATTTTAACAAGAATTTAACAAAAATTTTCAATTTAATGAAATTAATTTGTTTATTCCTTGCTACAGAATCAAGTTCGAATTAAACATAGAGACAGTGACGTAGCAAAACGTTAGAACACGCTTACAATAGCCCCGTTGTGAATGTTGTAAATGCCCTTAAAAGCTGAGAACAGGCGATTTGTTTAAAATATTTTTTTTTTTATTACCAAGACTATATGCTGCAACTATCTCCTTCTAATTTACCGCATCCTCAGAAAGGCAACTCCATTACAATCGGTTTAGGAAATATTCATCAAGCAGTAAGCTCTACACACACACACACACAAATAAATAAATAAAATATATATATTATATATATATATATTATATATTATATTATATATATATATATAGACACACACACAATATTTCATCACAGGAAGGAAATACAAGAAACAATCATTGTTAATAGCTAAATCGCGACGACTTTTTTTTAGTAATAAATGCAATTTGTAAAAATTGTTTTAAATAGAATTAAAATACCGCATTCAAAAACTCCTATAAAATCTACACAAAATTCGAGTAAATAATTTCTACTTGGTGGCTTGATATACATCGTATTCAATCTTGCTTATTAATAACAACTATGACGCTGGAAATATAAGAACCATTGGATTATAAACAGAACATTGTTTGGGAAAATATAAATAAAAGCGTTCGAGATAGAGTCATGCAAGAGATTTCCAATTATCAACGGTTTCATCTCATCACGTACTGCTTGTATATCCCTCATCACTGCCTCGCCAGTAAACTTACACATCTCATCATCTGTTAAAACAACGTTCCACGGAAAATACCTGCTCGCATCTCATTTTAGCATAAAGCCACGTACCGGGTTTCCGATCTTATTTCGTGCGGACCTAAACAAATTTTTTTTAGCTCATCTATTTTAAATATTTTTCAGAAAAATGAAGGAGTAGTTTAAAGTAGAGAAGGTTTTTCTTGCGAATATTTAATAAAAAATACAGTACAACTCAGCGTTTGACCGTTTTGACAGCTAAGAGTAGGTTTTGTTTAGTTTCACGCACGGAATTAGTTTAGGAGCATAAAACAAAGCCTATAACGTAGATTACAAAAAAATGTTAGATTCTAAACGTTTTTAAAGTAATTTTGCAATTATAAAGAAATAAATACTCTAAAATTCGTGCCCTGGGGACTATAAACTGAAATACAAATCTGCAAGGGTTAAATTAATAAATTACTTCTGCTACAAGTTTTTTTATCACGTTTAATGTTCTAAAAATATTATTTAATCGATTTATAGTATAAATGAATAAAGTTCTTTAATATATACTTGTGAAAATCAATAAAATACTAAATATATATAAAACTCGAAACGAGGTACCTTGGAACATTTCCTTATAACATCGGAATCGCTACGCTCATACTTTCTACTTCGGACTCGCTTCGCCCGTCCTCATAATACACAATTCACCAAATTTTTACTGCAACACGACTTTGGTCTTGCTATCCGTGACTTTAATAATCTGTAATTTTGCTTATAAATAAATAGTAGACTTTAAGATTGTAAGTCAGGATAAGTCTTAGAGTAATGGGCTAAACTATTTTTCCTATTTCCTAGTATACCTTAGAGAAAATCACGCAATACGTTACTGCGTTACATAACCCAACCCCCGTGTCTAGCTTAACTAGGTAACCAAAGTTAATCTAATATGCTAGGTGCATGGTTAAGTATACGGTATTTCAAATATGGATACCTAAATAAGAGTGGATTTTACTCAGACAAGACTGCTATATTTCATTTCCAAAAGAATTTCCCGATACCTTCCTCTAGTTGAGGACATCAAGGTTACGTAATATTTTTACTTTTAAAACTGAACCCAAGGTTTTCCTTGACTGTCATTTACAGAGCGAACTGACACCTAAACAAGTTGTCTGGGGATGATTAGACAGATGGGTGAGTGGCGTAACGAGGCGCGTGACTCGCCACTTTCAGGCGCCTACAGCCAGACTTCTCCAGCAAAATCATCTTTGTCTAACTATACAAACATTACAAACAATAATTTCAGCGAGAAGTATATATAATACTTGGTTTCAGCATAGAGTAGTTTCCATGAAAATGTCACATTGACTTACAAACACAGAAACGAAACAACTCTTGTGTGGTTCATGCTGGAAAAAAGTTTCAAAACCTACCTCGTAATCACAGATGATTTCATAGAGAAGCCACATCAACGTTACTTTCGAAGAAGAAGACAAAACAACTCTTGTATGGTTCATGCTAAACTAAAAATTTTTCCTCGAGATTACAGTTGATTTTACAGAGATCCCATATTACCGTTGTTAGCTAACACGTAAATTAAATAAACCCTGTTTGGGTCATGCTGAAGAAACGTTAACCCTTTCTCGTGGTTAAAGAAATGTACAGTCAAATTCAGCTCTACATCTCGCCATTGAAATGTTTAGCAAAATATTTTCCGGGACCTCCTATGATACTTTATAGTCAGAGATACTCATATGATAGTCACAGATACTCCTATGAGTCAGAGATACTCATATGATAGTCACAGATACTCCTTTGAGTCAGAGATACTCATATGATAGTCAGAGATACTCATATGATAGTCACAGATACATAAAGACATCCAGGAGCAATTCCTAAAATTCATTGAAGAAATAAATTTTGATGACTTACTTTAACTTATTTAAATTCACTAACCATCACATCATTCAAAGAAGATATCACGATATAGAATATAGATATAGAATATAGAATACTACTGAGGGGAAACAGAAAAAAAAGTCACAAATACTCCTATGAGTCAGAGATACTCATATGATAGTCACAGATACTCCTATGATAGTCAAAAATACTCCTATGATAGTCAAAGATACTCCTATGATAGTCAAAGATACTCCTATGATAGTCAAAGATACATGATAGATAGTCAAAGATACTCCTATGATAGTCAGAATGATAGTCTACTCCTATGATAGTCACAGATACTCCTAGGATAGTCAAAGATACTCTTATGATAGTCAAAGATACTCATATGATAGTCAAAGATACTCCTATGACAGTCAAAGATAGATAGTCAGAGATACTCCTATGATAGTCAAAGATACTCCTATGATAGTCAAAGATACTCCTATGACAGTCAGAGATACTCCTATGATAGTCAAAGATACTCCTATGATAGTCAAAGATACTCCTATGATAGTCAAAGATACTCCTATGATAGTCAGAGATACTCTATGATAGTCAAAGATACTCCCATGATAGTCAAACATACTCCTATGATAGTCAAGATACTCATATGATAGTCACAGATACATAAAGACATCCAGGAGCAATTCCTAAAATTCATTGAAGAAATAAATTTTGATGACTTACTTTAACTTATTTAAATTCACTAACCATCACATCATTCAAAGAAGATATCACGATATAGAATATAGATATAGAATATAGAATACTACTGAGGGGAAACAGAAAAAAAAGTCACAAATACTCCTATGAGTCAGAGATACTCATATGATAGTCACAGATACTCCTATGATAGACAATACTCCTATGATAGTCAAAGATACTCCTATGGTCAAGATACTCCTATGATAGTCAAAGATACTCCTATGATAGTCTCTATGATAGTCAAAGATACTCCTATGATAGTCAAAGATACTCCTATTGATAGTCAAAGATACTCCTATGATAGTCAAGATACTCCTAATAGGATACTCTTATGATCAAAGATACTCATATGATAGTCAAAGATACTCCTATGACAGTCAAAGATACTCCTATGATAGTCAGAGATAGTCAAAGATACTCTATGATAGTCAAGATACTCCTATGACAGTCAGAGATACTCCTATGATAGTCAAAGATACTCCTATGATAGTCAAAGATACTCCTATGATAGTCAAGATACTCCTATGATAGTCAAAGATACCTATGATAGTCAAAGATACTCCCATGATAGTCAAACATACTCCTATGATAGTCAGAGATACTCATATGATAGTCACAGATACATAAAGACATCCAGGAGCAATTCCTAAAATTCATTGAAGAAATAAATTTTGATGACTTACTTTAACTTATTTAAATTCACTAACCATCACATCATTCAAAGAAGATATCACGATATAGAATATAGATATAGAATATAGAATACTACTGAGGGGAAACAGAAAAAAAAAGTCACAGATACTCCTATGAGTCAGAGATACTGATATGATAGTCACAGATACTCCTATGATAGACAAAGATAGTCTACTCCTATGATAGTCAAAGATACTCCTATGATAGTCATACTCCTATGATAGTCACAGATACTCCTATGATAGTTAAAGATACTCTATGATAGTCAAAGATACTCTTTTGATAGTCAAAGATACTCCTATGATAGTCAGAGATACTCCTATGATAAAAGATACTCCTATGACAGTCAAAGATACTCCTATGATAGTCAGAGATATCCTATGATAGTCAAAGATCTCCTATGATAGTCAAAGATACTCCTATGATAGTCAAAGATACTCCTATGACAGTCAAAGATACTCCTATGATCAAAGATACTCCTATGAAGAGATACTCCTTGATAGTCATACTCCTATGATAGTCAAGATACCCTATGATAGTCAAAGATACTCCTATGACAGTCAAAGATACTCCTATGATCAAAGATACTCCTATGATAGTCAGTATAGTCAAAGATACTCTGATAGTCACAGATACTCTTATGATAGTCAAAGATACTCATATGATAGTCAAAGATACTCCTATGACAGTCAAGATACTCCTATGATAAAGATACTCCTATGACAGTCAAAGATTCTCTTATGATAGTCAGAGATACTCCTATGATAGTCAAAGATACTCCTATGATAGTCAAAGATACTCTTATGATAGTCAAAGATACTCCTATGATAGTCAGAGATACTCCTATGATAGTCAAAGATACTCCCATGATAGTCAAACATACTCCTATGATAGTCAGAGATACTCATATGATAGTCACAGATACATAAAGACATCCAGGAGCAATTCCTAAAATTCATTGAAGAAATAAATTTTGATGACTTACTTTAACTTATTTAAATTCACTAACCATCACATCATTCAAAGAAGATATCACGATATAGAATATAGATATAGAATATAGAATACTACTGAGGGGAAACAGAAAAAAAAGTCACAGATACTCCTATGAGTCAGAGATACTCATATGATAGTCACAGATACTCCTATGATAGACAAAGATACTCTTATGATAGTCAAAGATACTCCTATGATAGTCAGAGATACTCATATGATAGTCACAGATACTCCTATGATAGACAAAGATACTCTTATGATAGTCAAAGATACTCCTATGATAGTCAAAGATACTCCTATGATAGTCAAGATACTCCTATGATACACAGATACTCTAGGATAGTCTACTCCTATGATAGTCAAGATACTCCTATGATAGTCAAAGATACTCCTATGATAGTCAAAGATACTCCTATGATAGTCACAGATACTCCTATGATAGTCAAAGATACTCCTATGACAGTCAAAGATACTCCTATGATAGAGATACTCCTATGATAGTCAAAGATACTCCTATGATAGTCAAAGATACTCTTATGATAGTCAAAGATACTCCTATGATAGTCAGAGATACTCCTATGATAGTCAAAGATACTCCCATGATAGTCAAAGATACTCCTATGATAGTCAGAGATACTCATATGATAGTCACAGATACATAAAGACATCCAGGAACAATTTCTAAAAATCATTGAAGAAATAAATTTTGATGACTTACTTTAACTTATTTAAATTCACTAACCATCACATCATTCAAAGAAGATATCACGATATAGAATATAGCTATAGAATATAGAATACTACTGAGGGGAAACAGAAAAAAAAGTCACAGATACTCTTATGAGTCAGAGATACTCATATGATAGTCACAGATACTCCTATGATAGACAAAGATCTATGATAGTCAAAGATACTCCTATGATAGTCAAAGATACTCCTATGATAGTCTACTCCAAGATACTCCTATGATAGTCACAGATACTCCTATGATAGTCAAAGATACTCTATGACAGTCAAAGATACTCCTATGACAGTCAAAGATACTCCTATAATAGTCAAAGATACTCCTATGATAGTCAAAGATACTCCTATAATAGTCAAAGATACTCCTATGATAGTCAAAGATACTCCTATAATAGTCAAAGATCTCTAATCCGAACAAATTGTCACTAACCTTTCTAGTTTAAGATAAAAAGGACTTAAACTTATCCTATTGACCTACCCTACATACATTGACTTGGTACGCACATATGATGAACTAAACATGGTAACATGATATAGTAAATCTGTTCTGATCATTTATGGTCATATTTGCATTTGTGGATCCAAAATATATTTCTTCATACTTCCGCAGTTTTAAAAACTCAACTTTTAACGAACGGCTTAGATAAATTTAAAGAATGAAAACAAGGCCTTTTATAGACCGCTAGTTCTGAAATCAAATTTAGCGATTTCGTTTGTCATAATAAAGTCTACATATGTTCTCCTTTCAATTAGTTGATAAATGCTATTGGTTATTTTTTTTTAAAAAAAGTGTTGTTCTTCGATAAAATATGAACTACAGCTGATAATGGAATGGAATTTGGCACATTTGGCAATTTCATAATTAATTATAAGAAAGGGTGATTTATTAATCAAACTGATAAATTAATCCCATAATTATTCAGTAGTAATTTTATATCAACGAGACAACTAATCATTTTTATCGGGTTCTCAAATGTATGCTTAGGAATTAAAAGAAAATTAATGGCGTCTTAGTTATTTAATTTATAGGACGACACAACATGCCTGAAGTTAATTCTTTTAAGTATTTAGCATAGAACCACAGTGGGAGCTACAAAAAAGAAATCAAAACATATAGACAGCTCACTTGGAACCTCTTCAGCGGAAAATACGGGTCTTCGGCCTGTAGCCGCTAGGCGGCCTCGGCGCTTCGCGCCTCGTCTGCTCCGCGACGTCGGCACACAGGGCCGCTTCGCGGTCACATTGTTTTTGTTTTGTATTATGTGTTGTTTTGTATTATGTGTTGTTTTGTATTATGTGTTGTTTAATTATTGTTCTTGTTACATGGCATTTTGCCATGTATCTAGCGAATTTTCACAGCCTCTTCACACAGGCCCGCGAAGCGGGCCTGAAAGGCTTTCTCACAAATTTGATTTTACTAATTAATACTCTATTATTAATAGTATGCTATAATATTAAAATTAAAAAGCATTATAAACTGTTAAAAAAAATACTGTTTCCGTCACTTAAGATTGTCTGAATGAGCTGAAACCGGTCGCAATCGTTTTAGAAAGACTTCGACCAAATAAAGACTACTTCGAGGTTCTTCCGCTTTACGGGCCTGCTTTGCTCGGCGTGGTTTAGTGGACGCCATTTTTGTCCTGTCTCTCTGGGACAGCAGGCTTACCAGGATGAAGCAAGAAGTAGAGACCCATCTTTTATACTATATCCCCACCCTCTAACTCTACTGAACCCAACAGATATCATACGAGTCTTTGACCTGGACGTATACATATATACAACATTTTATATATATATATATATATATATATATATATATATATATATATATATATATATATATATATATATATTTACTGTTTGCGCCATTTGTAATGGTTTGATTCAGCTGAAATTGGCCTTAATCGATTCAGCTAGCAGTCTACCTATACACGAAATACCTTGTTTAAAAGCCATTTCAAGTTTCAAAAAATTTTTTTTCATGACGTCATAACTTTGATTGATGACGTCATAATGTTTTTATAAACAATAGGCCTCGTAACTTCCTCGACATCTCGCGATTTGCAAAGTTTCGTTTCAATTTGAGAACGCCTTCGTCCGCCATACGAAAGGGTAGAAACTCTGACATACATATATATAAATAAACTTTTTTCGGACATATTTTTTTGTTATCAGGAAGCCAATAGGAACCGATTCCGCTCACTCCCACCCTCAACTTCCGTCATCCGAACAACATTATAAGCGTCATTTTCATAATGAAAATTCGCTAAAACCACAAGAGAGGTCCTAAAAGAAAGATAATTTAAGTGAAAACTGAAACCTCTGTTCAGAAATTTTAGTGCAAGCAAACGCTGAATTATTCCTGCGAACCCACGGAAAAGGAATGTGCTACGTGTGAAAAATTATAAGCTCTATCACATAAGTCGAGTCTAAAATCGGAAAATCCTGTTTCATTCAAAATAATATACCCTAAAGGATGTTCTAAGGTACATTTATTTCTTTAAATTAAATTAAAACCTAAGTTTGTACAATATGCGTATTAAAAGAGCTCAATAAAAGAAACATATCTCGCCTTGGAATCGGTCTAAGAGTAAAATTCTTAATTCACCCTAGCTAGGAGCATATCTACGCTGATGACATCGCCGGATAGGACTATGTTTCAGCGTACAGCCTTTTATTTGAAACCTTCTCCATCGTCTTATTACAGGCATCTCTTTGAACTTGTTATCTCACATTCTTACATATGTCTCTTCTCTCTTTGTAATGCCTTTACCTTTTATAGTATAATTCGATAAAAAGGAAACGAAAAGTAAAGAAAATTGTCTCGAGTTTTCCTTATCTGTTATTTCGTTATCTAAGTTCTCTATACTCTACAGATAAGATCTATTAGACCAAGAGCCCAGGGGTGTTTTGTTAATAAAAAATGTAATGGCTGAAACCGGTCTCAATTTTTCGTAAATACCTTCCTGAACAAGGATCTGCAATTCTGCCGACTCGTATCGGATGGGTGTCCCAGGCAGAACGCACTTTACATGTCAAATTTACCACCGAAGTTAATAAAAAGTGTAATGGCTGGAAACCGGTCTCAATTTTTCGTAAATACCTTCCTGAACAGGGATCTGCAATTCTGCCGACTCGTATCGGATGGGTGTCCCAGGCAGAACGCCTGCCTGGGACACGCCTAAAGTGCGTTCTGCCTGGGACACCCATCCGATACAAGTCGACAGAATTGCAGATCCTTACGATAAAAATG
This sequence comes from Microvelia longipes, assembly GCA_018340805.1. Lineage (NCBI taxonomy): Eukaryota > Metazoa > Arthropoda > Insecta > Hemiptera > Veliidae > Microvelia > Microvelia longipes. Next base: position 60,133,785 of record JACMZG010001863.1, read on the forward strand.
GTATTTACGAAAAATTGAGACCGGTTCCAGCCATTACACTTTTTATTAACAAAACACCCCTGGGCTCTTGGACTATATGGATACAAAAAAAAAATTAAAAAACAAGCGATGCTTTGAAATACGATTACTAGTAAGATAGCTGTGTTGGCTTATCGTATTTTTCATAGCAAAAAATTGTGTAAGGGGTACCGCAGAATTATTCATCATCACATCGGATTCGCTACACTCCATCCTCCATTCGCTCGTCCTCAGCATTAGCATAAGTCATTAAATTTATACTGCAACACATCTTCGGACTTGCTTCGCTCGTCCTTAGATAGTAATTTCTCTTTTGTAGCACTATTTATTTTATAGAACTCCCACATCTTAATAGGAAATTTAAACACAACAGCTTAAAGTTCTATAATAACAAAAAAACTAATTATTTAGCTATATACATTTCACCTAACATTGTAGGCATCTTCAGGCATCACAGGTAAATTTGTACAAAATCATAGTTGACTAGATAATTACACAGACAAACAAAAAACTTAAAACTAATATCACAGTTAATTAAAACTAATTAACACAGTCAATTGTTAATTGTTTTTTAATCCATTAAAATTGTTATTTGTGTGATTATTTTATTTATTTTAATTGTTATTTGACTGTGTTAATTAGTTTTAATTAACTGTGATATTAGTTTTAAGTTTTTTGTTTGTCTGTGTAATTATCTAGTCAACTATGATTTTGTAAAAATTTACCTGTGATGTCTGAAGATGCCTACAATGTTAGGTGAAATATATATAGCTAAATAATTATTTTTTTGTTATTATAGAACTTTAAGCTGTTGTGTTTAAATTACCTATCAAGACTTTAGATAGTAAATATCCGTTTCATTCCCAGCAGTTACCAATGTAGGCAGTGACAATGCTCGATGCTGCTTAACTTTTATGATCTAACAAAAATCATGGATGTACTTGTATTAATAAAATCAGGTACAAGGTGTACACTCGTACCAAATTTCAACTCAATTGAATTATTCTACGATTTTACGCAGCACAAACAGAAATGCATAATACGCTAATTAAATAGGCTGAATGTTTTATTATAGTGTATGTCTACACTCTATATAAGATGTTTAGTACCACACTACCTCAAGCTGCGTAAAGGCGAAGTCACAAAGTCAAACCGCTAAGACCTCGTATATTTACAAGCATTATTGGGAACCAATAATCTGCCTCCGTGGCCGTGATCGTAAAGGCGTTCGATTTCGGCACCGGAGGTCCGGGGTTCGCAGCCCGGGCTATACTCTAAGATTTTATGAATAGTATTTGTATTAAAAAGATTTCGCCAAATTTAATTAATTCTTAGAGTGTAGTATGCAACCCACCTGAGAACAACCCAGGTTGTTCCCGCAGGGTGAATACCCTGATGGGCCGAAAGGCCCTAAAACGGGCATTTTATTTTATTTTATTTTTATTGGGAACCTAAGGCTTGGATTATTCAATAAACTCAAAACTTTTTACGCTAGACTTGGCTCTTTTTTAAAAGCGTGTGTTTTTGTTGGGATTGATTATGACTAGATATTATTAGATCACATCCCATCCTTATGTTTTCAACAAAGCGGCTAAAAATCCATCCCATCTACACAAGAGAGAACAGAACAAAACAAACGAGACAATCCCTCCAAATTTTACCAGGCACAACCTCCTTATGAAATGATGTCTTATCACGATGTTACTGGAACTAATAATGTATTTAGTAAATACAATTTATTAACAATTTTTGCGATTAAATAATTTAATTTTAATTTGGAGTAAAAAAGATAATAAAAAAATTATACAGCTGAAACAAATAAATAAATACGTATAGAACGCTGTTGCAACCATATCACCTTACGTATCTCAATTTTTAAAAAATTTTATTAACTTTTTAGTAGTGCATTTTCTTTTTTAATTTAAGTGAATAATAAGGTTAGGGGTTGAAACAGGGACATCGATAAACCCGATTTTAATAAAAAAAAACAAAGGTTAAAATAAATAAATAAAAAACCCATCAACACTCTAGTAGGACATATTAAACTTGGGTCTTTAATATACTTTATAACAAGGGTCTTGACACACCTTCACGTGTTTTTATCTTTCTTGTTAACACAAATCTAAACAAATATATCGCACCTTTTTACAGCATAAATGGTTAGAAATGGGAGCGTTTATTAGACTAATGTTAGTGTTGTTAGTAGCGCACCATATTGCGCATTGTCGGCATTAGAAAGTGTTACGTTTGTTGGTGTAATAAAGGGTTGCTTTAAAGGTTAAACATGATGAGGTAACATTACGTGTGACAAACCTCTTTGTTTTTTCAACGTTTAGAGGAAAATCACGCAATCGCTACCTCACAGCTAGAAATATTTCACATCCCCTAACAGACTTAACCGGGGATGTAAATCACTTCCAGGTGTATTCTTCATACAAGACACAAACAAGAAAATATCATTATTAGAGCCGACGGTCTCTATTAAATAATATATTTATATTGTAAATAGTCGGCGTTGGGAGCCGTTTTGCGGCTACGCGCCTCTCTGTGGCTAGCTTCGCGGCCAATATATACTTACTTTTTCTCCCACGAGCAAATGGAGGTAATAGAGATAAAAATTCAGAAAATTAGAGTCTTTGTTAAAACTCAAAGGAAAAATGTCCGATTACAGTGCGGTTTTCACAATTAGTCTTCTATTTTAGAGCTTTTGCATAAGAAAAACTTCCCTATACCTAACTCTAAAAACAAAACAGGTGGTCTAAACAAGTGGGTGAAACCCGCAACACAACTCCAAAATCGGATTTTCACTGAATGATTTTTTTTTTGAGTGGCTTTTGATCTTTTCCTGAGTGATCATTGTTAGTTTCTTAAGAAAAATAAAGAAGGACTTTCTAACGCTGCATATATATATATATATATATATATATATATATATATATATATATATATATATATATATATATATATTATATATATATATATATATAATGTATATATATATATATATATATATATATATATATATATATATATATATATATATATATATATATATAATCCTTTCCAATCACACCAGGTAATCGAATACTTTAGCCGACATTTCGGTACCTTTATTATGCTGCCATCATGTATAAATATACATATATTTTACAAGAGTTAAATTATTTTATCTACTCCTTGTATTGTAAGTTCTACTTACAGTCTTGTTATCTCACACTGTAAATGTACTTTTACTTCCTAGGGAGGAAAAGTGAAAGTGTTGCCAACTTGACAGAATTTTTTTAGTAAAATTTTTAGGAATTTTAGGAAATTTTTAGGATTTTTTTCGGTGTTATGTTGGTACTACGGGTAGGATATACAATATACACACGCTAATGTTTAAATTAAAAATATAGTATTACACATTATTCTATTGACAGCTTACAATAAAATAATGTGAAGATAGTGGCTTTATTCTCTCTTCATCAGAGTAGTTGACATGGTAAGAATAAACTAAACTGACACAATAACAATTAAGGAGCTGAAGAATATATTAATAGTTGTTAGTATTAATTCTCTAGTCGTAGATAAAGTTTAATATGCAACAAGGGATAAAAGTTTTCAGCTTTTGTATTATCTCCCTCGTCAAGCCTCGGGAGCCAAAATGTTAGTTAACTCCCTCGGCAAGCCTTGGGAGCTAACTAGTTTATCTCCCTCAGCCTACCGGCCTCGTGAGCTAATGAAGTTTCCTCCTTCGGCGCTGCCTTAGGACGAAACTTTAACTTGAGCTGTAAAACTTACTTTCATCCCTTGTTGCATAAATAACTATTTAAACAAGCCTTCTTTTAGCGAATTTTCCTTTGGGAATAAAATTCGCTAATGGGATAGGCGTCATAGCGGAATTCGAACCTCGGAACACGACACAAATCCGTTTCAGAGGTCCCTAAGTCCCTCAGTTATCATTAAAGGTTGAAAAATACAAGAAAGGGGGAAGGGAAGGTTATCATTTCCTTTGAAAAATACAGACAAAATGAGTTACGAGCAGTGCTTGACAATCGAGTAACTGCTTAGGTTCTAAAGCATATATAATGTAAAAAACTATAAAAATTATCATTCGAACCAGGATTCTTGTTAAGGACGGAAACACGCATCCAAAGGAAATTTGCCCGACATGCGGACCACCGCGTCAGAATTTTTATTATTTTTGAATTATGTTTTAATATAGAGTTAACCAGTCAAGGATAAGTTGGTAATACTGTTGGTGCATAGTACAAAGGGAATGTATTGCAGGATCAAGTGATTTGATTATGGATTTGTTATGACAGAAAACCCTTGGTTATATTAGTTCTCCCATCTAATAGATAAAGATAATAAGATTACAGTTAGACCCTCCATATGTCGGATTATGCATATTAGATCCCTATCTTGCTTGAGTTAAATCTTTAGCATCATATACGATCGCATAGTGATTACTTTTCTCTATTATTTGATACTACCGAGTTTTGCAAAACTTGAATAGTTGACACAATATAATTGTGCGAGAGACACCTACGAAATGTAAGAAGCAAAATGCAATGCTACATCTGGGAACTGTTCCATCATTCGTCATTCGTCATCATTGATGGCTCGACATAATGTCATGTCCCACTCTGTTTCGTTACGTCTAACTCATCAGGGCGTCGACAGAGCCTGAACTCACTCTGACCTTTAATTAATTTCGAAGAATATAATGTAAAGTATTTACCAGAGACGAGCGGTGCTCTCTTACCGCCATCATGCATGGCAAGCAAAACATATATCATTTGATACTACCGAGTTTTGCAAAACATAAATTTATACTTTTCTTCATTCATACCGTATATAATAGAAAAAGTATTGTGTTGTCAAAAAAAACCGAGACCGGGATGTCACCGGCATAATCCGTTTCAGGTGTTTATAAGACCCCCAAAGCTGTTATCACAAAGTTGTATGTTTTAATGTGTGTGTCCGTTATCATCGTATTTGTGTATTTATACTAGAGAGTTGAAACTTCGTATTTCCCAGTGTATTTATGTTAGAGAGTTAAAACTTCGTATCTCCGAGTGTATTTATTTTAGAGAGTTGAAACTTCGTATTCCTCAGTGTATTTATACTAGAGAGTTGAAACTTCGTATTTCCCAGTGTATTTATACTAGAGAGTTGAAACTTGCTACAAAAATCAATTTTTAGGTCTAGTTCTGCATTTTGGAAAACAATGTTTTTGCTATCGACATTAACCCGCTACAATCACTTAGCAAATATTATGAAAATTCAATAAACGAAGAAAACATTGTCTATCGGTCAGAGATTTGGCACGCATATAGTCCGGACTAATATACGTGCCAAATTTCATCATATAATTTGCATTAGTTTAATTTTTATTGAATGACTTGTATCGAAAGAAAGTTAAAAAATCGGAAAAATAGTCTAGTTGACTTGAAATTCGGTACAAGTGTCTTCCTTAACGTAATAAATAAGCACACTAAGTTTCGTTTCAATACGGCAAGTATATCAATGGTTTTTGTTGGATTACAAAATTTAGCAGTGTCGGGGGAGATCAGTCTCTAGATGGGTGACCGCTGGGAGATAAAACTAATGTAATCATTATCTGATGACAAGTGAAGCGAGTCCGAAAACGGCGAATTATATATTTTGAAGACGAGCGAAGCGAGCTCGAAGTAATTTACAACAGAAAGGATTTACAGCAGAAAAAATGTACCAGAAAGGCAATCTTTAAATTCGTACTAAAGTTATTTGGATACTTACTAAATGACAAGAATTTGCGAAAGTCTAACAAAAGGAGACAAGGAATTGCGGAAATGTTCAAGGGAGGTAATAAATAATATTGTAGTTTCCAGACTTAGGGTGACAGAAAATTTTCAATTAAGTGCTTATCCTATTGTCGGAAGTTATTCAATTACTAACACTTGGACCAAGTTAAGGCATCTCTAATATCAGTAGGAAAGAAACCGAATCAGTAGCAAGTGAAAAAAACGGCCGATAGATTGAGAGATTATCACCGGGGATTATTAACACGTGGCAGGTAATACGCTCGAGATTTCCCACTCAACTATTCATTGGAAATTAAGGGGAGCGGTAATAATCTGGCCGGCAGTATATTAAATCTATAGCGTCACAGGAAATCAACCAAGAGCAAGTCTCGTCTAATTTTCTAATGTAACTTTAAATCCTTCTTATGAATTTCCCTCCTAAAAGGGATTTAGGATGTTTAAAGGAAAATTATTAGCGGTAAGGGAATTATAGTTTCCCTCCAGGTGGAGGGTTTTTCTAAGAACTCTGGCAGGATTTCCTTAATTGCTGTGTCGGACCCGAGATACTTTACCTTATCTTAACTAAAGGGAGTTATAAGAGGTCGGAGATTATAGAGTAGATATTCGGTACTTTCCACCGGGAGTTATATATCATAACTCCCCTATACAAATGTATTTCCTGGTCCTATTGTTCTAAACGAACCCCTCTCAGTTAGACAAATATCATAATAATATCTGCAGTGATTGATTCGCCTTCCGGCTAAGGAAAACTCGCACCGTGTATTTCCTCCCTAAAATTTCCCTCTGCATACTATATGGGCAAAGTATTGTACCAACCTGCCTTTATACCAACAGAATATAAATGAAAATGTACAACCAAACCCACGATGATATTAAATTATTATTTATATGAAATATTTAATTCATTAAACAATTTTAATTACCACAACATCAATCGTCGAATTTCCGGTAAAAATCAATACATTCAACGAAATTTAACATTTCCAGAACTGGTAACGACAGAAACTACTAAACGTTACTAAACTAAAATCTGAAGCTAGATTTTTTATAATTTTTGTGATCATCTGATTTAAATCATGTAAAGTAGCCCATTCTTAGACACTTAATTCAACCAGGATTCAAAGTATAAGCGCTAGAGGAGTTCATCATGATCAGAATAATAAAAAAAAATCTCTCCACTGATTTTAGTATTTATTTAAAATAAAGCATAACCGACTTTCAACCAACTAAAGGTCATCATCAGTGCCGGTTAGATGTTAGGAAGCTAGGTTTGAGTCTTTTCTTACTGTTGACACACTCATTATAAGAGAAAAGACTCAAAACAGGGCTTCCCAACATATCACCGCCACTGACGACCTTTAGATGGTTCAAAACCGGTAATGCTTTATTTTAAATAAATACAAACAGTGGGGAGACTTATTTTATTATTCTGATAATTCAACCAATTATATAATTTCAAAATCTCAATTATATAAGTTCAAAATCTTCCGAAAAGGTTCGCCCAGAAAAAAAAGTCCCCTGTCGATTTGTTTTTACTATTGAGTAAATTTTTAGGGGGGTATAAAATCATAATTTTGACTCGACACAATACATTCAGAAAACTTCCAGAGTTTTTAGAGCTGATTCATTATCAACGGATCTTATCCAAAAATTTAAGAAATTCTAGACATTGCCAACTCTTTCATAAACCAATTCTGTGCACCAATACGTGCATACAAACCGTAGTGGTGTTTATCTCGTGAATTGTACGCCAGTAAGCGGTAAAAAAGCAGTTAATATCTCAATCATTCTACTTATATATTTATATACTCCTTGATATAACAATCTATTGTTAATTCACGAATTTCAGAATTAATCCCCCTCTCCTTAATTTTTTTCATACCACAAATATCAGCAGTTATAATAATAATGCCCGTTTAGAGCCTTGAGGCTCATCAGGGATAACCCCTGCGGGAACCACCTCGGGTGGTCGTGGCAACCGTTACGCTCAAAGTGTATTCTAAAGTTGGCGATAATTTATCTAAACAATAATCTTCTATAAACTGAGAGCGTAACCTGGGATGCGAACCCCAGACCTCAAAGTTGTCAAAAGTCAGTGTTAAGACTAACGCCTGTAACGACCTCGGCCACGGAGGCGGTCATCAGCAGTTAGTTTGCAATAAAATACCGATTTCATACATTGGGAAATATAAGACGTTGAAAAGAAAACATTCTATGAAATCCATTACAAGTCTTGTTTATCGCCAGAATGAAGAAAATTTAAGGACTGTTAATTTAAGATTTAGTACGTTTTCCAATCACCTGGGTATGTTAAGAATTACTAAACACCCAGACCATGAAGACCATAAAGACCATGAAGGGGGGAATCACTTGGACCTAAACCTAAAGTAAAATGCCGCATGAAAAATAAGAATAATCCCAACTCAACAAATCAATAGTAATAACTTGTTATGAAAAATACTGAGAAAATAACATCCAACCTCAATTTCCCAGCAATTTCCTTTTATGGTGGATTTACGTTATTAATTCTAGGAACGTAGTTAAGGGTCTGCCTAGGGAAGCAAGGGGCAAAACATGGAGGTAAGGGGCAAACCCCTTGCAGGTGTAATTTGGTAAGCACTTAGAGTTCGTTAGAATGATTTTCCTGATCCACGTTACCTCAGTCTGTTTTACCCCCTCCCACGTCAAACTCACGGTTATTCTAGAGCAAATAAATAATTTATAGAGCTCTTATAAGAATCCAATTTTAAGAAATGATATAATTTCCTCGCCACCTTAACTATTTGTTGATACTATTTTGTACTATTTTCCTGTAATTTTGTTTTTTTATTTACTTAGATACATTGTTTTCTCCATGTTAAAGACATTTATGTAATCCCTATATATTTAATTCTTAGTTAGTCAGATTTCAGACGTACAGAAAAATAATAGCTCAAAACTTAATATTCTGTTCAACATCAGAAAGTTGAGACGCGGAGGTCCAGAAACCGAGCGAATTTTTCATAGATCGTTCACTGCATGGCACACAATTATATGCATTAATTTGAAGCTTATGTTTTTTACCATATTTTTCTACTTTTTGGTTACTTATAGTGGTCGTATCCACTTCGGTGGATTTAGCGATTCAGCTTCCCAGAAGACATCGAAAACGACACACGAAAACGATACACCACTCTAAATTTGTTGTTTACCGGCCGTAATTTTGGTTTCCACGGTTTTACCACGGTTTTTCGACTTTTTGGTAACTAACTTATAGCGGTCGTATCGATTCCTAACCGGTTTCAATCGTATTAAGACTTATTAAGACTTATTTCCCGGCCAACAAATTTTGACAACTAATTTGACTAATTTTGTGAAAATTTTACTGACTCAGCAAACCGGTTGAATAAGAGTAGTTAAATAAATATCGATATAAATAATTGTAGCTTGATGGAGTGGAGAATTTGTCGTGATTGAAATCTTATATGCAATAGCCACTTGGAGCAAAAATTGATTTGTACATGTAGACGAATGTGAATCCATCAACAGTGATAATAAAGAACGTTGACACCAACAACTTATTAGAGACATTTAAGATCGACGATGCTGAAAAGTGTACATTCCAAAGAAAAACTAGGGGTTAAAAGCGTTTAAAACATTATTTGTTTTGACGGAGATTTTGTGGTATAGACTCTCCATGATGTTTAATTAAAAAAATCAGACTAGAATTAAAAATAATTAATATACTGTCAACCACAATAGTATAAAAAAAACTATAACTGACCGGTTTCCACTTTACGACATCATCAGAGCTGTTTACAGACTGATGATGATCAGTCAGTAAACATCTGAGCAGTCTGTAAACATCTGATCAGTCTTTAAACAGCTCTGATGATAACATTAAGTCGAAACCGGTCAGTTATAATTTTTTATACTATTGTGGTTGACAATATATTTATTGTTTTTAATTTTAGAGTGTTTTATTTTATTAAACATCATGTTAACAGCGATGTTGTACAACTATGTCCCCTATATAAGAAGCCATAAAGCGATAAGTAACATAAATAACAGAGATAAAAATTATTAATTAAGTATTAATAATTTGACATTATTTAATTAATGAAGTTAAAATATAATTAATTTACAGAGTTTTTAGAAAGATGTGATTTACATTTTATTTTTCTAATTTAGATATTTTTTGGTGTTTATTAAAAAATTTATTTTCCGAGATATTAAATGTATATTTTATTCTTTATTTTTTCTTTTCATTAAAATGTTTTTTTACATTGCGTTATTCTACTTCTAGCTCCCTCCCTTTCATTATTCTGAATCCCCTAATTTTTGCATTAAAATATATTAAGAAATTAGCAGTTTTTTTTACTTTTCTTCTTAATGAATAAAAAATTTTGTTTAGTATAAAATACATATTTGTTATATTAATAATACATTCCGTCGTTGCCTATTGTTTCCAACGTATATATAATGGAGAAAAATATATTAAAACACGCCGAGGGAATTTTGAATTATAAACAAAAATGTAAAATTAGTCCTAAAAGAATAAAATATTAAAAAATTAGTCCGGGTAAAGAAACGTGCGAGTTAATTCCAAAACAAACAAATGATATACTTTTTCGTTTTTCTTGTAGAATTTTCCCTATTTAGTAATTCAAGTGCAGATAGTAATTAAGCTGAAACGTTGATATTGTTTGCTTCAACCGATTCATCAGTCTAATGGGGCAAGACTTCGCTTTAGCTTTTAACATTATGAGTTTTTCTCCGGGCGAGCAGAGTCCGCTCCGTACCTCCTTCTCTAACTCTCTTACCTTATTCCAGATGAGAAAGTTTATCTCCTACTATTCCTGGTTTATTTTTCTGCCTTTTTTACGTTTTTGTATTTTTAAACGATTACTTTTTTAGATTTTTTTATATTTTTATTTGTATGTTTTTACATCTGCCCCCTTTAGTCCCTGTTTTACTTAATTTTTTATATTTTAGATTTTAATATTTCATTCTCAGCTATTTACTTCTTTGTTTATTTTGATTTCATCATGCCAAATATCTTTTCATCTATCCACTGTTTATTTATAATTAAATGTATCTGTTATTACCAAGGATCTTGAATAAAGGGGATGACACATTAAGGAACATTTCTGACCCCATGGAAGTTGTATGAGATAGAGAAATAGGAGCAAACTTTTCCCTTGGTTATAATGAAAAAAAGCGCTATACGCAGGTTATGTAGCAAGGTTGTCGAGTTTGCTTCTCAACTTTCGTCCGTGCTTCTCGTGATTGTTACATTTGTGGTGCTTGTTAAGTCATTTGTGCTTATTTAATTTTAAATTTTGGACTATACTTTGCCTCTTCAGTAAGTGATAATTTAAGCGTGTTTTGTTATACCCTTCTCAAGCAATAAACAATGGGAAACAATTGAGAGGTAAGTTGGCCTCTAAAATTTAAGACCTGTGCTGTTATAAGAATTGTAAGCATGTGCAGTTGGTTTTTGACATGTTTTTCGTGTTAAATTTTCACTTTTTTGTATGGCAAATCGACTTAGTGCGTCATCCCCTTTATTCAAGATCCTTGGTTATTACACATCAACATTCGTAAATGTATTCAACACCGAATAAAAATCCTCATCTTTGGTTCCCAGCTGTATCTTAACCAACACGGAATAAGTTGCTGAATCATTCAAGTAGAAAATTACAAGTTAAATGAAGCGTTAATGCATAAAACAGTTAGCGCTGTCAGATGCCGCGGTCATTAGATGAACTAACCGGTTGACCCGCATGGCGATGTTACAGTATTTCACTTCTTGTTTATTATATTTATATTATTGTAGTCATAATTCCATCTCCCCTCCGGTTAATCCGTAATTCCATCTATTTTATGACCCACATTTCCGGAATCTGATTTCTTTTCTTTAATATTTTTTAAATCCAATTTTTAGATGAAATCTTGACATTTTTGTATTTTTTAATTGAATTTTTGAAGTAAATATGTAATTGGTGTAAGAGAATGAGGGAGTATTATCTTCGAATTCTAATATTGTCAAAATTAATAAATGACGTGCGAAGTAAGAAAAACTGTCACATCGAAATTTTTACTGAAACTGATGTCTTGAGTTTGAGTAGACTTAGGTTTGACTTTTCCGCGACCTAAACACAGCTTCCGAATCTAAATTTGGACTAAACTCTTAAACTAGTTTGGATTCCAATTTCAGCTGTCTAATATACTTCAACATAGGATTAACCATAAAGTTCTAAAACACATGTAATTATAGAAACAGACATGTAAAGCGCAACATACTTACAGTCAAAGATCCGGACCTGAAAAATATGAATAATTTTGTATTACTTTAAACCAAGTTTTTCTGAAAATAAACCTGAAATTATAAAGAAAAACATAGTCTGCATATCCAGAGTGGAGCCCTCATATGATTGCGCATGCTCAAAAATTTTATAAAACCGCACGAATTCTAGTTTACCTTAAATAAGTGGTTCTCTGAGTGGTTCACCTTTTTAAAGGTGATGCAATTTTCTATAAAACGAGTGTTTAATGATCAAAACCAGATAAATACAACCAAAGTTATGCCTCTTTCAAAAACACCAAAAAAATGGTTAATTTATGCAAAGTCAGCGAATTTCTTTGAAAAATGAAAGACTTTGTGAATTTTATTGCCATTTAACAAATGTCATAACTTAGGTATAGTAATCCGATTTTGACGAAAAAACACTGGTTTTATAGACAATAGCGTAGCATATAATGTAACACATAGTGTAACATATAGTGTAACATACAGTGTAACATAAGGTGTACCATATAGTATAACATATAGTGTATATAGTGTAGCATATTGTGTAGCATATAGTGTAACATAAGTAGGTGTACCAGTATAGTAACATATAGTGTATATAGTGTAGCATATAGTGTAACATATAGTGTATATAGTGTAGCATATAGTATAACATATAATGCAACAAATAGTGCAACATATAGTGTATCATATAGTGTAGCATATAGTATAACATACAATGTATATAGTAACATACAGTGTATATAGTGTAACATATAGTGTAGCAAATAGTGTAACATACAGTGTATATAGTGTAACATATAGTGTAGCATATAGTATAACATATAGTGTAACAACAAAAATATGTAGTTGTTGTTATACATTTTCGTTAGTTTTATGTGTTCCTAACATATATTTAGCGAGTTTTTTATATTGATATATATATATATATATATATATATATATATATATATAATATATATATATATATATATATATATATATATATATATATATATTATATATATATATATATATATATATTATATATATATATATATATATATATATATATATATATATAGAGAGAGAGAGAGAGGAGAGAGAGAGAGAGAGAGAGAGTTGTTATCGAGTGTTATTGACGCATGTGTTGCTGACTTATGGAGTTATATTTTGCTAACCAGTTTTTAACTAAAGAGAATTCTATAGAAATATTTTCGTCAGATCACTAAGTACACAGGTAACATTAGCATAGGTCACAACATTTACTCGTCACTTTTATAAAAGTTGAAGATAGGTGCAGAAATATAGAGGTATGTAAATCCTGGTAGTGACTATAGAAAAATATGTCGGATTTCCCGACCTCTTTCCATTCAAAACAAAGTCCTCACACAAAGCCACTTCCTCTTCTTTAATTTTTTTGTATTTACATTCGATGACTAATATTGTCAAAGTTTCAATACGTACAGCGAATTTAAAAATAATGTAATTCCTGTTATAAAATGCCTCATGGCATAATGCCCATATTACATTAATGGTATATTGCCCATATTACATTAATGGCATGATGCCCAGATTACATTAATATGGGCATTATGTAATCTTAAAGACAAGAACACCTTCAGTTGATACGGCAATTCTATAGGACTCAACGTCAGACTCAACTTGAGGAAACACATGTGATTGGGAGCCATACGAGGGGAGACGGGCAGGAAGTGACCAATCAGAACCCCTCTCTATTCCGAGCCATTACTCCAAATCAGAATCATATTTTTATACTAACTATAATTTCAAGAGAGAAATATAATATGCATCAATGAGTCACATAACAAGGCACCATACAGGGCTATCAGGATCTGTCCAACAAATCAATATTGCAAACTGTCACCAAGTCCAGATGATTAGAACAAACTGCCCAATACAAAACTTTAAATTGTATAATCTTAAAATGGTTATATGATTATCATATTTATCATATGATGTTATATGATTATTTATCCTATCATTCATAAATATATGATCATATCATATGATCATGTGATATGATCATTTATCATATGATATGATTATCATATGATATGATTATCATATGATCATATGATATGATATCATATGATATGATTATCATATTTATATATATGATTATCATATTTATCATATGATATGATTATCATATTTATCATATGATATGATTATTATATTTATCATATGATATGATTATCATATTTATCATAAGATATGATTATCATATTTATCATATGATATGATTATCATACATTTAATCTTAAAAAGGTCATATGATTTAAATAGAAATGAGAAACTTTTAATTTTTTAGATAAAAAATGATATTAAGGTTTTATTGAGTATCTTGTATTCGACACAATATAAACTGCAGTATCACGATCTCGAACACAAATATGGTTTTGCTCTATTTGGAGTAAAATACTTTAGGAAGTAAGGAGTTATGCTCTCAGTTTTTATGAATAGTAGTCGTCACAAGAGATCCGCATAACTTTGAGTATAGTGGATGCAAGTAACCTAAAAGGGTTCCCGCAGAGTAAATACCTTGATGGATTAAAAGCCCTAAAACGAGGTTTCGTCATTACTTTTCCTCATTTATACATCTCAATATACTCCTCATAGTGTATAGAAAAAGTGTCGCGTTATCACTAAATTTCCGAAACCGAGATTTCTCAAAATTTTCAGTTTGTGGAGTATGAAGACCTCCGGAGTGGTTTTCACTAAGTTTTCTGTATGTTTGCGTTTCTGCTATCATCGTAGCTCCCAGTATATCCACGCAAGAGAGTTCAAACATACTAGTAGTAGTATACAAAAATTAATCTTTAGGTCTAGTAGTTCAAAAATCAATCTTTAGTAGTCAAAAATCATCTTTAGGTAGTTCAAAAATCAATCTTTAGGTCTAGTAGTACAAAAATCAATCTTTAGGTCTAGTAGTACAAAAATCAATCTTAGGTCTAGTAGTACAATCAATCTTTAGGTCAGTTCAAAAAATCAATCTTTAGGTCTAGTAGTTCAAAAAAATCAATCTTTCTAGTAGTCTAGGTCTAGTACAAATCAATCTTTACAGGTAGTCAATCCAGCTAGGTTAGTAGTACGGAATAACTCAATCTTTAGGTCTAGTAGTAAAAATTCAAATCTTTAGGTCTAGTACATACAATCTTGTAGTGTCTAGTAGTAGCTAAATCAGGTCTAGTTACAAAATATCAAGTCTATAATTCAAATCTATAGTTAGTCATATCAATCTTATAAGTCTAGTAGTAAGTGTACAAATCCAAAATCTAATTTGCTTAGTAAGAACGAAAGGTCTAATACGTCTTTATAAGAACGTAATAATCTTTAATCTAGTTGTGCGAAAATTATTATTTGCATCATCTAAATAACTCAGTATAAATAACGCTGGAAACAGTATCTGCTATTGATTATCTCATATAGCATAAGTTCAATTTTGTAATTGTTCATGAGCAGTATTGACTCGTAGTCCTCACGTTTCAATGAGGCAGTTTCTTATCTACGGCTTTTGTTTTGATTCGTAAGATATGAGTTACCGCTAATTTTATCTACGGCTTTTGTTTAATCGTAAGATATGAGTGACCGCTAATTTTAACGTAGGGCTTTTGTTTGAATCGTAAGATATGAGTGACTGTTATTTTTAGCAACGGCTTTTGTTCTTGATCTGTAAGATTATGAGTTACGCTAATTTTTATTCTACGGCTTTGTTAGATGTCGGAGTGACGTTAAATTTTAGCATATTTGTTGATCGTGAAAGATATGAGTTACCGCTAATTAACGCTTTTGTTTGAGCAAAGCAAAGGCTTTATTTGTTTGATAGTAGACTGAGTTACCGCTAATTTTATCTACGGCTTGTTTGATTCGTAAGATAGAGTGACTGCAATTTTATTAAATTTTGAATAATGAAAATAAACTTATAATTTATTAGGTATAATTAAAGCACAAATTAGAAATTATTCATTCAGTTAAAAATAAAAGTTGAATAAAGCTACGTTTTTACTTGAGGCAATTCAAACTACTTTACAGTTTAACTACTTAAGAGCAGAGAAAAAAATACAGCTACTACTACCTTCTCTAATCAATTTGTAAAAAAATGTCTCTAATTGTATATTTCAAGAAAATAAAAATTAATTCATTCCCAGAGAGATAAAAAAAAAGATAGATAAGAAGGAAAAAAAGTTTGTTATAACATTTGTATAGAAAGTTTTACGATGGATTTTCGTTTATTTATTGTTATCCTCGCGGTTCGCAGATCCAATGAATTAACGGAGGAAAAAATTAACACAAAATAAATGCATTTTCTTTTCCTTTATTGCCGAGTTGAAAAAGTAAACACAATTTTTATTATCTTTATTGAGGATCTGTAATAAGATAGGAACCTTAAGAAAATTCATTCGCAAACTTCAAATAACGCTATTTAGTATCTAAATTGAAGGGGGCTATGATTTGGTGAAAATTTTAATTTAAAAAAAAAGTAAGTTAATATAAGCTAGGAAATTTGGAGGCAGAACATAAGAGGGTCAAATGATAGCTATTACCAATATATCAAACAAACATTGATGAAAAAACATAATAAAATAAGGTAAGAAAGAGAAGAGTGGAGAGAGAGAGCTAATAAAAAGTAAAATATGTGTCTCCTATCTACTTCAACGAGGGGTTTAGTTTAAAGAAAAAGGGGAAGGAAAATCAAGATAGAGGCTGTAAAAATCTATTTCACTCCCTGTAGCTGAGTTTAAAAAAAAATAAGAGGGAAAATAAGGTTCTTTTCAAAGGCAGTTGGAAATTACTTTGGTTGGATAAAGTCTGCCCCTGTAGAGTTGCCCCCTCCCTAACCCCCCCACTCCTCAAGGATTAGGGAGATTGTTTCGTTTCTTCCCTAGCCATCCAATCTTAGACCAAAGCTTTTTAATACAAAATACTGATTTTTTAAACTTTTTTTTCTATTCTTACAGAGTTGAGTAGTAGAGTATTTTTTCTACAGTAGTTTGGAAATAAGTTGTGAAAGCTCTGAAAACGAGCTAAACAAAGTTAAATTGACAGTTTAACTAAAAGCAGAATGAAAAACTGAAAGTGAGATTAAGAAATTAAAATTAATCTTAAAACTGAAGAATGAATATAGATGGACAAATCGCAAACATACCGCCTATCTTATCAACTAATTTTTTCGAAAAGAAATTCGAAAAAAATGAGATTAAATAAAGTTTATCACAGAGTAAAGACTGAACGGTGTGAGGAAAATCAATAATGGACATTACAGAGAAAATCAAACTAAATATACCAAGAAAATAATCAAGTTAAAGAGTTGAAAAGTGCTAGAGAGAGGCACATTTAAAAGTCAGCAAAAATAAGCAAAAAGAAAGAATAAGGTAAAACAACAATTGATTATGAAGCACAATTAAATTTTTTGTTTGAGGTAGTACGTAATCGAGCACTTTATTGGACCGTTTTTAGGATGAGAAGCCAGTCATTATTGTTATAGGAAGTTATTTAGTACTTTTCACCTCCAAGGACAATAATGAATGTAAAAAAACTCCCTAGGACGTAAAAGTAATTCATATGTTGCCGCCATTACTGTAATGTAGCGTGTTCAAAAAACAATCTGTGTAAAATCTTCATGAGGTTTCTTTAAAAACGTTCATTTTGTTTCTGTTTTTGTTCGTAGACTAATTTTTTTTTCGTTTTTAAAAGGTGTTCTAATTGACAATTTTTGTGTGTTTATTTGTAAAGCTTTTACATTTTTGAGTAAAAGTGTGAAGCTATGGATGAATTTAATGACGGCGATAATATGGAGTTAATAATAATTGGACGTTTTTTTTTCAATTAAGTATATTGCGCAGTTTAATGAGTGCTATTTTTTGATTTTTTTTTAATGAGTGCTTTATTTAATGAGTGCTACCTCAAAAAAATAGTGTATGCCATCCGGCTGAGAATGTCTTCATGTATTGGCAATTTTTCCCGACTCGCTTCGCTCGTCGGTAAATCTAATTGCCGTGACATAAAGACACACTTCTCAGCCTTATGGCATAAATAACTATTAATTAGTACAGTAAAACATTTTATTATAGATGACTCATTATTGGTCGATTAGCCAATAATGACTGTTATTTCTAACAACTTCTTCTTATTGGCTCCAGTGATTTTGGCAATATATAAGAGAACTAAGTCTAGATAAAAGTCAAAATATAACAACAAACCACGGGTACGGGGTACCTCGGAACTTTTCCCCATAACATCGGATTCGCGACGCTCATGCTCTATACTACCTCAGAATAAACGATTCGCCAAATTTAAACTGTAGCATGTCCTCGGACTCGCTTCGCTTGTCCTTAGATAGAAAATACATCCGTTTTATTCTCAGCAGTCTTCTACACAGCATTGACCACGCTTAATATTGCTTAACTTTTATGATCAAACCAAAATCATGGATATACCAGTCGCATTAAAACTTTGTGTTCTTATTTAATACGTGAAATATACTTGTACCAAATTTCGGCTGAACTTCGGTATACGGTGCCCCTTGTTATCAACGTCCTATTTCGATATATATCGAACTCTCCTTGTAAGCATGTATCGATATATACAGTGTCCCCCCAAACTACACCCCTGTCTTCAGATGTTTATGTTTCTCCGTCTCTACCATCCTCCACCTTAGCAGTAGAATAATGAAATAATGATTATTTAACCAAAACTAAAGATTGTTTATATTTTTATCTCATTTTATATTAAATTATCTTATTATCAGTAATGGTTTATCCCCCTCGAACCAAAATTTGTTGGTTGGTTGTGCCGAAAATTTTTTGTTGTTTAACATTAACAACAAAAATATACGAATAATGCGAATATGTTCATAAACGTAAAACGTAAAAGAAAAGGCATATATAGATTATTCCTACGTCATATCTCTAAACTAAAAATATATCGATATATAGTATTGATAACAAGGTGCACCGTATACCGAAGATTTACCCAAATTTTAACTAAATTTAATTATTTTTCGACTTTTTATAATTTAGATATTCCTTTCATTTCAAGGTTATTGCAACTGTTGCTGCAGCTTTATTTGAATTGCTATTTGTCTTTCTTGTGATTATATAGGTGTGTCAACTTGATAGAGTTTAGTAAATCACAGCATCTGCCGCCAACCGAGACCAGTTCTCTATTCATCATTATTTTCCTGACGAACTGCAAATAAAACCCCTATCAGTTAAAAACACGTATTGGATCTCGTCAACCAGATGTAGACATTAAAACACATAAATTACAACAATTGGGAACCACAATCAACTAGACATATTTGATAAATATGGCAACATACAACACAGAGTCAATCATTTTCCAATTTGATAGCCTCCATATTGTAGCCCTTCAAATTGGTTTTTACAAAATTTACAATTCCAAACAATGGCAGAGACTAATTGACAAAAATAAGAGAACAAAATATAGATTTTTTTAACGAAGCCGAGGGACAAATTAGTCGACTGCGTTCTTACTTGATTTATGTGTGAATCGGAGTCATTTATTTTTCAACTTAATTGCCAGCCATGTTGGATTTATGGAAAACAAAATTGGAAACGATTTCCCGAAACTAAAGTAAATGATAAACTTTTACACAAGTCAAATTAAACTTTAGATAAAAAAAGGAAAAAAAATGCTACGAACGTATGAATTATAGGTAACAAAGGACACTTGGAAATAATAAACATCCAGATTTACGAGTGGGCGCAATGTTTTCCTGTAACTCAATAAACTCGATATTGTCGAGAAGGGAAATATTTCGAATAGTTTTCTCCAGTTGGAAAAGTCAAAGCTTCCCCTCCATTCAGCAAGATATGAATTATTGGTTAGCAATTAACAGTGTGATTTCTCAGTCCATTCAGAGCTCAATTTCGGACCCCGACTCGTGAAACTAAAGCAGGACACCAAGGCTCCAATAAAGCCAAATTGGAACGAGAGAGCAGAACAACAGTCGTTATTATATTACGTGCACAAATTAAACAAACTGACCAGAGGATCAAATCAATTATATCTATTGCTTATACAACTACATAATAAAAATAAACTGCCAAATATGAACTCCTACTATATCTGATATCGTTTTATAGTGTATTTATAATATAAATAAATCACCAATCAGTTTTGAGATTTACTATCTATAGTTCGAGGAATAATGACAAGTAACAACCAATCAGTGTTTAGAATAATATTATATGACGCAATATAATTGTGCGAGAGACACCTAGGAAATGTAACAAGCAATGCTACATCTGGGAACTGTTGCATCATTCGACATTCGTCATCATTGATGGCTCGACATAATGTCATGTCCTACTCTGTTTCGTTACGTCTAACTCATCAGGGCGCCGATAGAGCATGAACTGTTAGATGAGTTAGAAACCTGATGAGTTAGACGTAACGAAACAGAGTAAAAATGTTTATTGTTAATGTAGCTTTTAGTTGTTTTATAGTAAGTATTATTTGTCAAGTTTAGTACTTGAAATTAATATTTTGTTCCTGTCTTATTTTGTATTTATTTTATTATATGTATTTTGTACTTTTGTATGTTTTTAGTAATATTTTTGTACTTTCGTTTTTTAGTCTTTCCTGAACATGATCCAAATGAATTAAAATAAATATAAAAAATAAAAAATATAAAATATATAAAATAAATAAAATAATAAAATATATAAAATATAATATACAAATATATAAAGAAATAAATAAATATATTGTTCCTGTTTAAAAAAACATAGTCGAATTAAAGTCGTTCTTATCCTAATAGTAATTAAAAATATTTTTAAAATTATAATTTTATAATTAAAAATAAGTTTACTGGTTTACCAGAATTTATCATTTGTAATACATTGTAGAGAAAAATATTTTACATTTTGGTAATCAGATCACCATACATATATCATCATAATATATCACCAAAATTATATACCATACATGCCAGAAGATTACAAAAAATAATTAAGTATCACAACCTCCAGTGGGCAACTTAGTGGGGGTAGATACCAATGTTAACGCTATATCTCCGTACGGAGCTAAGTAATCAGGCTGATGTATTTGGAATGTACCATCCTTTATAAAAGTACATGCATATTTATATTATAAATACATGAATTCATATTATAAATATATAATATAATAATAATAATGCACGTTTAGAGCCTTGGGGCTCATCATTGATAACCCCTGCGGATACCACCTTGGGTGGAAGTAGCAACCGTTACGCTCAAAGTGTATTCTAAAGTTGGCGATAATTTATCTTAACAATAATCTTCTATAAACTAATAGCGTAACCTGGGATATAAAACTTTAAAAAAATAAAGTAAAACTCTTGTGGTAATAGTGTAATGTGGTAATAGTGGTAAATCAGCAGGAATAAAAGGAAAATAGTGTAATAGTGTAATGGTGGTAGTGGTAATATCAGCAGGAATAAAAGGAAAATAAAATCTAAAAAATAAAGTGTGGTAATTCAGCAGGAATAAAGGAAAATAAAATCTAAAAAATAAAGTAAAACTGTGGTAATAGTGGTAATATCAGCAGGAATAAAAGGAAAAAAATCTAAAAAAAAGTATAACTCTTGTGGTAATAGTGTAATGGTGGTAATAGTGTAATAGGAATAAACTAAAAAAAAAGTATTAGTGTGTAATGGTGGTAATAGTGGTATAGCGGCAGGAATAAAAGGAAAATAAAATCTAAAAAATAAAGTATAACTCTTGTGGTAAGTGTAATGGTGGTAATAGTGGTAATATCAGCAGGAATAAAAGGAAAATAAAATCTAAAAAAAAAGTATAACTCTTGTGGTTAATAGTGTAATGGTGGTAATAGTGGTAATATCGCAGGAATAAAATAGGAAAATAAAATCTAAAAAATAAAGTATAACTCTGTGGTAATAGTGTAATGGTGGTAATAGTGGTAATAGCGGCAGGAATAAAAAAAAATAAAAATCTAAAAAATAAGTATAACTCTTGTGTAATAGTGTAATGGTGGTAATAGTGGTAATAGCGGCAGGAATAAAAGGAAAATAAAATCTAAAAAATAAAGTATAACCTTGTGGTAATAGTGTAATGGTGGTAATAGTGTAATAGTGGTGCAGCAGAATAAAAGAAAAATAAAATCTAAAATAAAGTATAATCTTGTGTAATAGTGTAATGGTGGTAATAGTGGTAATAGCGGCAGGAATAAAAGGAAAATAAAATCTAAAAAATAAAGTATAACTCTTGTGTAATAGTGTATATGTGTGGTAATAGTGGTAATAGCGCAGGAAAAAAGGAAAAATAAAATCTAAAAAATAAAGTATAACTCTTGTGGTAATAGTGTAAGGTGGTATAGTGGTAATAGTGGCAGCAGAATAAAGGAAAATAAAATCTAAAAAATAAAGGTATAACTCTTGTGTGGTAATAGTGTAATGGTGGTGGTAATAGTGGTAATAGGGCAGGAATAAAAGGAAAATAAAATCTAAAAAATAAAGTATAACTCTTGTGGTAATAGTGTAATGGTGGTAATAGTTAATAGCGGCAGGAATAAAAGGAAAATAAATCTAAAAAATAAAGTATAACTCTTGTGGTAATAGTGTAATGGTGGTAATAGGTGGTAATAGCGGCAGGAATAAAAGGAAAATAAAATCTAAAAAATAAAGTATAACTCTTGTGGTAATAGTGTAATGGTGGTAATAGTGTGTGGTATGTGGTAATAGTGTAATGTGGTAATAGTGGTAATAGGGGCAGGAATAAAAGAAAATAAAATCTAAAAAATAAAGTATAACTCTTGTGGTAATAGTGTAATGGTGGTAATAGTGGTAATAGCGCAGGAATAAAAGGAAAATAAATCTAAAAATAAGTAAACTCTTGTGGTAAGTGTAATAATAGTGGTAAGTAAATAAAATCTAACTCTTGTGGTAATAGTGTAATGGTGGTAATAGTGGTAATAGCGGCAGGATAAAAGGAAATAAAATCTAAAAAATAAAGTAAAACTCTTGTGGTAAGTGTAATGGTGGTAATAGTGGTAATAGCGCAGGAATAAAAGGAAAATAAAATCTAAAAAATAAAGTAAAACTCTTGTGCATGTGGTAAAGTAATAGCGGCAGAATTAAAATCTAAAAAAAAAGTAAAACTCTTGTGTAATAGTTAATGGTGGTAATAGTGGTAATAGCGCAGGAATAAAAGGAAAATAAATTCTAAAAAATAAAGTAAACTCTTGGGTAATAGTGTAATGGTGGTAATAGTGGTAATAGGCAGGAAATAAAAGGAAAATAAAATCTAAAAATAAAGTAAACTCTTGTGTAATAGTGTAATGGTGGTAATAGGGTAATAGTGGTAATAGCAGCAGGAATAAAAGAAAAATAAAATCTAAAAAATAAAGTATAACTCTTGTGGTAATAGTGTAATGGTGGTAATAGTGGTAATAGCGGCAGGAATAAAAGGAAAATAAAATCTAAAAAATAAAGTATAACTCTTGTGGTAATAGTGTAATGGTGGTAAGGTGGTAATAGTGGTAATATCAGCAGGAATAAAAGGAAAATAAAATCTAAAAAATAAAGTATAACTCTTGTGGTAATAGTGTAATGGTGGTAATAGTGGTAATATCAGCAGGAATAAAAGGAAAATAAAATCTAAAAAAAAATAAAGTATAACTCGTGTGGTAACATTGGAGCCAGGGTCCGGGGAGACACCCTAAAACCAACATGTATTTTTATCACCCTTATTTTTGTCAAGAAATGCTCATAAATAGGGGAGAGAGTACTAAGTATGATGCCTCAAGACTGACGTGTAAACACAACATTACATATCTCGCCATAAAACTATAAAACACATTTCTTTGTATTTCATATTCAATTCTTTGTACAGCAGTAAAATCAATTGACAGCTAATTTTTACAACATAATCTTCTTGATATTTAATAAAACGGGGTACCTCAGAACTTTTCCAACAACTTTTTCCGCGTTTCATGAATTTTTCAAATTTTTACTAAGTCATAACATCCAGTTAATGACGTCATAAAAAATGATATTCCGGATAGCACAACTAGACCTAAAGATTGATTTTTGTATCAAGTTTCAACTCTCTAGCGTAAATACTCTGGGAACTGCGATGATAACAAAGACACACACACGCATACTCATATAGATAACTTAGTGAAAACCACTCGGGAGGCCCTAAACACTGAAAAATATAATTAGGGTCATATTGCAGTTTCGGATTTTTCGCCAACAGAATAATTTTTTAATACATTTACGGTAAAAAGAGAAAAAATAATTTTTAGATAACTGAGACTGAAATAGTTATCAGCTAAATACGATATTGTAATCATTATGTAATAATTGAAACCATAGTAAGATTGTAAACATCGTATGATTGTAGCTATATAGTATGATGGTAACTATCGTATTATAGTAGCCATAGTATGATTGTAACCATCGTAGGATTGCAGCCATAGTATGATTGTAACCATCGTATGAGTGCACCCATAGTGTGATAGTAACTATCGTATTATAGTAGCCATAGTATGATTGTAACCATCGTATGATTGCAGCCATACTATGATTGTATCCATCGTATGATTGCAGCCACAGTATGATTGTAACCATCGTATGATTGCAGCCATAGTATGGTTGCAGCTATAGTATGATTGTAACCATCGTATGATTGCAGCCACAGTATGATAGTAACTATCGTATTATAGTAGCCATAGCATTATTGTAACCATCGTACGATTGTAACAATCGTATGATTGCAGCCATCATATGATCTTGCGTAAAAACACAATTTGATTAAAAATAAAACTTTTACATCAGATATAAATACGGATTCACATTTGAAACTCTAAAGTAAAGGTGATCCTGAGTGATTTGATTGTCTTCTAGAACCTCTCTGAATTTTAAAGGAAGGTTACGTTTTCCCAGAGATTGCTGTACCAATACAGCAATCTGTAACCAGTTACAGTCTTCTAAAATATTTCAGACAGTTAGAGACATTAAGAAACTTTCAAACACGAGTGGCGGTTGTTGAGGCCAGAGAATGCACAAAGATTTGAACTTAAAATAAATAGAACAACAAAGCTTAAAGCTTTGAAGTAATAATAAGTTAGTAATAATTAGCCATAATAATTAATAATAAGGGATTAATAATAATCGATTATATTCTTTTTTATAAAGATTGGCAAAATTTAAGTTTTGAATATTGAACTTAAAATAAGTGTTATAATTTGGTGAATGTAAAACGTTGAAGTTAAAATGTTACAAAATCAAATTTACAAATGGGGGGGGGGATGACTATTTGGTTAATATTTTGACTTGTTTAAACAAGCGTGCATAAGACGGCAGAGATTTTCCTCTCATATTCCATCGACTCCCCAGTGTAAGGTTTTCCCTGCATAAAGAATCGACTATTTAACTTGCTGTTGAAAATATAAACAAGAAAATATTTTTCCCCGGTTGAAGCAGGGCTGTATTTAAAAACAACACAAGGAATTATATAAGAGGCGGTGGGGGCGGTAAGGGGCGCTAAATAAATATCTCGTGAATAAATTATAACAAGTTAATCATTTTGGCTTTGTAAGACCCCTCGGAGCATCCCCCAGGCCGTGGGGATGAAAAGATCAGGTCGGACAACCAACATACGTCTTTTTCTTTACTCTATTAAACATGGGTATTGAATTATTTAATAAGGTTGGTAGAACTGGGTTGTTGTCGGAACTCCCAAGGGAGATAACAGACCTGATGGAATATTAAAGTACGAAAATATTCCCTGTAGACGACGGTAACGTCTGTTATCTATAAAATGCTACATTAACCATAATATCGATTTACTGTTTAATCAATCGTAACCAATCTAATATCTCAATAAAACCTACCACAAGTTTGATTTTACAGAAATGTTACCACAATTTATAAAAGCCAACCAACGCATTAGCAAATTTCAGACACAAAAAATAAGCCGTAGATTTGGCACTGTGTTGTATGCTTGACAACACATACAATGATTGTTGTATGGTTGCCAGATTCATCAAACATTTCGTTCCTAATAGTTGTAATTTATTGGTACTAATAATTTACTTATAAGAAACTCTACGAATATAAGGATACCTAATTACCTATATCGTAATAAGAAAACTGTTTAAATAGAGTAAACTAATAAGACTAACTATAAAATACATTTTATTTGTGTGTATGTGTGTATATACATGATTTTAATTATCAGAAAGAACAAAGTAAAATAAAGGCGTAAGGCTCTGGTCGAGTTTAATTTCAGGTTTATTTGAGGCAGTTTATTGCTGCTAATATTTTAGCAATTTATTCGATTGATTACATTTTCATAATTCATTAGTACTGTTAAACAAAAGGAGTTGATATTAAAGTGGACTGATAATTTGATGATTATAAGGAGTAGATAAGGTGGAAGGACTTCATGGAGTGGATAAAGAAGGAGAAGATAGTTAAGTGGGCTGACAATTTGGTCATCAGAAGAAGAAGATAGTTAAGCGGGCTGACAATTTTGTCATCAAAATAAGAAGATAGATAAGTGGGTTGACAATTTGGTCATCAGAAGAAGAAGATAGTTAAGCAGGCTGACAATTTGGTCATCAGAAGAAGAGGATAGTTAAGCAGGCTGACAATTTGGTCATCAGAAGAAGAGGATAGTTAAGCGGGCTGACAATTTTGTCATCAGAAGAAGAAGATAGTTAAGCAGGCTGACAATTTGGTCATCACAGGCTGACAAGAAGAAGAGGATAGTTAAGCAGGCTGACAATTTGGTCATCAGAAGAAGAGGATAGTTAAGCGGGCTGACAATTTTGTCATCAGAAGAAGAAGATAGTTAAGCAGGCTGACAATTTGGTCATCAGAAGGAAAAGAACAAATCACAACAATGAATAAACACAATGAATTTAACAATGAATAAATAATAATAAGAACTGATGATTTATTCATCAGAAGAAGAAAACAGTAATAAGGGCTGATAATTTATTCACCAGTAAGAATATATAGTGAAGTTGGCTGATAACTCGGTCATCAGAAAGAGTTAATAGTAAGATGAATAGTGATTAGACCATCACCAGGAAGTAATTAATAATATGTAGACAGATGATTTGGAGTAGACAAATAATAAAAAACACTTAAATGATCTAAATTTGTTTATTGTATTTTTTTAAATTAATTATTTACATTTTACGCACTGGTCTCGATATTAACTTTTCATTAAAGAACTTTCTTTTATCAAAAGCTATTCTTCTTTTATAGTTTAAGTCAAACCATAAAACAGTAAGGAGGTTAAATAAAAAATCAACATAACGTCATAAGATTCAAACTTAAGTCTACCTAATCACATTACCCTTGGTAAAATTCACATATAATTTACATATTAACACCCCTCATCCTAGGTTTTAACATTGTTCAATAATTTTTTAATATTATGTACAGAATCCCCCTAAGATAAACCAGTCGAAACCGGTCCGCTATCTCCCAGATATTAAAAACTACCCTCCAACAAGCCATCCCCTAGTCTAATTAATTTCTTAACGATTATTCAAATAATCTAAATATTATTATTTTTCTTCCATACTATAATACTTCTTTTTCTAAATAAAAGCAATGGTTAAAAAAGATTCCCCCAGCTAAGTTCTTTGTTTCTTGTCTAATGGTTTATCTGTTTCTGTCACTTCTGTAATATTCATACTTATTAATGTCTATACTTCTACCAACCTCTTTGTGGAAGTAAATAAGTATGTAAGATATTGAAACCTTTTCTTGAGACAATAGTAAGTATCTTAATAATGGCCTTTTTTAAATTTTAAACCGCTCAATGGCATTAAGGCATTAATAAACTTTAAATCTGCTCTACCTGATTATATCTTTTAATTTTCTTTTAAATTTAAAACTTCAAACTTCCTTTTACAGCAATAAATTACAGAAGAACCACCCCATTAATCAAAACTCTCTGAAAAACCGTCAACTGTACTCCAGTTCAGGTTTGTACTGCATCCTTAAAGATGACTTCAGCAGTGGAAAGGAAACGCCGGATTTATTATCTACATAGGTGAGGTCACTACCGGATAAGCTTGACTTAAAGGTTAATGTCATAGCAAGTTACCAAGTTAAACAAGAAAATACCAGGTTTGAGCTGGAAGGAGCATAGTCTGTATTTGTAACCACAACACATTTAAGTATTGGAGAATTGAGTGGAATATTGTGTTGGCTAGGAAAGCTTGGGTAAGGGGACGAACGACTTTGAGGACAGGTTTTTGGCATCCAAATTAAGCTTCATTTTAATATAAATTTGAAAATTATAATTATTTAACACTGGATAATCAAAAGAAAGTTACGTAAGATGTTTATGAAAGTCGAGCGATGGAATTCCACACCGATATCTTGTTGCTTAAAAAAACGCCGACAGAAGTGATCAACGCTGGAAACAATATGGCGGCTGACAGGAAATAAACGTAGGTTGTTTTGTTTGGCAGTAGAGAATTATATAGCTGAGAATACATAGGTCCAATCAGTATGGGACACAGGCAGTCTAACACAACGAAAATAATACTGGCTTTGCCAACGTCTCGCTCGTCAACTAGTTTGAATAGCTCGTCGTCCGTCAGGGATCCGACTATAGCTATGAACGTGTAAGCCGAAGCTGATATAAAGAACATTGTATTGCTAACCGAGAATGCTTTGACTATCTGCAGCGACATCATCAAAAATACCAGCACAACGATGACAGGTCTGTTGGGTAGTTTCAACTTTTCCTTTATCAGCCATATACCTCCGACATGGCATACCGCACCTATAACAGTCGTTACACCTATAAATAAATTATACTCGACTAGCGACCAATAAAATTGACTTTTGCCGACTAGGTAAACAATGTAGGTATCTCCGCCCGAAGACATTATCTCACCTGTCAATAAAATTAATAAGAATACAATGTCAAAACCCTTAGTGCTTCTAAACACACTAACAACGCTCCTGAGTAATTCCAAATCAAACAATCTAGCCGATACATTCTTCGCACTGATCGTTTCTTGCAAAATGAAAATAGAATAAAAAGAAGCACATAAGCAAAGTATGGAGCATATAAAGAACATTATTTGGTAGTTAAAGCGTCCTAGGTTATTAATTAGAGTGGCTGACACAGAGACACCAACCACTTGACCCACGAGACTAACAGCCGTCAGAATGCTAAAGTTAAGAGCACGATTATCGTGTTTAGAATTGTCACAGACGTAATTTGCACATGATGTGTTTAGAGCAACGATTCCTCCCGAGAGAGAGACCATAAGAGACGGTAAGATATAAAAATACACCGGGATTTGATCAGTCAAAGACATCATACCCCAGAGTAGGTAGTATAACGTAAACGATAACGTGGGTAGCACGATAAACGGTTTCCTTCCGTTGACATCGCTCCAAGGTCCGATAAACGTGCAAATCAGTAAAGGGAAAAGAAATTCCACAATGTTTTTCCACATTAAAATATTAGAAGTGACTTCGTCCAATTCCGACTCGGATACTTTGTCGCGACTGATTTCATTCAGGCATTCTGATTGGGACAATCCGTCGTCTGTGTGACATTTGTAGAGCTGAAGGTAATCAATAGTGACGCCCCGTCCTAAAGCAGAGCTTAGTGATATCAAAAACGTGATCGGCTCAACAGTTATGTAAAACTTGGACCAACCTTTCTTTGATCGTTTACCTTGGGAATCACTGCCTAATCCTTCCATGTGGCCATCAACGACTTTTCCGTCAGTGTATAAAGCATGATCGCAAGCAAACGATTTGGATTCCATTATCTTTTGACGTTTAACTCCCCTGTCCTTTAAGTTTTCATCAATACCTTTTCTTACATCAAGTTGCCTAAAATCCTCATTGAAGGTATTCAGAGAAAAGTTATGCGTCACGTCTTGAAAGTGTGATTCGGCATTCTTCATTTTAGTTACAACAAAAATAGAGCTAAACTCAAAATAACGCAATTAGTACCGACAGTTAATATTTTAACCTATGTGTAATAAACCACAGTTATTTAACTTCAACAAAATTAATAAAATAAAATTATTATTTAGTATTCATTCATAAAAATTGTTGCCTTATTTTACCATGAATCACTTTACTCACCCAAAGATAAAATTATACGATACACTTAAATCAAAAGACACATTCAATACTAAAAACATATATGAGTCAGAACTTAATAATTTTACAAACTAATTTTGACACTAACTTTGGTTAAAGGTGTTAGACGATTGTTTCTAGGAGACACTAGGCGGCCAAGTGCAAAGAACTTAACTACAAACTATATGATACAGCTAGTTAGCTGATACCGATGCGTCAACTTAATTAAACAAACTTAATAAGTCATTATTTTATATGTACGATTTAATTTTTATCCATTATTACATTTAATGAGTATAATACGAACTTAACTGTTAATTTCATTTACGCTAATGAAATAACTACAAGTATAAGCAAACCAATTAAATATTTATGAATTGCTCATCAGTTTTTCTATTCGTAACAACAGGTCATATTTATTCCAAATTATTTTTAATTCCGCTCTGTACTTGTTTACAATGCATTCGTGTATGCATGCCTATAGTACCTACATTTGAACACTGTAAGGTCGTCGTTTTTCAGCAACTATTTATCATAAAATGACGCCGAAAGTAAAGCCGAGTGGAGTGAATAAAGAGCTGCCAAGAGTTCCTATTTTATGGAAGATAGATGCTGAAACATTGATTCAGCAATGCCTCCAATCTAATCCATGATGATAAGGAAAAATACCGCTCCAATAAACAACAATCTGATTGCATGGACCATCGGCAAAAACACGATGAAATATCCCGAAGGAAAATTTTGACAATCCCAAAACTATTTTTACCTACTGAACTTTCTTCTTAGTTAGTTACATACTTTAATTTTTATTTACGTTACTCTCTGCTTATTTTTAGCGAATTTTTCAAAATTAAATGAGATTATGAAGTTGGTGTTATGGAGAAAGGAGGTGATTTTCTGAAAATGGTTGGCTTCCTGATCAAGAGAGAACCCACGCACACAGATAAATATAATATATATATATATATATATATATATATATTATATATATATATATATATATATATATATATATATATATATATATATATATATATATATATATATATATATATATATATATATATATATATATATCTATGTATGTTACGAGAATTGAATTCCTAGACTTTTCAATGGCGCACGATTGAAACTCAGTGAAAAAATCAACCTCATTATTGTTCAGTAACATATTGTTTTTGAAATGTGTAAGTGTGTATGACATTATTGTTAACCAACAATAATGACTCAACAAATCATTCAAATCTCAGAAAATTTTAAAAAATGTGTGATCGAGCTCAGAATGAACACATGTAGGAACACACACTATGTATGTTGAACACACAAACGAAGTTATGTGTTAAATTATAATAAACAGTTACGATTTTATAGATTGACATATATAACATAACATAATAATGTTAACGTAACATAATATTTGGAAATTCCCTTATATTGTGGCAGTATACCACTTACATAAACTAGTAATATAACAAACTGATATAAGACATCAACCATGTGGCCGCGAAGCGACCCTTAGCGCCAACTCTGCGTAGCCGCCAAGATGTCAAAGCCTCTTTACTTATATTTTTAAAAACAATTAATATCAGCCGAATAATTATATCAATAATCTCTATGAAAACTAACACTTAATGGAATAGCAATCTTTTCTTTCAAATCAACCCAACGAATTATTAAGTAAATAAATAGGGCAGAGAAATCAAACTAATAAACAATTACAAGCACAACATGATGTTTATATTTCAAGATTAAAACAACAAGGGGGGACGAGGAACACATGTTCATGTAAACAAGTTTGTGTCCTGATCAATCAAACCGGCTAGACAGCAAATCACCAAACTGTCAGTTAACTCCAGGACAAACATACAGTATCATGTAAATATTTAAACAAGTAATGCAGTGTTAAACTCTTAGCCTAGGCTATTATTGGTGGTTATTTTTATATTAGTTGACGTTTTATAATTATTCTTAATTATATGGGACTTTGTCAAGTATAAAAACAAGAAATGCAAAGGTAAACGGCCAAGTCTAGTGTATGGATTTAAAAGGTTATGAGATCGTTTCTTGAAAATAATACTTAATATTTAAAAATAATTAAGCATTGAAATACGCTAACAGATTATTCGTAGTAATTTTTAAGGGATAGTGTTACACTTTGCTTCCACTAACAAATACTACGTACACACAGCGTATTTAACAGACGATCGTATTGGATGCGTATTAGGCGAATTTCCAAAGGAAATTCGCTAAAATAATATTGTAAAAGACAGGTACTGACTTTATGTAATAAGCGACATCAGTGCATTCGTAAAATATTTTTCATGTCATGAGTATATAATGATTTGTTTAACTGACATTTACTACGTACACACAGCGTATTTATAACAGGCGATCGTATTGGATACGTATGCAATACGGTCAACTAACTTCACGGTTCTTACAGCGTCTTTTTTTAGTCGATCAAGTGAGATTACGTGATAACTGATCCCGCCAAAACATCGTGTCTTTTATAGTGAAGGTTCACTTTTGGTTATAAGGAAGTTTAAATCAAAAAATATATTTAACTAAATTGTGATTTCTTTGCATAATAATAAAGTTACACTAAAAAAAAAATAATATTCCAAAAGTTATTTGATCAAAAACGGTTATATAGAAGTGAAATAAAAGTTCGACGAGAAGGTTATCCGTTAAATACGATCGTCTCTAAAGGTAAATACAGCGTATCGGGGAATTCATTTAGATTCCATCTCCCTAGTTCTAGCGTATGCGATCGGACCCCCTACGCAAGGTTCATTCAGCTAATATTACCGTATTGAAAGATCGTATCCAATACCATCCGTATATCTAGAAGTGTGTGTGAACGTACTAATATACTGATAGATCATTTTTATTAAATGTGTGTTAAATGAAATCTTTGCTGTTTATTAAGTTTTTCAATAATGATAAAAGTTATATCAAATACAATTTAAATTAATTTAAAACACAATCAAAAAGAAGACAGTTAAGGAGAAAATATAAAAATGTCAATTTCTTCCTTTTTTCCTGGTGAGTTCTTCAATATTCTTCTCTTCTTAGCTGAAGCAAAATGTTCAACAATTTGAAAGTGATTCATTGACCGTACTCTGGTTACATACCAACTCTACCTATACGTAAGAACAAGAATGAATCGCTTAGTTTGCGAATAAAAACAAACAAATTGCTTAAAGGGTCAATTGTATGATCTAACTTTAAAGAGCAATATGAAACAGAGTATGGGGATTGTTAAAGAAAGTAAATCTTTGTTTGCTAAACAGTGTGATGTAACACATTCAGCTTTTATGATGCGTTTTTTGTCTTCCTTTCAAATAGAGGGTTTAAACTATTTCTTGGATCATCATACAGAAATCAAACCATCTTTTGATTCCAACAGGTGCCATTATTAAACACCCTTGTAATACCGCATCACAATGGCACATCAAATATACCAACGAAAAAAAATATCACTAAAAATTGACAAAGAAAAACTTAGGGACACACTTTAGCACTTTGTGGACTTGAAAAAAACCAACCCTTTTTCACCTATTCACTGTATAAACAAGCGTCTACCTATTTATACGAAAATTGGAGCATAATAGGAGCGACTTTTTAATATCAAAGGATACTGAGAATACAGGGGGTCGAATCCAAAGGATAACCCAAAAATAAAAGACGGAGTTTATGAATAAGAGCGCGTGCGGTGCTACCTCGTTCACAACTTGTTTGCATTGACAAGAAGTTTTTTATGGAAAAATTGTCATGACAATGAGGCTCTTATTAAAAAATAGGCATTGAATCCGTCTTATTAAGTGGTTAAATACAACAGTAGTTAGGAAACATTTTGTAGTTGCCTTTGTTGTCCAAATCCAGTGAACTTGTTCCAATAGTATCCAATGGTTGTTCTGCTGAGTTCAATAATACAAAAAATACTGTAACCCGCAACACAATTTTCATAATTTTTAATATTAGTTTCTATAATTTTTTGTCCAAGAGCCAGACCTGAAAAAACCTGACTCATTTTGTCCTGACTTCAACCAAAATTGTTTTGAAAACGCACCTTAAATGCATTAAAAAATAGCTTATCAAGAGTTTAGCCCCCTTTATATAATTGCGCTCGCTCCAAATTTTATAAAATCACGCAAAGTTTAAATTTCTCGAAATAAGTGATTCCCTGTTAGCCGTTTGCAAAACTTTAAATTTATTGAAATAAGTGATTCCCTGTTAGCCGTGTGCAAAACTTTAAATTTCTTGAAATAAGTGATTCCCTGTTAGCCGTGTGCAAAACTTTAAATTTCTTGAAATAAGTGATTCCCTGTTAGCCGTGTGCAAAACGGCTAACGAGGACATTTTATAAAGCTGAAAATTCGAAGTCAGAATTAAATAACTAAAAGCGAAGTTATTCCATTTGCAAAATGACTTAAAAAATGCACACGTTGACATTTTTTTTTAAATCGGTGGCTTAGACAAAAATTAACAATTTTGTTTAATTTGCGAATTTTTATCACATAGGTCGCTTAAAGGGTCGGCTCGATCCTCGCCGAAAATATGCGGCAAAGAAACATGGTATGTAAATAAAATATTTATACATACAAATATATATATATATATATATATATATATATATATTATATATATATATATATATATATATGCAAAAATTTTATAAATTGGAACGGAGGCTATTAAGGGCCGAAATTGTGTAATTAACGGTAGTAAATGAAATGATGATCAGTCTAGGACATAAACTGATTAAGGACTTAAATAGAAAAGAAAAACGTTTTTATGTTTTCATTAGTTGTTTAATAGTTATACATAAATTGTTTATATATTCTTTATTTATATCTTTTTTTATAAAACAAAACCAATACAGACCTTTTATAAAAACAATATAAACTTATTAACATGTATTTTTAATATAAAAATTTCCTTAAAATAACAAAATAATATAGAGGTAAAAGGAGAAAATTTTGGCGCAGAGGTTAAAATATATGAAAGGTTTTCCTCGGGAGTGGGTTTGGATTTATAGAATTAAAAGCATTTTCCAGCGAGGAAAGAGAGCAAGAGAAAGCAAAGCTTTGTGTTGAGAGCGCCAATTGAAACAGAGTCCAGAAATTTTCTGAAAATAGGAAAAAAGTACCCAGAGGGACTTGGGGATTCTCTTGGACTTAGCTTGGACTGGGGGGTTGATAGGAAACCTTAGAGGCAGGGAAACCATTGTAAAGCCCCGGTATTATAGGAACCCGGCGAGAAAAAGAGAAAATTAAAGCCAGGGGTTTTTACCCCAAATATATAGGAAAATCTCTTATAGCTTTTCTCTCTATACTTTCACATATCTCGCACCATTTTACTCTTACAATCAATACTGAACTGGTGCGTTACTTTTATAAAGTTTCAATACTACAGAGATATAGAATGAAAAAAAAAACAATCTATTTCTCTCATTAGATCCTGAAAACCTATTATTTTTAACTTTTTTGTTTTTTGGGGAAAATATATATAATGAAAATAAAAAGGAATCATTTAGATGTAGCATTAATATATTTTCACTGATAATATTTCCCTGAGACGACTATAAAGTTCAATATAGTTTTACTTAAGACTCGAAGAATAAAATAAACGGGACCATAAGAATCGCAACGCTGCTCAGAAAATGCTTCATCAAAAAGAGGTAGGAACTGGTATCTCGTTACTTTTCCTCCTGACTTCGGACTCGCTTCGCTCGACCACAGAATGTGATTTTTGCCTAAACCTCAAGGTGGAATTACTTCGGCCTTGCTACAGTCAACTTTAGAATAAAACAGTAGTACATGATTAAATAATTAAGAAGTAATTATTGAAGTAATTAAGAGTAATTATAGTCGCGGCTTCTCAAGAAGCCGCGACTATATTAATATCTTTATTTAATTCTTACACAGTATTTCTTACAATTTTACAATTGTTACATATATTATTTATACATCATGTTACATATATTATTTTATTTACACTAATGCTTATTTTTATTTGCTTTTATATTTACTTATATATAATTTTTCGCAGTCTTCAAGAAGCTGTACAGCTTGAAGCTGAACACTGTTATTATTCTATATTTCAATTTATATACCTTATAATTTCTACTTTTATCATCTATGTTATATTCTACTGAACAATTATTT
>JACMZG010001863.1:60183004-60209641 GCA_018340805.1 Microvelia longipes
CTCTAATGATACCTGATGGCTCCTTCCACATCAAAGCTTAGACATAGCACAGATTCCTTATGATGAAGGGCCCTCTCGACTCTACTTACTAAAGCATGAAGAGCTGTATCAGTAGAGCGCTTCTTTAAGTAAGCATGTTGGGTAGGATATAATGGTTTCTTCGTTAAAATTTCCACATTTAAATATTCATCGACTAATTTCTCTAGCATCTTTAGTAAATATGGTGTAAGACTTATGGGTCTAAAAGATTTAGGGTCAGTGTAGTCCTTTCTTCCAGATTTTGGAATGAATATCACTCGGACTGACTTCCATGAGTCAGGCACCTGTCCTAAAGCAATGCTGGATTGAAAAATAGATAATAATGCTGAAATTATTATGTCAAGCGCCTTCTAAATAAGAGCTGGAAAGATCTCATCCATATCAGCAGCTCCATACCATCATTCCTTACATTCTACTATGCTTCCTCAACAAGAACTACCATCATTCCTTACATTCTACTATGCTTCCTAAACAAGAACTAACATCATTCCTTACATTCTACTATGCTTCCTAAACTACCATCATTCCTTACAACTATGCTTCCTAAACAAGAACTACCATCATTCCTTACATTCTACTATGCTTCCTAAACAAGAACTACCATCATTCCTCACATTCTACTATGGTTCCTAAACAAGAACTACCATCATTCCTTACATTCTACTATGCTTCCTGAACATGAACTACCATCATTCCTTACATTCTACTATGCTTCCTAAACAAGAACTACCATCATTCCTTACATTCTACTATGCTTCCTAAACAAGAACTACCATCATTCCTCACATTCTACTATGCTTCCTAAACAAGAACTACCATCATTCCTTACATTCTACTATGCTTCCTAAACAAGAACTACCATCATTCCTTACATTCTACTATGCTTCCTAAACAAGAACTACCATCATTCCTTACATTCTACTATGCTTCCTAAACAAGAACTACCATCATTCCTTACATTCTACTATGCTTCCTAAACAAGAACTACCATGTAGTAGTAGTAGTAATAGGGTGGGGAGGCAAAGCCAGGCAAATAGGCCACGTTGTTGGGCCCTTCTTGCCAGCCCCGATTCCTTAGCCTACACCACCTCTACCAAGAACCTCTTGGAAAGGTTGATATATTGTAGGATATCTCTCCAACTAAGAGAAGAAAGCTCCTCTTCATACAATAGGCCTACGCCAAATATGCGGGTACGAAGAGATGTATAGGCCTCACACTCTGCAAGCAAGTGAAAGGCTGTCTCCTCATAATGCCCACACATGGGGCAGCTAGCCTCTGGGATTATGCCTAAAGTATTAAGATGTTTATTTAATCTACAGTGACCGGTCAGAACACTAACTAGGTTCCTAAGGCAAGGCTTGCTGAGGTTAATTAGAAAGTTTGTATTTTTTACAATTGGCCCAGTAATGAACATTTTTGCTTGTCTACCACCAGCAAAGGCATGCCAGTTAAGTTTTAGGGTGTTCATTAGCCAGCTATCCAAGAGTGTTTTAGCATGTGTTGCTGAGAGGGGAAGGACAGGTTCTGGTCCAATGAATGGGGTTTCTGCTCCCAGTCTAGCAAGTTTATCTGCTTCCTCATTACCCATGACACCCATATGGCCTGGTACCCACTTAAGTTCAACAGTTTTGCTCTCTGCCAAGAGAGACAAGTGAGCTCTACATTCTTGAACAAGGGCAGAGGAGCTACTAGGATTGGAGGTAAGGGCTTTAATTGCAGCCTGACTATCAATGCAGATAATAATGGAATTCTCATTACCTTCTCGCACAACTGGAAGGGTCGCAACCATCAAGATAGCATATACCTCTGCTTGGAACACAGTAGCATGAAGCCCAAGAGAGTAACTTAGTTCTACAGAATATTTAGGAATATAGACCCCTGAACCAGTGAGGCCTTCTCGGCCTTTCTTAGAGCCATCTGTGAAACAAGTTAGTTCGTGCTCGGCTTCTTTTATTGTAGGTTCAAACCAGTAGCTTCTAGAAGGTATAACACTGCTAATATTGTTGATAATGGCTACTTTGCTACCGCTCTCTCTGGGGTTGGCTGCTGCTAATATGGGTAGTTCCTCTAGAACAATGTTTTCAATCCCAGCATGTTTGTTGTTATTATATGGATTCCACATACCAGTGTCTCGAAGTCTAATAAAAGTGGCTGCTGCTTCTCTTAATATCACAGAGGTTAATTTTGGTAAACATAGAAGAACTTCTAGAGCAACTGTTGGAGTGGTTTTCATGGATCCTGTTATTGCAAGACAAGCTATTCTTTGAACTTTGGTAAGCTTGCGATCAATTGTGGTTTTGTTCACAGCGGGCCACCAGACCAAAGAACCATATTGTATCCTTGGTCTGACAATTGCTGTGTAAATCCACTTAAGTACTTTTGGTTTGAGTCCCCAAGTCTTCCCAACTGCGTAACGAAGTTGCCATAAGGTTGATGTGGCTTTTGCTACAACTTTATCTATATGCTCATTCCAATTCAGTCTGTTATCTAAAATGACTCCTAAGTATTTGATACTACTAGAAAGAACAAGTCTTTCACCAAATAGTTGAGGAGCTTTAAAGTCGAGTTTTTTATGGTTTGTGAAAAGAATGAGATTTGTCTTTCCTGGATTTACGGACAGGCCTACTTTC
Source organism: Microvelia longipes (assembly GCA_018340805.1). Lineage (NCBI taxonomy): Eukaryota > Metazoa > Arthropoda > Insecta > Hemiptera > Veliidae > Microvelia > Microvelia longipes. The sequence continues at coordinate 60,185,675 of JACMZG010001863.1, forward strand.
CTGCACTAACTTTCTATTAAACTGCATACAACTTGCATTAGCTCATACAGTGTATTGAGAAAATTTTCCAACTATAAGCACCAGACCATCATCTGCGTAAGCTTGACAATAGAAACCTGCTTTTGAAAGCTCAGACAGCAACGCGTCCATTACAAGACACCAGAGCTTTGGGCTCAGACATCCTCCTTGGGGACAACCGACTGAAATAAACTCAGTCAAGTTGCACTCATTGTGTGAAACAGTAATCCTACGATTATGCAGCATGCTTACAATCCAACTGATGACATTTGGGTGGACATCTCTTTGCTCCAGTGCAGCTCTAATGATACCTGATGGCTCCTTCCACATCAAAGCTTAGACATAGCACAGATTCCTTATGATGAAGGGCCCTCTCGACTCTACTTACTAAAGCATGAAGAGCTGTATCAGTAGAGCGCTTCTTTAAGTAAGCATGTTGGGTAGGATATAATGGTTTCTTCGTTAAAATTTCCACATTTAAATATTCATCGACTAATTTCTCTAGCATCTTTAGTAAATATGGTGTAAGACTTATGGGTCTAAAAGATTTAGGGTCAGTGTAGTCCTTTCTTCCAGATTTTGGAATGAATATCACTCGGACTGACTTCCATGAGTCAGGCACCTGTCCTAAAGCAATGCTGGATTGAAAAATAGATAATAATGCTGAAATTATTATGTCAAGCGCCTTCTAAATAAGAGCTGGAAAGATCTCATCCATATCAGCAGCTCCATACCATCATTCCTTACATTCTACTATGCTTCCTCAACAGTGCTTCCTAAACAAGAACTAACATCATTCCTTACATTCTACTATGCTTCCTAAACATGAACTTCATTCCTTACATTCTACTATGCTTCCTAAACAGAACTACCATCATTCCTTACATTCTACTATGCTTCCTAACAAGAACTACCATCATTCCTTACATTCTACTATGCTTCCTAAACAAGAACTACCATCATTCCTTACATTCCCTTCCTATTGCTTCCTAAACAAGAACTACCATCATTCCTTACATTCTACTATGCTTCCTAAACAAGAACTAACATCATTCCTTACATTCTACTATGCTTCCTAAACAAGAACTACCATCATTCCTTACATTCTACTATGCTTCCTAAACAAGAACTACCATCATTCCTTACATTCTACTATGCTTCCTAAACAAGAACTACCATCATTCCTTACATTCTACTATGCTTCCTAAACATGAACTACCATCATTCCTTACATTCTACTATGCTTCCTAAACATGAACTACCATCATTCCTTACATTCTACTATGCTTCCTAAGAACTACCATCATTCCTTACATTCTACTATGCTTCCTAAACATGAACTAGCTTCCTAAAACATTTTCTAACATGAAGCTTAAACATTCATTAGCAAAACCTCGGAAGCCCTTACAGTTCAAGTATTTATATTTTATAACACAACTAAGAGTTTTAATGCATCGCAAATACAACACCCATTCGAGTTATATACAACCTAATTATAACTTGTTCTAGAGTATTTTCACAACACTTAACTTAAAAGTTTTTTCCCAAAGTGAAATATTAACACTTGGTGAAAAACTCAGGTGATGGAGAGCAATTAGACTGAAGTTAATATTGTTTTCAGGTAGCAACCCATGAATAATTCGCACAGCCGCTCGTTTGATCCTTCCAACAAAATCAAAATAAAAATTACCTAAAACTTATTTCAAACAGCGTTTTGTTCTACAAGTTAACCTTTATTAACATAATATACATAAAACAACTTTGAACACGATTTTATAGCATTAAGTGTTAATTAAAAATACGTTAAATAAAGTTAAGTTTGAAAACAGTGTAAAATTGTAATTAGGTATACAGTAATTAATATTACGGTAATATTAAAGTGTCGCGGCAAATGGTTGCATTTAGCAGGAAAGTAAGAAATACACACACATGTACATATAATATATATATATATTATATATATATATATATATATATATATATATATATATATATATATATATATATATATATATATATATATATATATATATATATATATATATATATATATATATATATATATATATATATATATATATATATATATATATATATATATATATTTGTGTGTGTGAGTGTGTCTGCGTGTGTTTTCAGTAGACGTATTTGTCCATTAAAAAACCTCCCAAACTTCATGACCCCAACCTCCTTAGCTCATTCTTCTTTTGATATTTCGAGATCTCAATAAGTCTGTTTACCAGCTTTAAAGTTACACAGCGGTAAGTAATAGGAAAAAATAATGCACCAAAGGTCCTTTGGAAAATTCAGTACATAAAAAGTTTTATTTTATAGCCTATGAAAAGAAAAGGTTATATCTTGTAGTTATATCTTATATCTAAAACTGAATTTACTTTAATCAAATCAAGTTGATTTCAATCAGACTTGGATCGACTTCATTCGACTTAAATCGATTTCGAGTCAATTTTTTGTTCAGTCGATTCATATAAAGTCGATTTAAAAAAAGTTAATGCGGCACAACTCTAGACTACTCACAAACCAATAAAAGAAAAAAGACACTGTTTAAACCAGGAGTCTAAAATTTCGACAGTTGAACAGAACAAGAACGATAAAAAGCCTTTGGTTCCATTGATAATTAATTACATATCTTGAATTATTTTTGATTACCACATTATTCTAACACACATATAAAAATGAAAAAATATTGCGCGGACAAAAAAAAATTGTGTATGTGAAAAAAGAAACCGAAATTTATCAAACACTTTCTAAATATTAGATGCGAATATTAGAGAACTAAGGATAACTCATAAACTAATTCTTCACAGCAAGAATAAAACTTTGATTTTTATGTTTTATACCTTACTTTGTACTTACTAAAAATTTATATGCATTGTAATAATAATTCCATAGGGATACTAAAAAATAAAAATATATAACCTTCCAGTAATAAGAGAGAAAGACACGAGAGTGTAAACACAAAAAGAAGAAAAACTACAAAGAAACTGGTTGGTTTTCCCAGTGCGCTATAGGCTGCCTTGCTAGGCTGACTCTCAAGCCTATTAGTGAAACCTCTCTTAGGCGGCCCTTAAAAAGAAAACTCACTATAACCTAACAAGGTTTCCTTCAAAGAATTCTTTTTCTACAAAAATACTGTCTTAGGTTTTTAAGACTTTTTGACATTTTAATCACTTGAGGTCTTATCAGGTCTTTTTCTTCTTTTTTTCAAAAAGTATAGAATTTGATGAAGACCGAAAAATGGGGAAAATATTTGAGTCCCGTCTTTATGGTTTTTTACTTAGTGCCACTAGTTAATCTCAAAGTCAAAAATTATTCTTATAACACGATCAGAGAAAGGAAGAAGAAAAAAGAAGAACTAAGGTGAACTTTACTGGAGTTCATCTTAATAAAAGGGGAAGAAGTCTCTCCACAAAAATATATTTCTTTATAGCAAAGTGCTTTCAACCTAACAAGAGGTCATCATCAGTGCTAGCCGTTGAATAAAGAAGAGGGTGATAGATGAGTCTTACAGGTCAGATATCTGATCTGTAAGGAAGAGGACGTTTTAGGGTTGTCATTAGTATTTAGATTTGTATTTATTTACAAGACGAGTCAACGAATACACTAATTATGTAACAAAGGAATCCTAGAAAACTTTATCAAAGAAAAATGTTATTTATTTATCTAATAAATAGCAGAATTTCATGAATACCCTGGTTATAACGATTCTCCATCAATTTCAGGGCAACGATATTAATCTAAAAGGATTTTGTGTGTGTCTCTAATGTCATCGTAACGCCTACTGTGTTTATCCAATAAAGTTGTAATTTGACGCAAATTTAAATTTTTTAGGTTTAGTTTAAGCTTTTTGGAAAAAACGTTTAATGAACCGTTATTAATGATTCAGCCAAAGAATATAATAGTTATAGAATGTCGGAAGGTATACGAGAGAGTCAGACAGTAGGTAGGGGTTAACTCAGTGCTGGCATCTAGCGGACGAACAAATTTGTCACATTTTATCACATGCAAAGCATTAGTTCATTTTATCTAATAAAACGTATAGGTTTTTTTATGAAGCTCACTGGAAATCAGAAATTCATCCAATTGACTTAAAATTTGGTATAAGTAGATTTCCATGTGTAATAAAAAATGCTGGCGCGGTGGTCCGCATGTCAGGTGAATTTCCTTTGGGATGCGTGTCGCCGTGCTTAACAACTATCCTGGTAGAGTGGCTGTATCGACTTCGGACCGAATTTATTCGATTCAGCACCTAAAAATACATAGAAAACAACACCCTACTCGAAATATAATTTTTAACAACCGTAATTTTGGTTTCCGGTAAATTATAATATTTTTTTTGACTTTTTGGTCACTTAGAGTGGTCGTATAGACTTCGGACCGGTTTCATTTAATTCAGCGTCTCCAAAAAACATAAATATTAACCTTTTTCGCGGCGAAAAATATTAATGTATATATAGTATTATATACTAATACATACAATATATATATATATATATATATATATATAATATATATAAATTATATATATATATATATTGAATGTGTGTTTGTGTGATGTGTATGTATATTATATATTAAAGGATATATATATTTATATATATATATATATATATATATATATATATATATGAATGTGTGTTGTGTGTGTATGTATATTATATATATGTATATAAATTATATATATATATATATATATATATATATATATATATATATATATATATATATTTCTTTTAAAACACTCTATCATAGGGGACCTCTAAAACGGATTTCTGTCATGTGCGAGGTTCAAAATCCGCCATGACACCTATCCTATTAGCGAATTTATTCCCAAAGGAATTAGCGAATTCCCTTTGGCGTTCGGCCTCATGGCTGCTGCGCAGCTGTGACGCAAGGGGCTTTGCGGTCCCCACATCAACGCGGCCACATTCCTATTTTTTACATCATTTTGTCATATTAATAGTTTATATAAGTATATATTGTGTCATACAATAAGATTTGGGATATTAAAAAGTTGATTTTTGACCCAAGTTTCATTCCGATCCGAGGAATCGTTTCGAAAGTTATCGTTTCCATAGAAACGCCTAGGAACAAAAATATATACATAAACACACAATACACTTACATATATATATATATATATATATATATATATATATATATAATATATATACACTCATATATATTATAACAATAAATAATAATTATAAATTTACTTAAAGTAAATAAATAATGTCAACAAACTCTGGTCAGTACTCGGCTATATTCGGAATCACGATCCTACACGAAGCTTTATACCGCCTTAATAATAAAATGTTAGCCTGTCAAGACATGGAAATCCTAGATTGCTTTGTTAAGGAGGTGAAACTTGTGGGAGTGCGGTTACCCACTCCCTACTGGAGTGATATGGCAGATATAGTAATATCCTCGATATTAAAGTGATATGCATTACTTCGCGTACACAGGGGGCTTTATTCTTGTCCGTGATTGATTTCGGAGTTATGCGCATTATTACCATCCCTACTTTAGGGTCGCCGCATCCAATAAAGTTTTTTCACCCTGCGGTTCGAATATCCTCGACAGTCTTATGAATCGAATACTTCGGTTTTTTTTTTCATGAGTGAAGATGCGGATGTTTGTCGAGGGGCCGTGGTTTCCTTCAAGTATTTTCTAATATTTGATTCTTTAGCTTCCGACCAATCTATTGGTAACAGTGGAACATCAAAGGTAATAAAAAGGACATTAAAAAAAATTATCTAGGTTAAAACTTTGCTGCTGTCTCTCTCAATTCCACGATTCGAACTAGACGCAAAACATAAATGCTTCCCTATCCTCTGATATTCCTGTATCGTTTTCAGAATTATTTACATGCGTCAAAATACAAGCTACTTGAGTGACCTCGGCTCTAAATATTCTATCAATATAATCTATTAACAGACATTTATGACAGCACAAATTAAAAAAAAAAATCATAAAACGCTTTCAAAATGTTAGAGTTGAACCTAGAATGTTAAATTTTGGAAAGAGAAATATGCAAACAAATTGTATGTATTATTTTAACAATAAAAATATTTAAGACAATACGTTATTATGCTGGCTATAATATGCTAAATTATCATTTAAAGTTAAGCCTAATACTATCAGCGATTTAACTACTTCAGTACCTTCAATATCTTTAGGAAAGGGGTTGTTAGTCTTCTTATTATTTTAAATCATAGAGATATATTACTAGAGAAGTCATGTCCTTTCTCGATACGTCGAAAGGCTTAAAATATCTTTTTGGAGCTCTTGGGGTCTCTGTAAAACCCCATAATAACCTACTTTAAGAGTGTGTGAAGATTATACTAAATCAATCTATGTCGGCTTTTCCCACATTGGTGTTTTCTTTTGTGTTATAAACGTCCTATAATATGTTACTGTAATGAGATATTAATAATCGAAAGAGATCAGGTTACATTTCCGATGTTTCAAATTTCAACCTGAAATGGGTTCTTTATTGATAATATTTCTATTTTTTCAAATATTCAATATAGACCAAGAGCCCAGGGGTGTTTTGTTAATAAAAAGTGTAATGGCTGGAACTGGTCTCAATGTTTCGTAAATACCTTCCTGAACAAGGATCTGCAATTCTGCCGACTCGTATCGGATGGGTGAACGCACTTTAGGGGTCAAAGGTTCTGCCTGGGACACCCATCCGATACGAGTCGACAGAATTGCAGATCCTTGTTCAGGAAGGTATTTACGAAAAATTGAGACCGGTTCCAGCCATTACACTGTTTGTTAACTTGGGTGGTAAATTTGACCTGTAAAGTGCGTTCTGCCTGGGACACCCATCCGATATGAGTCGGCAGAATTGCAGATCCTTGTTCAGGAAGGTATTTACGAAAAATTGAGACCGGTTCCAGCCATCACACTTTTTATTATTTTATTAACAAAACACCCCTGGGCTCTAGGTCTATAAAGAAAGAAGCGTCGTGACAGCAAAATGTCAAACCCTCAGTACCAACTACGCACCCGACAGATTAACCAGATATTTTTATTATTATTTATTTCATCACCAACTCTAATAGTTTTAGCTAACTTTGAGACAAATACGAACTTATCTTAAATTCATCTATAAATGTAAATGAATCTGTTGAGCACTACAGATAATTTAAAAACCGAATCTAAAATACTATGAGCTGTCTGAATTTTTGTGAACAACTGGAGAATTTAATCAGTAAACGGTAATAATTTGATAACAAATAGATGACATACATAACTAATTGTACTCTTATATATAAGAATAGTTTTTTTTACGACCCTCTAAATAATGTAGACGGAAAGCCTTAGCAGGAGAGTGCCGCTAACAATAGAAATAAAAAACCATGGAGGAGGCGCTCCCTCGGTGGAGAGATTTAATTAAAAGATTAAAGTCACAGAAACATCAGTCAAAAGCTTCTGGTTTTGGTTTCATGCAGGTTTTCATACCAGTATATAAACTCTTTGAACTCGGTCCACTATATTAGGATAATCAGCAATTACTCAGATTCTATTTTGATTACATTTTTTTCTTTTTTTTTCATTTATACCGTAAGTATAAAGGGGAAATATAGCGCTGGCACTAAAATTGCGAAGACAGAATCTTACCTGAATTATCTGTTACTGGTAACATCATGACTTATTACTAAGTAGTTTTTTAAGTTGTCTATCTATATGTGTGCGTTTTTCTGTAACTATCGTAGCGCTCAGTGTGTTTATACCATAGAGATATATACTAGAGGGGCATAGCCTATCTTAATACATGAGAGGCCTGAAACATTTTTAGTGGGGCTCTCAGGTGCTCTGTGTAACCTCATTGAAACCTCTTTCAAGAGGGAGTTGAGGTTATAATTAATCAATTGTTTTCTGCTTCCCGCAGATTATTTGTGTTGTGATTTGTATTTTAAACAGTCCACTATATAATTTACTGTTTTTTAGTTCTGTTTATTTGATGAAAGTGATAATCGAATGTGGTCAGGTTACTTTTTCAATGTTTCAAAATTCAACCAATAGGGCTCCTCTAGTAATATATCTCTATGGTTTATACCAGATTTGAAACTAAATACTAAAAATCAATTCTTAAGCCTAGCTGGGCTACCAGGAAAATGTTTTTTAAACGTCATAAACAGTCATTTATGACATCCTTAGAATAATAATATATATAGAAGGAACACAAGACCGTAAACACAATGTAATTCCACTGATAACACGAAAGCCGGTTGACTGGTGGACTTAAGTAGGGGTACCACCCTAACAACAAAATATTATTTTAAATATGTGTCATAAATATCTATTAATGAGGAAAGATCGTAAAGAGCAAATATAATAATATACGAGTATAAAATATTTAATAAAACCGGTCTTAGATGGCAAAAGAGTGGCGGAATACAAGAATCTACATTTAGTTGACGAGGACTACTTTTGATATAATTTTAACTAAAAACGTTAAAATACAATTTAAAATGCTTAAAATATTGCAATAAACTGATATTTATATTAGTATTTTATGAATAATCAATTATTAATTAATAATAGAACATAATAATTCAGCAACCGGATGTATTGCCAACTTTTTTTTGGAATATTGTATATTGTTAGGGTGGCAGCATTACTTAAGTCCACCAGTGAACCGCCTTTCGTGTTATCAGTAGTGCTCCTTCTATATACAGTATTATTCTAAGATGACAGCATTAATTAAAAAAATCATGCTTGGACCTGCTTGATATGTGGCACGTATCAAACAACAAATGTGCAATGATACATCTCATGTGTGTACGTCTGTGTGTCTGTTATCATCGTAGCTCCCAGTGCATTTATGCTTGTGCGTTGTATCATTGTACATAAATCAGTCTATTGGTGTAGTTGTGCTATCCGGAGAATATTTTAATGACGTCATTAACCCACAATAATGACTTAACAAATGTTTCAAAAATGCGTAAAACGCGAAACAAATTGTCGATCGGGTCGAGATTTGGCACGCATGTAGCCCAACTTTTATAAGTTGGTCTTATGTATAAGACCAACTTATATGCTAAGTTTTCCTTTCATTATCAGCATTAGTTCAATTATATCAGATGACTAAAACTATTTAAGAAGGAAAAATTCTAAATTAGATGAAATTTAATTTAGTAATAATGAAGAAAAGATAAAATAGTTATTTTGTAAACGGAAATATTATTGGTCCTAAACTACTGAGGGGAAGGAAAATTAAAAATGCACACAATTTCTTTTTACAAGTGATGATCCGGAAATATAATAATGTAATGTAACCAGGTAAAATTTAATATTTTTTTTTTAATATTCATAATAAAAAAATTATATAAAAAAAAGATAGAGGTTTAGGCATGCGCTCTGCTGTAGCTCTAATTACCCTCCAAGTACTTTTCGAGAATAATTTTCCCTGACTATTCGCAAAAGAGAGGGGGGAGGGAAGAAACTGGTTAATTACTCGGAATAATTTGTCTCTAGGCGCTATTGTTCCTTACCATGGTAATGATAGCAGGGCCGGCAACTTGCCGCCCCCCGGCAACTACGCGGCAAGCAATATATCAGAACGCAATAAGGACTCTAACCCTCCACGTTTAATATATTGAACATAAAATTAGCTTTTTTGAACCCCTTTATCTAATAATTTATCTTAATATAATTTATTTATTTTAACATTTAAATAGAACATGAAACATTGGAAATTTATCAAATCAACTAATTAGACGACGAAAATAAAGATTCATAGATTTGAATTTTATCATCAAACTGGTAAGGCTTCCGGAGTTAATAACGGTTAAGAGGTTCCGGCCTTCCATTGATGACCGCGTTAAGAATGATGAGGTCTCTCAGTTGATGAAGACCATAAAAATACATTTTTGAGAGATGAATTTTGATGCCTACTAGATCAGCAGGTTGTGTAAAAGCTATTTGCAGAGACTGTAGCACGTGAGCGAACAATTCAAAAATTAAAAAGGCTGTATTTACCGCAAGTTGAAGAAGCAATCGAAGAATCAGCTACCGTCGACACTTGCTGTTGGATATGAATATCCCTGGACCGGTTTCGGCATAACGCCTTCATCAGCAGGCGGGGCAACACTCGAGCTCTCAACTAATAAAGTTTTATCAGTGAGTAACTTCTAATCTCAATGAGCACGACGAGCTCTCTGAAGAAGACATCTTCAGAAGGCTCGTCGTGCTCATTGAGACTAGAAGTTAATCACTGATATAACTTTATTAGTTGAGAGCTCGAGTGTTGCCCCGCCTGCTGATGATGGCGTTATGCCGAAACCGGTCCAGGGATATTTATAGCCAACAGCAAGTATCGACGGTAGCTGATTCTTCGATTAATTGATAATTAATTTATTTAACCGAAAATTTTTGAGTTAACAGTTTTCAAATGTAATATCCCAGGATTTAGCGTCATGCTCAACTAGGAGCAAATCATAGAAAAGTTGATAGTTACACTTACTTAACATACGTAAATAAGACGACTCCAAACATACCTGCAAATAAAAAAAAAGTTGATTAAGAAAATATATTATTTTCATAGCATTTACATAGTGCAGGAGCGGCCGGAGGTTGGTTAGAAGCCGAATAATAAAAATCATTCGCTAATAACCATCATGACAAACGTTCCATCAATGCATCTATAATAATAAAGTTATAAGTTCAAATTAAATGCATCCCGGTCACTCAGGTTCAAATAAAATGCAACCCAATCAAGGCAACCCAATCACTCAGGTTCAAATCAACCCAATCACTCAGCATCAAAACAACAAGCAACCCAACACTTCAGATTCAAATAAATATGCAACCCAAATCACTCAGCGTTCAAATAAATGCAACCCCAATTCACTCAGGATCAATCAAAAATGCTAAAAGCCCAATCACTCAGGATCAATAATAATGCAAAGCCAATTCACTCAGATCAAATAAATGCAACCCAATCACTCAGGATCAAATAAAATGCAACCCAATCACTCCAGGATCAAATAAAATGCAACGCCCAATCACTCAGGCATCAAATAAAATGCAAACCCAATCACTCAGTTTCAAATAAAATGAACCCAATCACTCAGGTTCAAATAAAGTGCAACCTAATCACTTAAGTTCAAATAAAATGCTACCCGTCACCTAAATGCAAGTAAAACCCAGTCACTCAACTTCATATGCTGGTTTCAACCCCAATTCGCCAAAGAACAAAAGTTAGAATTTTTTTATATATTAGATTATTATTATTTTTTTAATATTAATATGGTTATTTTGTAACCATTTATTGTAACTTTTAAGAGATAATTGAAACATACATAATTATTCGCACTTTTAAAAACTAAATTACATATTAAATTTTTAATACAATCCAAAACATAATGTAATCCGAAATCCGGTTTAATTTGAATTTGGTGCTGGTCAGAGCTAATGGACAAGTTTTCTACACAAAATAATAGGTCCTCAGATATGGTGATAAAGTTGATGTATAACCAAGCAAATGGAAACAAAGTGATGCGTGAGCCTTAGGATGGCATTATCAATCAATAATTATTTATGAATTTGTAAAATAGGTTGAATTTATTAACAATTTCAAAACAGAAGAAAATCTTAGACAAATTTAGGGATTGTAGCCATGGGCAGGAAAATCGTTAAGAAATAAATAGAAAATATTACAGAGATTTTCCAGAGTTAAGAAAATCCTCGCGGTTCATTTATATTTGAAAATTCAAAATTAAAAAAGAAACCAAGAGGTTATGATAGCTTTTCTTTGGATTTTGCGGTTTTATGAATAGCGACTCTCATTTACCCCTCCCTCGCAGCAAGATGTTTAATAGGGGAAAAATATATCTCGTGGAGCGATCGTCCAATTAAAAAAAATACCTTCCAAATGATCAACTTTTGTGTGGGAAAAATTTACGCGAAGGAAATGAATGGGTACCTCCGCTGATCTCTTCAACTCTTCATTTGTATAATTTTGCCCTTCATTTACTGCTCAAGAGAACCTCCCCAACTCAAGAGGCCTTTTACTTGTTCGTTAGTTTTTTTTAAGTACTATTATATGTATAAAGAATAATAAAAAGGTTAAATATAAAAGAAAAAAAAAACATTTCGAGAAGTACAAAATGTTTTTTTTAAATAAAAAGTAGAGTAGAAACGAGGATTCTAGTCCAGACGAGGGAACTCTTTTTCAACGTATTTCAATGTGTAGAAAAGATATTGCCGGTTCATTAGAGCTGAGAGCATTCCTACATACACCAATTTTTTTTTTTAAAAGAAAAAAAAAATCCAGCACAAAAAGTTTTTACCAGGGTGGCTCAACATTGAGTACCTGGTGTATCTGGTGAAAACTCTACGTGTATTTCCCCCCTTTACAGTGCTTTCCGTGAAATTTTCTACAGGAAAAGGTTTGTGAAAGAACTGAAGGCACTCGACCGAGCTCTCGAGTGGTTTTTCAAGTTACGTCTCCCTTATCAATTCAAACAAAACAACAAGAAACATTTCTATCTTTTTTCTTTTTAAAAAATATTCTCATAAGCGTCTCTATTTTCATTGAATTGATTACAAACCTTCAAATTGCACATTCAATTGAGTAAGTATAAAAACATAAGATACTTTATTTTAAATGTTTTTTTTTACTTTTCTTATAAAATTGTACTTCATACTTTTGTAAAGACAAAAAGAAGTAGAATTTTGTAGTAAAAGAAATCTTTTAGCTATTGAAATTTAAAATGGTTGTTTTCAACGTCATTAATTTAACAAGTTGCTTCTAGTTTGTTATCATTGTTAATACTTGAAAGAAGTAAACGCTGAAGATTAAGAACTATTTTATACTTCAAGAGACTTAAATTTCTTATCATTTCATTACATAATGAGGTTTCCCTCTACTGACAGGCTTCAAGTATACGGGCTTTGCGATTCTAACTTATTTGTTAATAATTTTTTTAGTAAGATCAACGTAATAAAAGCCTTCACAATAACTGATGTTAAATATTTTTTCACACTAAATATTCTTTGAAGTTCTAACCAAATGTGGGGAGGAATACAACCTTTTCTCTATATACCTCTAAGAAGGTTACAAATACATTCCACGATAAATAACTTCCCCTTAGTATTAATCTAGTTGATGAGTAAGATGTCATGATCGCCATGGAAGTGATAGCAGTGATCACAGATAATAATCACCACTGTGATATAAAATTCCGGCGCGGAGGTCCGCTGTCGGGCGAATTTCATTTAGAATGCGTGTTTCCGTGCTAAACAACCCATTTCTTGCTTATGCAAGAACCATGCCCATTGCGTGGTTCCGTTTCATGCTTTAGAACCTAAGCAGTTACTCAATTGTTAAGCACTGCTCGTAACTCATTTTGTCTGTATTTTCCAAAGGAAATGCGCATAATTATCCAGTTGGTTGTACAAAACTATGCCTCTAAAATTAGAAGTACGCACTATTATTTGCACTAGTTTAAAGCTTAGTTACTTATCTTTAAGGTTAGTCAGTTATCTTTAAAGGTTTTAGCGCATTTCCTTTGGAAAATACAGACAAAATGAGTTACGAGCAGTGCTTGACAATTGAGTAACTGCTTAGGTTCTAAAGCATGAACCGGAACCATGCAATGGGCATGGTTCTTGCATAAGCAAGAAATGGTTTGTTTAGCGGACCACCGGGCCAGAATTATTTTCTAGTTGTAAACTTATATTAAGTAAAAAAAACGATAAAAAATTATCGACTCTTCCAGGATGTGAACCCAGGTACCCTGAGCTTGAGTGGTCGTATTGACTCCGGACCACTGGCATTCACTCAGAGGCCCAAAAAACATTGAAAACGACACCTTACACGAAATTTAATTTTTAAGGACCGTAATTTTAGTTTTCTATAATGTTTGTGGTTTTTTCGACTTTTTGGTAACTTAAAGTGGTCGTATCGACTTCGAACCGGTTTCATTCGACTCAGCGCCCAAAATTACATAGAAAACGACACCCTACTCGAAATTTATTTTTCATATACCTAAATTTTGGTTTTCGGTAATTTACAATGTTTTTTTTTATTTTTAGGTCACTTAGAGTGGTTGTATCGACTTAGGTCCGGTTTCAGCGTCTCAAAAAACACAAATATTGATGTTTTTCGCGGTAAAAAAAATTAACCCTGAATTTTGCTGATTTTTTGAAAATTTCGCTGACTCAGAGAAAACCGTGTTAATGACGTCACAAAAACCTGGTTTTCAATAGGGTTTGTGTCCTCCCGAAGTTTGGTTAAAAAATATTAATCCGTTCGAAAGATAGAGAGTTTACAAGAAAGTGTCTAGAAATACACACATATATATAAATAAATAAATATATAAATAAATATATATATATATATATATATATATATATATATATATATATATATATATATATATATATATGTATGTATATGTATATAAAGTTTCGCGAAACGTATTTTTTCGTCATTAGGGACCTCTGAAACGGATTTGTGTCGTGGTCCGAGGTTCGAATTCCGCCATGACGCCTATCCCATTAGGCGAATTTCCAAAGGAAATTCGCTAAAAAATTATCACAGAATACCATATATTAAATCGCTTTACATAAAACAGGGTTGTATTGAACAAAAATTTAGTCGGAAATAAATAAGTTTTATTTTCCGACAAAAGAACAACATTATTCTACACTCAATATGTTTACGGTGATTTTAAACGGAGCCCATCATCAAAAAGGAAGGAAGAATAAAAAGAAATCACCAACATTAATTTTGTTAATAGACAAATTTCATAAACAAGAGATCATTTATCAGTGTAGGCAATAGACCTACAGCTACTTTGCGCTCGAGGCAGCATTTATGTTGTGGCAAGGCCACAACATAAATGTGTTGTCATATTATGAGTTTTTGTCAATAGCATATTTCCACAATATTAGTGAATTCTCATATGTATTAATTGGAAGATTAATCGTCATTTGTTTACAAAAAATTAATTATGAAAAATATACAATCAAAACTATTGCAGAGAATATTAACTTTACTACTTCATTTTGTTTGCCTCAAATAGTAATAGAAGTATATACTAAGTTTTAGCTTGACCCAAAATGTTTTTGATCATTACTGAATTTTATCCAAAGTTATTATTGTAAGTTAACGACATCATACATATTTTATAGACAATAGGGTTTTACAACTTTATACAAATTATGAGTTATGAGTTTTATTCCGATCCGAAAAGTTATTAAAAGTTCATCTTTTATCATCAGAAATGTTTGATTATTGACAAGAAACTCATACATGTATAGAGGGAGGTGGTTTTTCTGAAATGGGGAACTTATCAAGAATATATATATATATATATATATATATAATATATATATATATATATATATATATATATATATATATTATATTTATATGTATATACGAGATATTTGTTCCTACACGTTTCTATGGAACACGATTGAAAGGGGGTGCCCCCTGATCAAGAATATATATATATATATATATATATATATATATAATATTAAGGTTTATATATGTATTTATATGTATGTACGACATTTTTGCGCCCTATAGACGTTTCTATGGGTCACGATAACTTTCGAACGCTTTATTGGATCGAAATTAAAGTCGGTACAAGAATAAACCTTGTTAATGTCCCGAACCCTAATATATAATTAACATTTGTGACGTCATTAACCCACAAAAATGACTTTACAAACATTTCAAAAAATCACAAATCTTCTTATAGTGGTCAAGATTGGACCACTACTAATTAGACACATACTAATTATGTATGGTTCACAAAAATACCAAGTTTAATTTTATTATCAGTCCCAGTTATATTGATTGAAATATATATGTCAAACAAAACATTATGTCTTTGATTGACATAATATAAACAAATGACGTTCTTTGATTGACATAATATAAACAAAAGGTTCTTTGATTGACATAATGAACATTGACATAATAAACAAATGACGTTCTTTGATTGACATAATATAAACAAAAGACGTTCTTTGATTGACATAATGTAAAGAAATGACGTTCTTTGATTGACATAATATAAACAAAAGACGTTCTTTGACTAATACACTTGGAAATTCGCTTATATCGTGACAGTACGGCACTCATATAAACCAGTAATAGGCAAAGAGACCGCAGGCGTCTTGTATAATTTAATCTGTCACGCCAGAGATTAGAAAGAATTTTTATTTTTTTGTGTATATTAATTTATCTTTTAAGTTAAATATAAAATAGGATGTACACTCAGTGGAAAAATAGGGGCACCTGCTTACATTATAGTTTGCAAGTACATCTCTACGACATTGCAACACTACTTCTACCTTACAAAGTACAGGTTATAACAATACGGGAACCTTACTTAATAGAGGGAAGTAAAGGAATCGTTCAATAAAGGATGTAGAGGAGGAAGCATCAACAACATGAAATACTAGACAGGGAATAATGAAATCAAACCTATAAAAAGAAGGGATATAAAGTGGACAAGCATAGATTAGAGAGAGGGTATATATAGGTTAGTAAATATGTCACAATTTCCAGCATATGCTTTAGTTTTATTATAAGGGGAGAGGTAAGAATAATACAGGCACTGTCGTATCTCCTTGTTTGCCCTAAGAAGAATGGCTAGACATGTTAAAGGGACATGTTGAAACTTTGTGAGATAATGTCGCCGTGATGCAACATCCAGACAATGCTCGGCACAATACACGGCTAATCCTATTATCCAGGACTTAAATCCATAAGTATAATGAATTGAAAACGGAGGCAAGTGTGTCAGAATGAAAAATCAAAGAATGAAGCAAGTCTAAAGTAAGAAAAAGAATTTCACACAGAAGTTCCGTAAATGCAACAGGTAATACAACAAGTTAGAGGATTCGGAAAATTTGTTAACAGATCATACACTAAGTTACGGACTGGAAAAAGTTATTTTCAATTTCAGTGACTTGAGAAAAGGTTGAATGATCCTACATGACAATCACAAAATCACACTAAAATAAAAATACAATTTATTTTTAATTTTGTATAATTTACTTTTCCTCTAGAAGGGAGAAAAAATTAACTTTATCTACTCCTTGTATTGTAAGTTCTACATACAGTCTTGTTATATCAAACTGTAAATGTACTTTTACTCCCTAGGGAGGAAAAGTGAAAGTGTTGCCAACTTGACAGAATTTTTAATTAAAATTTTTAGGAATTTTTTCGGTGTTATGTTGGTACTACGGGTAGAATATACAATATACACACGCTAATGTTTAAATTACAAATATAGTATTACACATTATTCTATTGACAGCTTACAATAAAATAATGTGAAGATAGTGGCTTTATTCTCTCTTCATCAGAGTAATTGACATGGTAAGAATAAACTAAACTAACACAATAACAATTAAGGAGTTGAAGAATATATTAATAGTTGTTAGTATTAGTTCTCTAGTAGTAGATAAAATTTAATATGCAACAAGGGATGAAAGTTTTCAGCTCTCGTATTATCTCCCTCGTCAAGCCTCCGGAGCCAAAATGTTAGTTAACTCCCTCGGAAGCCTCGGGAGCTAACTAATTTATCTCCCTCGGCCTACCGGCCTCGTGAGCTAATGAAGTTTCCTCCGGCGCTGCCTTAGGACGAAACTTTAACTTAAGCTGTAAAACTTACTTTCATCCCTTGTTGCATAAATAACTATTCCGCCTTTATTTTCATGGAGGAAAACCCCGTATTACAACCAGTTTGTGAAAATAAGGGAGGGAACAGAAATCAGGGCGGAAAGTTATTAACTTTCCACCCAGTACTGTTTGGCACAATCGGTTAGACATTTGCATGGAAATCTAGAGATTTATTGTTCGAATCTAGTCCGGGAAACTTTGTTTTTATCGTTTTACTATAAACCGGGGCATTAATTAATCATTTTATCAACACATGCATGAATTTGTATGACATTTGCTTCTGTTTTAGTGTGTTTTGATAATGTTGCAACGTTTAAACTAGAAAAAACGTATAATTTTTGCTTAAATACGGTAGAAATAAACATGACGTCACTACTTTTCTTACCTTATCTTTAGCGTGTTTTAGGTAAACAACGTAGTAACTACATCAGCTATTACAATTATTATGGCGCAGTAAAGACAAATCACACCTTTAAACTGTATTTAACTTTTATTAATTCAAATCTAATAGTTTCGTTTGCTTCTTCATATTATTTTTTTTTGGTCTAAAATAATTATGTTTGACAGTGTTGTAGTTATTCATTGACTTAAAACATTTGTTTTTTAACAACCAAAAAGAAAAAAAGATACGTAAAAGATAAAATGAAACGAATATAATGTTTATATATTAATACTTTGTTTATTGCGGAAGTATTCTGGATAAAAATCAGTGTTGTCTTTAAATAAAAAGTAAAATTTAAGTTGGCATTCCTGTTAATTTGAATTGAATGACTAAGCAAGCCAACCTCTGTAAAAAGCCAACCTTTTCATTTATCTATGATTCTTCATTATTTTTGACTCATTTGTTGTTGGATAAATAACAATTTAGTGGTTTTTATGAGTATTTAGTGTTATTGATATATTATTTGATATATAAAACAATAGCTTGTATATTTAAATAAGATAAAAGTATTATTTGTTAAAATTTTCTCCCTTCTAGAGGAAACATCTCCACGGGAGAAAACAGTGATTACACCCCTCATTAATTTCCTCTTTTAAACTTGCTGGTGTCCTAGGCTCCGCCTCAGGAACAAACCCTATAAACCCCTCGGCTACGCCTCAGGGATTAAACATAATGGTTCCCTCGGCTTACGCCTCAGGACCCAACTCTATCACTAAAAGTTTACCTTCCAAGGAGGGGCAAGATTACATTTTTATGTAATTTAAATAAAAACTTATCAAATAGTATATATATATATATATATATTATATATATTATATATATATATATATATATATATATATATATATTATATATATATATAATATATATATATATATATATATATTATATATTATATGTTATATATATATATATATATATATATATATATATATATATATATATATATATATATATATATAGTATGTATGTAAACATATACAAAGGGGTAAATTTTATTTTAAGTAATAGTTCTAATTTTATCGATTGAGATATGTTATTATATTAGTATATATAAAAAGGCCATAAAATATTGTTATATTTCCAATTTGATTGTATTAACCTCCTTTAATTGATATATGTCCATACATAACAAGAGGCTGAAGACCTCTTGGTTATATCTATTTAAGGTTTACAAGGATAAAGATTCCCATAAATTAACAACTTTTTGGATACGTGCTAAAACGTTGACATTTGATGTAAGAAATAAGCACCTTATATATCACTTAAGTAATAGAACCATTGCTACATTTAGTCTAAGAGCAAGAAGGTTAGAGTAAGGATAGAGAAAATTACATTACAGTCTAAATACAAAACGAAACAAAGCAGGTCTAAGCAGAGCCATAATAAATGTAGGATGAAGCAAGAGTGAGATAGATACTGGACGAGACAGGGGAGGAACGACGGTTAGCCCCGAGGCCATAATTAATGATCTTGTTGAAGATATTAATGATATTTTTTTACCTGGGTGATAAAGAGAGAAAGACAAAATGGGTCGGTAACAGTAGTGGGCCTCTTCACTGTAAGTCTTGTCCTTAGTTCTTACACATCCATCAAGCTTTTAGCATAGAGAGGGGAATAATACGAGTAATAATTACATTAGGCTGATAATCAAGTTATACTCAATAATAAGAAGCAAAAGGTGCAGGTAGTGATAGTAGAGGTAGTAATTAAACACAGGTATCACCTAGCAAATAGGCCACATTGTTGGGCCCTTCTAGGGTTTTCTATCTTAGATAGAAGACAGTGTTTTACTATCTGCAGGGATTTCACGCCTAATTCCCAGAAGAGCCGTGACTTTATAAGTATCTATAGCTTTGATAGTTTCTACGTGCTCCTTAGGCAGAAAAAACTTGAAATCATATCATGATCACGAAAAATACGTTTTCCAACACACACACACACACACACACATACATACATACATACATATATATATATTATTATATATATATATATATATATATATATATATTATATATATATATATATATATATATACAGGGTGTTTCATAAAAGTGTCCACCAAAGAGGATGTGACTGTACTCTTTGTTACGATATAAGTTTAGATTATATCGTAATTGCCATTCTATCTTTTATTTCTATTTTAATTTATTTAATTTTATCTTTTTGTTTTGTTGTTGTTTTGTAACTTGTTACTCTGACCCGAACGTGCATCGTATTAGTTCTAGTTTAGAAGAACGTACGTTGTTTACGTTCGGTCGGAGTTCAAGTGATAAGACCATCCACGGCGAGATTCACCTGTCTGTGAGTCAGTCGGCCTGTAGCGTTACAAGTCTTTGTCTGTACCCTGTATGTCAATGTGTTAGTCAGTCGACCAGGTCGGATAATTATTACTGTTAATTGTATTAATTTAGATGTTATGTTCTTATGAAGTGTTAAAGTCATACCGTCTTATTTCCGTACGTACGTTTAGTCGTCGGGATTATTTATGAACTACAATTTTTGAGTATACAGTGTATCTGTTAGTGGTGTTTCCGGTGTCTCAAAAATTAATTGTGTCTGCTGAAAAATTAGTTGATGCTAATAGTGAAGTGATTTCGTAGACTTACCTGTATTGTGGATTACCTTAATCTTGGATTACTTTTGTCATCGCACCACTACTTTGACTCGTCATCTCTGACAGCTAAGTCCTAGCTCTAAGTTTTCTATTATTTTGAGTTTAGGAACTACTAGTATTAGTAGTCAGTTGAAGCTTATTGTAGACTTCCGGGCGCGGCGTGAAAACTTGCGAGAGAGAGAGAACTTTATGATATCGTTTTAGGATTATTTTTTTATTTTCATGCATGAATTATTTTATAAGATTTTATAATTATAGCGCTATATTTTTTTAACTAAATTACTATTTATACTAACTTAAATAATACCTAAATAAATTAATTAATAAATTAAACTTTATAAATACCTAAATTAAAATAAATTAACATTGTAAATTATTAAGAAAATCTATTCCTAGTTGTTATTATATTTATCTATTATTATTATATTAAATCTATCTATAAAATTAATAAATATAATCCTATCTATAATTTAGTTATCTACAATTATTATATTATATCTACCTATCAAAGTATTAAACATAATTCTATCTACAATTTATTTAATTATATTACATCTAAAACTATTATCTCTAACACCTATAAAATTATTATTAAAATATCCTATTTACACCTATTTAAATTATTTATTAACTAGGCTTATTAACTTGATTTATTTAATTTATAAGTTGTTAGATTTAAGTATTGAATGCATGATATATATATTTTAAGAAATGCTCGCCCGCTATTTAATTTATTACTAAATATTTGTTATAACTCTAAATATTAAATTTTATTATATCTCTTGGTAAATCTAAAAATTTATAAATATTGTTTTATCTATTTTATTCAACCTGGGTCTATTTAATACTAGTACTTGTTGCTCTTAGCAGCCCATTTCGTTATAGGCCCACCCCCAAAAGCAGCCGACTGAGTTGGGCAAATCATTATCAGTAAACAGTGGCGCCCACGTGGGGTAATTTTTGTCAAAATACGTTGTTTATTTATTATTTATTTTAATTTTTAAAATAGTC
Source organism: Microvelia longipes (assembly GCA_018340805.1). Taxonomy (NCBI): domain Eukaryota; kingdom Metazoa; phylum Arthropoda; class Insecta; order Hemiptera; family Veliidae; genus Microvelia; species Microvelia longipes. The sequence continues at coordinate 60,207,449 of JACMZG010001863.1, forward strand.
ATTAAATTTGTTNATTTAATTATATTTATTTATTTATTGAATTTTTATTGTTGTTAAAATATTTTAGGTACTCTGTTGAAGTATATGTCAGCCGAGTTGCGATCTTTTCGGCGGCTGAGTGTAATTTTATATAAATATATCCCTCCTTTAATTGCATCGGCGGCCAGCCGCCAACTGGATAGTGGAACGATCAGACAATCTAGCGGCCTTGCCCCACCCTATATCTCACTCCTTCCAACTCACTACCTCCCTAGTCAGACACTCTCTGCAGAGTATATACTGTATATTGCACTCCCACTCTACTATTCATTCTCTCACTCTGTTCCACCTATTACTACATTACATCTCATATCTCCTCACTCACTTTTACTCATGTAATCTGCCTATATTAACAGATTATTATTTAAATATTAAGCTTTTTCTTTTAATTAAAATAATTAAATTATTTTCTACCTTATTTATTTTAATTATAGAATTAATTTTAACTAATCTATCAATTAATACTGAGTTTAATTTTAATTTAATTGAACATTATCTTGTCTGTTTCCTCACTCTACTTCAACTTAAAATTTTATTTTTTTTTTTTACCAGTTTTTGTACGGTTTCCTCATCTACCTTACATTACTTGAAATTTTGATGAGGTGGCGCCCTTTAATTAATTTTAATTATAGTTTTGAAGTATAATATTAATTACTATTGGTTTTGTATACATCGCATGTTTTGCTTATTGTTTTTAATTAATTTATTCATTAATAAAATTTACGCGTACACTATTTTGTTGCGGTATTTCTTGCCTGATTATTATTTAGTGGATTTTTTTTGCACGTTATATAATTATTGTTTAATTAATTTTATGATTATTTAAAAAAAAAATTAAATACTTGTTGTTTGACTTTATTTCCCGATTTATTATTAATGGTAAAATTAAATTTTCTGTTTTTGTTTGCTGTTACGGATTATATAATTAATAAGTTGTTTAATTTTGTTTTATGTTATAATCTATGCTAATTTATTTTTTAATTAATTTTTTTATTTGTGTGTATCATTATTATTTATTATTTTCTTTCAACGGGTCAGGAAAATGAGTGTCAACATGGATATTAATCGTCTGTTAAAGGATGAACTTATATATGAACTTGCGGTACGAGGAGTGAAAGGAACCGGTACAGTTCATGACATGCGTACTATGTTAAGGCAAATTTTAAAATTAGAAAATGAGGGAAAATTTATTATGAGAACACCCGTTAAAATTAATGTACCTGAGGAACTGAATATCATCACTAGGAAAGTACATGAATTTAAGGACCTGTTCGAAGGAGGAGCTTCTAAAGAAAAATTAGATACGAATTTGACCCATCTGATGGGGAGGTTATCTAGAATAGAACCGAATGGCGACACAGAAATCGATAACCGAAAATCTGAATTGTTAGCTGTGGTGTTAAATTTTTGGAGTAAAGTTGAATCACGATTTTTAGCACTTCCTACCCGCTCCACTCTACAAACAGAAAGCGAAAACATCGACTCGTCTCTGTTGGATATCGGTATTAAAGAACTTGAAAATTCTTTTAGGTCAGTTGATCTCAACACAACTCTGCCTGAACCTAGATATCCACCACTTCAACATACACCACCACAGTCATCCTGGTCACAACCAGGCACGTCTCAGCCTTCCTTCCAGCGGTCTTACTCATCAACTGAACTGCAACATGAAAACCAACCTTCACTTCGACAACGACCGAGTTCAGCTCAACCATTATCATCACCTCAATTACCACCTGCGCAGATACCACCTGTATTGACACGTGATCCTCCTCCTATACCTCCAAGGACTCCGAGGAAACAACACCTCAAATACCTTCAACAAACACGCAGAACCAGCTGCTCCACCTCAACATACACAACCTATACCAAGTACTCAACAACCGACTCAACCGAGAGTTCCGCAATACCCTCCTCAGATACCGTTACAACAATCCAAATCATCTTACACTTTGTCAGAAGAACAGCACCAGATAACACCACAATGTCAACCGGCTGTATCACAGCTCAACACTTCACAACCTATGCCTCAATACCCACCACCACTGTATCCTCCACCTGTACCACCGCAGATCCAGTTACAGCCTCCGATACAGCCTGATCTTCGATTACCGATTCAGTACCATCCTGGATGTATCCTGGAATCAATACAAA
>JACMZG010001863.1:60210641-60240988 GCA_018340805.1 Microvelia longipes
TTTCATTTTATAAAACATCTCCTTCTGGTTGTTCCTGAGCCATTTTCTTAGGTTTGGTTCTAGATTTCCCCTTAGGGATTTGTGGTTGCAAGTTAAGAAAAAGCTAGAAACCTATTAGAGGATCCCTGCCTAGCCAAGGGACGGTTAAAAAGGTTTCTTAAAATTGACCTAAAGTAGGAAGAAGAATTTTATGGAATTCATTCTGAATACGAGCCTAAAGCAATAACGATGGCTACTTTTAAACACATTGAATTACTTTGGCCAAGATTGTAGGTAATGCGATACATGGAAAACCTTTCTATTTTAAAAGACAAGTGGTGAAAAGGTGCCATTGCAATACTCCAGAGCCCATAGCGGTTTGGTGATGCTTGCGTAGCAGGTGCCTCCGAGCTTCAAAATTGACGTTGTTTCGATAATAGTTCCATAACGCTCTCACAGCAGGCGCCCGCAAAGCTCCAAGAACATTAGCACACACATCTATACTCATAATTCCATTTTTAGCAAAATTTACCGAAAAATATTGAGTTCAATAGGTTCATATATATATTTATAATATATTATATATTATATATTAATATACTATATATTATAATATATTTATACATTAAATACATACACACACACCACACACACACACACACCACACACACACACACATATATATATATATATATATATAAACCTACAGAGGAAATAGCATTTACAGAAGCTAGTTAACGAGACTGTATAAAGACTACAACACAGCAACCAGATATAACATCTTCTTGCAAACAAGATCATTTCATCTTCTGGCCATTTCAGAATTACTGACAGAAAAAAAATGCTTATCTCTTCTTGTTCCCCCGATTTTTGGGATTGTTTTTGGGCTTTTTGAAAAAATTGGTCAATAACTTTTATTAATGACGAAACCAACCACCATCAATGAAATTAAACACCTTCAGCCAAAAGATAACCATATATATAATGACCCGAAAAATACATTGCTAAGCTTATAAATTAACTGGAGTTGCCACGTAATATTGGATTATTGCTTATAGACATCTTAAAATAAAACCTACTTAACTAAAAAGATAATTTTAAGTGATTGGGAGTAGTGAACGATGAGAAACACATAAATTGCAAGATATAAGATTTTAATTCTTTAATTTGCACATATTAAACATTGAACGAAAATCTAGAGTAAATGTAACAGTAAAATATTAAAATTTAAAATTCTTATTAGATTTGTATTCATTAGTTGCGATAGTAACGTGATCCATTACCATCCAATTATCTTAAAATATGACATAAATTCTTCAAAAACAATCATTTATGTTTTAATTTCATATATAGAAGAAAAATTATTTTAGTAGTCAACTTCCCAAAAAAATAATAATATGATCATTTAGTTACATATATCTTAAAATAAAATATTAAACAATAGATAAAAAAAAAAATATAGTTAACAAAACAAGCTGAGAGGTTGATAAGAAGCAATATTGGCGCAACTTTGATGGACATTACTGCTGTATTTATGCAAAGTAAATTGTGATCTCACATAACTTATGACTTTTGATCACAGGGGATTAAGCGGCCATCTATCGGCATCTCTACAACCTATTACCCTTACTCACTCTTTGTTATTCAAATCAAAACGGACTTTTCTCTGTTATTATAATGAAAATCTACTTTACTTATAATATCGTTGGACATTTATAACATTCTTCAAAACTCATTTCGAAAAGTCTCTGTAAGTGAGATATTAAACGACAGAACTTACTTCCATATAACATATACAAGTTAAGTCTCTGTTATCGAATTTCCTTTGGGAGAATAAAATTCGTAATAGGATAGGCCGTCATGGCCGAAAGGTCTCGAACCTAGGACCAAGACACAAATCGTTTTAGAAGTCCCCTAATGACGAAAACATATGTTGTTACGCGAGATCTTTATACATACATCCATACATACATACATACATAGATATATATATATATATATATGTATATATATATATTATATATTATATATATATATATATATATATATACATACATATAAAGTTTTTCAAAACGTCTTTTAACGTGATCAGACCTTTGAAACGGAATTTTGTTGTGGTCTTAGGTTCAACCCGCTATGACGCCTACCTAAAATTCTCAAATAACCGATATTTTAAAATGACAGGATTCTGACGTAAGTTCTTGATGCAACACATTACTAGTTTTATTAGTTTCGGAATTTTGAACCAAATTGAAGAAGTCACAAGGCACTACAATGAGCAGAGAAGCTGTGCTGCACCTGATAAATGGGAAACAGGAGTATTACAAGGCGTAGGCACTCTATTAAGCATTCATTAGCCACTAATAAGCACGAGAAAACAATAACGCAACCTCAACAGGGCCACAGTCAGGCGAGCCAGCATGGCAGATGGCCGAAGAATTGAAGAGAAGCAAATTACATGGCAAAATAACATTAATGAATCAAGTTTGGTTAATTTCAAATCAAACAGGTCAACACTTGAACAAATGTCTATGACGGCCCTTGCAAATAAATCACAGAAGACGTACGTAAGATGGTTGTAGAGAATAACTTGTGAGAAGTACTTATTGGGTCGCACAAACTATACTTAGCTCTAATAATATCTTATTATGTATTTAGACAGCTTTTAACTTTCATCGAGGTACTTTACCTATGTATGTTACTATATAAATGCAGGAAATCTTAGCTTAATACATTTATTAGTAACGGAAATTTAAAATATAGTTAACTAAAAAATAAAATTGTTCGGTGGGGTAAGTGTGCAAGTATTTGATTTCAGAAAAGTTGGATCATTTTTCGGAGGGAAATATTTACTGGAGTAAAAATAAAAGGGGTTATGTGAAGGTAGTTATGGGAACGCACCCCCCCCCCCCTTATTTCCCACTCCCCGTGTACTCAGGTGTTAGTGTGGGTGTGTGTTGCCATAGCAACACCCCACGGCTCTCACTAGGATACTTGTAACGTTCCCCCACTCCCAGTAAAAAACAACCCTGTCGAGAAAATACCACCCTTACATTGTAAAAAATTGCGCCGGTGAAATTTGGCACATTTCTTTTAGCGAATACACTCTCCCCCCCCCACTAGTTAAAGAAAGTTGTAAGACGGAAGGTCGCTTCAAGGCTACTACTTGAGACGTTTTTCTTTTTTTCCATATGTTTCCTTTATTTGAATGAAAATTTAAAAATACTTTGTGAATTAACTGACGATTAATAATGTTTGGTGTTCACATGAATATGATCTGTCAATCGAATCGACAAGCACAGTCAACCTACGAGGCATTTAATTTACTACTAGTAATAACTCCGTCATCCTTAAATGTTAGGTGTTTACATGAACATGATCTGTAAATAGAATCGATAAGCTCAATCAACCTAAGCCGCATTTTTTTTTCTCAAGCAACAACTCTTTCATCCATATGTTTGGTGTTTACATGAATATAATCTGTCAATCGAATCGACAAGCACAGTCAACCTACGAGGCATTTAATTTACTACTAGTAATAACTCCGTCATCCTTAAATGTTAGGTGTTTACATGAACATGATTTGTAAATAGAATCGATAAGCTCAATCAACCTAAGCCGCATTTTATTTTTCTCAAGCAACAACTCTTTCATCCTTATAATGTTTGGTGTTTACATGAATATAATCTGTCAATCGAATCGACAAGCACAGTCAACCTGCGGCGCATTTCATTATCCACCAGAACAAACTCTGTCATAACCACGCCAAGGAGTTTTACCACTGGGTGATTCCTCCTATCAAGACTGCCAAGTCACTTTAACCAGTATGAGCACTATGTCAAATACATTTATTGTAGACAATAATCAATAAAGTAAAAAAAAGTGTCATCCTAATATGCTAATGGTTGTTTTAACATAAGCAAAAGAATTAAAGAACATACTGTCTCGATACATTATCAAAGATCAATTTATACACCAATAAATGGTATATATATATATATATATATATATATATATATATATATATATATATATATATATATATATATATATTATTCTTGATCATTGAATCCCTACCTTTAAAAAAAATATTTCTCCTGCTCTCATCCCCCCAAAACCCCAACCTCTTAAGCTGATTTTTCCAATGGTATTTTACTATAACAAGCAAAAGTCGATTAACGGCGAGCAAACTAATTACAATTCAATGAATAAATAATTAACAATCAATTAGTGACAAGGTAAACAGTCGTCTTCAAACAGTTTCAGCTAGTATACTAGCTGCTCAACTAATCAACCGCTCATTAGTTATTAACAACTGACTAATAGCTATCAGTTAATTATTCATTTAATTAGATAATCAGATATGGCATGAATAAGTTATTAACTTTTCAATATCATTGTCATAGTATCGAGATAATAATATAATATTGGAGTAAATAATTGCTATGTAATGATCAATAATTGCTAATAAGCATATTACAATAACATTCATTAGGATATTCAGAAATTTGTAATGCTAAAAGACAAATATTTACATTAATTAATTACATACTAAAACCAGGAAAAAATAGAGGATTATTTATAAGATAGCCTATTAAAAAATAGGCTTATAAGACTGTTTTATCAAATTTTCATCAGAAAATTACATTTATGAGATTGTTCGGATGTTGGAAGTTGAAGGGAAGGAGTGGGAATTGGCGTCCCAATAACAGAAATAATATATTATTTGATACAACCGAGTTTTGCACAACATGAATAGTTGAAACAATATATTTGTGCGAGCAAATATGGTAATATAAGATAATATGGAGGTAATATAAGAGGCAAAAAGCAATTCTACATCTGGGAACTGTTCCATCATTCGACATTCGTCATCATTGATGGCTCGACATAATGTCATGTCCCACTCTGTTTCGTTACGTCTAACTCTGACCTCAATTAAAATTCTGAAGTTATAACAAGAAGTATTTAACAGAGCCAAGCGGTGCTTCCTTACCGCCATCATGCTACGAAAGTAAAATATATATCATTTGATACTACCGAGTTTTGCAAAACATGAATAGTTAGACATAATTTAATTTTGCGAGAGACACCTAGGAAATGTAACAAGCAAAATTTAAGGCTACATTTGGGAACTGTTCCATCATTCGTCCCACTCTTCGTTCGTCACAGGGCGCCGACAGAGCCTGAACTCACCGACCATCAATTAATTCCGAAGAATATAATGTAAAGTATTTACCAGAGACGAGTGGTGCTCTCTTACCGCCATCATGCATGGCAAGCAAAGCATATATAATTTAATACAACCATGTTTTGCAAAACATGAATTTTTGACACAATGTAATTGTTCGAGAGACACCTAGGAAATGTAACAAGCAAAATGCAATGGTACATCTGGGAACTGTTCCCAATAATGATTGGGTTGTATCAAATGATATATGTTTCGCTTGCCAAGCATGATGGCGGTAAGAGAGCACTGCTCGTCTCTGGTAAATACATTACATTATATTCTTCTAAATTTTGATTAAAAGTCAGAGTGAGTTGAGGCTCTATCGGCGCCTTGATGAGTAAGACTTAACAAAACAAAGTGGGACATGACATTATGTCGAGCCATCAATGGTGACGAATGTCAAATGATAGAACAGTTCTCAGATGTAGCATTGCATTTTGCTTCTTACATTTTCCAGGTGTCTCTCGTACAGAAATAATACATGTCTTCCCCAAGTGTGTGTAAGAATTTCGATCCTTGCGTACAGCAAGGATAGATGCAATTGTTGTGCTGTTTTTGGACAATGTATGACGTCAAAAACCAAAGTTATTACGCCATCAAAAACTTCAAATTAGATTTTTTTAGCACTGGTCTATTAGGACCATACAGCCATGGCTTACTTATTTTATAATTTTAATACAAATTACATTAAAAACAAGGTTAAGGTAGGCAATAAGTTTAATTGATTAAGACCAATTCCAGCTCAATTGGACGGCTTACATACACACACATATACATACATACATATATATATATATATATATATATATATATATATATATATAATATATATATATATATAACCTTAACCAATTTTTATATATCTTGATCAGTAAGTCCAACCTTCCAAAAAATAAATTCACTGCTCCCCATGATCCCAATCTCATTAGCTCATTATTTTGAAAGTTGGCTAAAAACCTACTTAACCTAAGCAAACTGTTAGTAGGTCCAGCAATATTGATGAGCAAGAGTGTTTATAAACAATCTTGCAATATCAATATTTAGCATTCATAGGTCAAAGGGAGTCAAAGTTCTCGAGGTATTGATCATTTGCTATTGTTTTTGGAAAATTTAGTACGTAAAAAAACCTTAATACGTCATCAAAAACATTTAATTATATTTAAACAAGGTTAAGGTAGACGATAAGTTTAATCGAGTCCGACCAATTCCAGCCCAAATGGACGGCTTACATACACACAAACACACACACACACACACACACACACACACACACACCACACACACACACACACACACATATATATATAATATATATATATATATATATATATATATATATATTATAGCATTCATAGATCGAAAGGAATAAAAGTTTTCATAGCGTTCAAACATTTGCTATTGTAGACAAGCTCGAAGTAAAGAAAAACTTAAAACATCAGAAACTTTATTTGCTACTAACAACACCCTTCAAGTTATTAGGAAAAGTAAAAGAATTAATATAGATAAGTAGATTATACAGAGGGGAAGTGTGTAAAGGTGATAATAATATGAAATTAAAACATCCCTAACCCTAGAGGAAGATGATCCTCCCAGGAGACAAGCAAAAACCAATAAAGATACCTACAGGATTACGCTTACCCTCCTGTCTGGCGCCACCACACTGGACAACGCAATCATATCTATTCATTAGAGCAACCCCAACTCGATAACCCTCTCCACAACCAAATGGAGCAATTTTATACCATATTTAGTTAAAAGTTAAATATTAGAGTAAATAGTGGAAATCCCCTCATAAAGAAAATATGAATGATACTATGAATCATAGGCAAATCAAACCTGAGGCTATGGGATAACGAGATAGCTAGAGCTAGCTACCTCGTGATCCCTTGTTTTTATTAGAAAGATCTATCAATTATAAGCTATTAATAGTTTTAGCAAATTCTCAAGAAGAAAATTAACACAATATAATTGTGCGCAGTGGCGTAGCCAGGGGGACTGAGGGGGCTTCAGCCCCCCCCCCCCCCCCCCCTCCCCCCGAAATTTTACATAATCTAAACCCGCAATAAATGTGTGAAAAAAATGAAACCTATAAAAAATATATAGAAATAATAAATTACATAACATATATTTTAACAATGAACTTATAATATATATATATATATATATATATATATAATATATATATATATATATATATTATATATATATATATATATAATATATATAATATATATATAATATTCAGCCCACCCGAAATTGAATCCTGGCTACGCCACTGATTGTGCGACACCTGGGAAATGGAACAATTACCAGATGTAGCATTGCATTTTGCTTGTTACATCATTCGACATTCGTCATCATTGATGGCTTGAAATAATGTCATGTCCCACTCTGTTTCGTTACGTCTAACTCATCAGGGCGCCGACAGAGCCTGAACTCACTCTGACCTTCAATTAATTCCGAAGAATATAATATGAAGTATTTACAAGAGACGAGATGTGCTCTCTCACCGCCATCATGCTGGAACAGTTCCCAGATGTTGCATTGCATTTTGCTTGTTACATTTCCTTGATGTCTCTCTCTCGCACAATTATATTGTGTCAACTATTCATGTTTTGCAAAACTCGGTAGTATCAAATGATGTATGTTTTGCGGTAAGAGAGCACCGCTTGTCTCTGGTAAATACTTCACTTTTTATTCTTCGGAATGAATTGAAGGTCAGAGTGAGTTCAGGCTCTGTTGGCGCCCTGATGAGTTAGACGTAACGAAACAGAGTGGGACATGACATTATGTCGAGCCATCAATGATGACGAATGTCGAATGATGGAACAGTTCCCAGATGTAGCATTGCATTTTGCTTGCAATGTGTTGTTGCTTCCTAGGTGTCTCTCGCACAATTATACTGTGTCAACTATTCATGTTTTGTAAAACTCGGTAGTATCAAATGATATAAGAAAATTAACCTTCACAGCAATGATATCCTTTCAGACAACCAAACGGGCAAATATGTAACATTTTTTTATAATTTTCATATTTGTGCACTATAGTACGACACACGGCTAAAATCAGTTGACAGCGAGGGGAAATAGTGTTGAGGAACCAATGAGGTTGGCCTTTTTTAAAATTGAGGGGGTGTTTTAACATCCAGGAATAACCTCATTGGCTCCCTCGCATTATTTTCTCGCGATGTCAACTAATTTCAGCCGTGTGTCATACTACAAACAATTCCAAACTTCTAACTTTTTAAAACAAAGAATGTATTTGCTTAAATAACCCCATAATATAGACAATGAAATATTGTAACCTTAATCCTTAAAATAATAAGAGACAAAACATGAACAAAAAAATACAATATTTGATTGATAACAAAATTTTTATTTTTATTCCCCTTACATTATTTCATTGTTGTTTTTCGTTAAAGCAAAGTTTGATGAGGGGGAGTTCAATTACGTTAAGAACCACAATTATGGCACTAGATATATTGCTAACATTCCTACTTATAGGCTCAACAAATCATATCAGTCCCTACATTTTAATAGAACAAGATACTTTAATGAATTACCAACTGCAGTAGATAAACTTCCTCTCAAAATATTAAGATATAAATAAACGATTTATTATTATTAAAACTTTAAAAAAACATTAAAACCTTGTTGCTTGAAAAGTCCTGCTATTATGTTAACGAGTTTTTACCTAATTACTTCGTATTCCCACCCAAAATGTTGAGTGTTTTTTTTATTTTTTTTATTTAATCAAGTTTGTTTATCCATGTTATGCAATCTATGTTTATGCATTCTGTGTAATAATTTATAATCAAGTATTAGCGAATCTAGACATAGTGCTATAACAGTAAATGCTAGACCTGCACTACTCCGAACAAAGATCAGTGGCAAGGACTCCCTTAAAACGTACTTTAAAGCTTTCAATCAGAATTCACAACACCGCGATATTAATTAAGTTAGATCGGAATGAAATTCAAGGGTAACGACTCCAGTTTAGTCTTTTTAATGATAAGGTATATTGATCTTGATAAGAGTACACTAGGATTTGGATCAGATGTACTATGACCTGATGAGCATATCGATTAGTTTGTTCATCGGAAATCATGATCATATGATCAAGATTTTCGATGAACAACCCGAAGATGGCAACCGATCACAACTCTCCAAAACTGTTTCCCCGAATTTTCAATTTAGAGCTCTCCTGTCTATTTGATAAAACCAAATTGTCAGAGTGTCGAGGTGGAATAGATTCCTTGTCAGTATGGATTACATCAAAGCTTCAAGACAATATAACTTTAAAATTGAGATTAAATAATCCAAAGTTTTCAACACTTTATTCATTAAAGTAAAGCTACAAGAGTGACTTGCCAGAGAAAACTTTCCCAAAAAGACTTTAAATTTAAATTAGGAAACTGCTGTAGCAAAGACGAGGGAGCTGTTGAAATTAATTTGACTAGGATAAAGTTAGCGGGCGGAACCGACAACCTAGGGCGGCGAAACCGCGGAGGGAGCCGTCCCTCTGGTAGATTGGATTAGGTAATCAAAAGCGGACAGACGGAATAGATTGCGGAGAAAAGGGATGTTAAATACATAATAATGTAGTCTGAGTGAGAGCGGCGCGCGACGTGCCGCTGCTGTGGGGTGTCTGCCACTGACAAGTGATGCATATCGTGAAAACTTTCCTAAAAAAGGGGGACTCCGCCCAACAGATTTAAAACTGAATTTAAACAGGGCCTGGAAACACACTCGAGATTTCATTACTCGATTACAACAAGGGTGGGAAACAGAGTTGTATGGTCCCCAGGAGACATGCTACCCCTGTAGACATGCACCATCCGTCCTCACAATCCTGCATGTGAAGACATGTCTACTCATATGGAAACCTAACTTATAAATATCATTTCTGTCTTATAAACGCTTTAAATATCTAAATAGTAATAAAGAATGAACTATAGCGAGAGAGACTTCTGATTGACAAAGACAGCACTGGGAAACCACCCCATGACGCGAGCATAAAAACAAAGTCTATTAAGGAATTTATTAAGTGTATACAAGTAGAAGCATAAGTAGGTAAAGTTTTCTTTATGCTATCAAATAAAAATGCTATAAATAATAGGAATGGCAAAGGTTGCAAAAATACTGCCCCTTCGTGTTTATAATTTTTTTCTGTTGACGAAGTTAGAAAAATCAAGTACGGGTACGGGGTCCCTCGGAACTTTTCCTCATCACATCGGATTCGCTACGCTCATGCATCCATGCTTCGGACTCACTTCGCTCGTCCTCAGATATTAAACACATCCATTTCATTCTCAGCGTCCATACAACACTGACAACGCTCTTATATGATCCAACAAAAAGCATTGATATCTTCATATTAAATGAAACTTAGTGCACTTATTTATTACGTGAAGTTATACGCGTGTACCCAATTTCGACTCAATTGGATTTTTCCCGATTTTTTTACATTTTTTTTAAAAAACAATTTAATAAAATTTGAACTAATGCTGATAATGAGATAAAACATAGCACACATGCGAGTCTTATACTTAGCTACATGCGTGCTATATTCCAATTCGATCGCAACATTTTCCGCGTTTCATGATTTTTCGAAATTTTTGGTGGAGCATTATTGCTGGTTAATGATGTCATAAAAAATTATTTACCGAATAGCACAACTACACTTATACACTGATTTTAGTACAAAGTTTCAACTCTCTATCATAAAGTCATTAGGAGCTACAATGATAACAGACACACACACATACGGACAAACAACTTTGTAAAAACCACTCAAGAAACCTCAAAAAAAAACCTAAAACGGATAATTCCGGCCACATCCTAGTACCGGATTTTTTTTCTAAACACAATACTTTTCCTCATTTATACCTGCGGTATAAATGAGGAAAAGGAACTCTAATCAAACCAATTATCAAAAAAATTAAATTGAACTGACATAAATGGCCTCTTGTCTCTTGCTTTCTTTTAGATCAGAATGAAACTCACTACATAAATCATAAATCGACTTTATAAATGACCCAAACCCTATTGTTTAAACTCACAAAGCCTCGAAAAGTTCAAAGCCTGCTATGTATTCTAAACTTATATACGAAGTTAAGTTTATTATTAAGCATTAGTTCCATTTATTTGTAACTATGTTTTGACTTTATGTAAACCTATAACGATTTTCGACTACCATATTTCGAAATTCTCTTAGATCGTGTCAGTATACCACTTGGTAAAAGTGATAGTAATTAAGGAGAAGTAATAAATTACACAGAAAGTAGGCAAAGTTGTTGGGCCATTTTTGCTAAATCCCTTAGATAGAAGATAGTATTCCACCTTGCGATTCCTAGTGTAGGCATTTTGCGTCTAATCTACATAACAGCCTTGACTTTGACTAAGTTTCTATACTTTTACTAGAAACAACACGTGCCCCAATTCTAGACCAAGCTTTCTTGCTCTCCTATAAGGCTGAAAGGTATATATATATATATATATATATATATTATTATAATATATATATATATATATATATATATATATATATATATATATATATATATATATATATATATATATATATATATATATATATATATATATATATTTAATAATAAACTGCTTTTGAGGGTCCTAAATTTTACCTTAACCCAGGTTCATATGGTTTTACGAGTACCTGACATTGCACAGGCTCGGAACCACTGGCGTAACGTCCCTTTTGAACAACGGCACGTGAAATAATTTCCATCCCTCGCATGAAAAACCTTAATTGCCCGACCGGGGTTGTACCCGGACTGTCTAGGTGGCAGGCGAACGTGCTAACCACTACCGGCCACCACCATTACACGACTTAAATATTCTTAGGACGAGCGAAGCGATTCCGAAGCAGGGAGGATGAGCGTAGCGAATCCGATGTGATAAGGAAACGTTCCGAGCTACCTTGCACCTGATTTTAGATTTAAATAAATCTAAGACTAAACTAACCTTGGGATTATTTCGTGTTATCCTGAAATCATCGAGTCTGAAATCAAACAAATAAAATTATATTATTAATTACTGAATAAGCTAGGCAGGAATTAATAGGATCATGTTTAGAGGCTCACCGCTCTATAAAATAATTAACAGGGTCAGGTTTAGAGGTTCACCGCTCTATACAGGAATTAACAGGGTCAGGTTTAGGTTCACCGCTCTATACAGGAATTAAAAGGGTCATTTAGAGGCTCACCGCTCTATACAGAATTAACAGGGTCAGGTTTAGAGGTTCACCGCTCTATACAGGAATTAACAGGGTCAGGTTTAGAGGCTCACCGCTCTATACAGGAATTAACAGGACCAGTTTTAGAGGTTCCCGCACTTGCAGTGAAGTTTTTTCTGCAGCTATTTTTAGATGATCTAGGAATTTTATCTTTACGTCGATGGTAACTTCAAGGTACTTAACAGTTGGCCTGCTGGTGGTTGGACTACTTCATTCCCGACTTGGACTGGGATCATTGTAGGAATTCTCTTTTTAATTAAGAATATGGCTTCTGTTTAGTTCAATGCTAAGGAAAGGCCATGGTTTGACATCCATCTTAATATGATGGATCATAATGTTATGATAAATGTATGATGGATTCATAATATCATAATTTGGTTAAACTTTATTTGGGCCAGTTTTACGTCTCGGGCTATGATAATTGCTGCTATATCGTCTGCATATGCGATTAATTTACATTCATCTGGCAAAGCAATTCTGAGAAGTTCATCATATACAATGTTCCACAGATCTGGGCCAAAGATAGATCCCTGCGCTGCACCAGCTGTAATTTTTGTTTTTTTCTGTCCATCTTTTGTGTCATAGAGGAGCCTTCTATCATTGAGATAGCCGTTTAATATTCTTAACATGTATTTTGGTAACGTGAAATGTTCTTCGAGAGCCTTAATCATATCGCTCCATTTAACTGACTTAAATATGTTCTTTACGCCTTATGTTACCAATAACACTCTCTTGCAACTCTTTTGCATCGAGAACTATGATTCTCTGCAGCTGAGGCAGCCTCAGGGATATGCCTTATTGCATCTATGGTAGAAAGACCTAATCTGCACTTGGACTCATAAGGATAGCACTTTAGGAATTGTCACCAATTTTCCAAGGAACAAATGGTATTGTCACGTCTCTACTGTGTATTAGACAAAGAATATCTGCACTTGGACTCACAAGGATAGTATCTTAGGAATTGGCGAAATGTTCCAAGGAACAAATGGTATTGTCACGTCTCTACTCTGTATTAGACAAAGAATATCTGCACTTGGACTCACAAGGATAGTATCTTAGGAATTGGCGAAATGTTCCAAGGAACAAATGGTATTGTCTCGTCTCTACTGTGTATTAGACAAAGAATATCTGCACTTGGAATTAGTGAAATGTTCCCAGGAACAGGCTTCATTGCAAAGAATAAGCACAGGTACGAAATTCAACTACCGTGCGAATTGATTTTTTTTATGAAATACAGAACGTATTATACAAAATATATTCTATACTGTACATCGTACATAAAAATACATATGTTTCTAAAATGAAATTACTTTGAACACCTCGATATAATTTCCAGAAAAGTTATTGGAGGGTAATAAATATTTCCTTTTACAATAAAAACTGAAAAAAGTACATAATTGAGTGAGATGCACCCTTTCCTTTGATCCTCCACACAAAGGAGTTCGATAAAGATTAATATCTACATATTTTTATCAAGGTAAATTCCGAGATGAAAAGCAACAGATCTGGTTTAGTATAAAATATTTTAGAAGGATCTAGCAACCAATTCTTTTTGAGATAGGGCAATCTTTTTTAAAGTACTTTACTTTGTGTATTATAAAAGGTTGCCAATTTTTTCCCCACTCCTAAATAAATCTTAGGCTGGGGAATTACCTCGTCCCTTCATTTTTTTCTGGGAAAGAAGAGGGAAATTCAAAGGTGTGTTAAGACGTACGAAGGTCTGAGATATCAAAGAGATGTAACCTCGCGAGGGAACGGAGTAATATTTCAATATACCCGAATAGGAATCTCCTAGTCAAGGGGGGTCGACCAATAAGAATTCCGAGTAATAAACACATTAGCTACAAAACAGAAGTGTAATCCTTCTTATCCTTTATTACCTTGAACTCTTATAAAATAATATGTAATACGATATGAAGTAACATATTTTCTAAAAATAGTAACACCATAGTATTACTTGAGTAACATAGTTATCCACACTTGCACTCAAAGTAGCAACATGTCTGTCAGCGTAGCATACTTGCTATCACCTCTCCCTTACAAATATCACTATTGCTGGCCAATATTATAATCTATACTTTACAAACGATATCAGTACCATTTATGGAGAAATTTGATGAAGATAAGATAGTGGTAGTGAGGTGATATAAGAATGATTTCGGTGTTGGTGAAAGGAGCCTAAGGTTGGGTTTAATCACCAGGTTTGACTAATTTTAACTAATTTTATCACAGATCAAGATTTTCAATAACACAAAAAAATATTATAAATAATATTTTCATAATTCTAGCAATTGAAACAATTTAAATGCTCTTTTAACCTTTTGAAAATTCTCTTATCTTAAGTGGTCCAAAGATCTTTCAGGACGATACATATCGTCACCAGGACAATACATATCGTCACCAGGACAATAAATATCGTCACCAGTATAACTTGGGTACATTTGGTTTGTCATATTCGCTTGATAAGACAATAGGCCTTGCTGATTAACACTCTAAACCATGCTCTAGCCCCAAAAATTTGAAACCTTTTATCGGTCAAAAATCAAATTTTAATAATTTTTCACTAATCTATCTTTCGCACAAATATAACGGTAAATATAAGGTGTTAAAAACGAGGGGAAAAAAAGGAGTGGGAAAACTCAAAAATGAATACAGGTTGGACCAAATGTGAAATACCTCTCTGGTGACCGAAGGGGAGTATACTAACTAACTTAACTGATGTGATTCTTAAACTGTAACATTTCTACTGTCCCAAGTCCATCAGTATGAGACATAGACAAGGTATAGTTAGTATTTTTTACTAACTAATATATTTTGTCTGCCTCCATGGCCGTGATCGTAAAGGCGTTCGATTTCGGCACCGGAGGTCCGGGGTTCGCAGCACGGGCTATGCTCTAAGATTTTATGAATAGTATTTGTATTAAAATGATTTCGCCAACTTTAATTAATTCTTAGAGTGTAGTAGATGCAACCCACCTGAGGTGGTTCCCGCAGGGTGAATACCCTGATGAGCCGAAAGGCCCTAAAACGGGCATTTTATTTTTTTATAGTTAGTACTTTAGTTATCAGAACATGACTTTATTGATATCACATTTCTGATAAACAAAAAGAGAAGATAACGGTGGATTCTTACGGTAGAATTCTAAAGTATTATCTTCGCTTTCAATAAAGAGAGATGCATTAGGACTGTGTGGTTATTATACGGTGATGAGGGTTAAACCCTGGAGGCGGTAATTGGGAGCTAATTACTGAGGATAAGACGAGACAGGCCGCCCCCGGGGTGAGACGTCTCGGTTACACTCATACGGATATTAATAACTGAAAACCTTATTCATAAACAAAATCATAGAGATCTTTGCACGTTATCTCATCAACAAGCTTTTTCTCTATACTATCTTTTTCATCGCAAAATTAAGAGACTATCTTTATTTATAATTATATCTTATCACTGGCACTTATAAACATATGAAAAAATAGATTAAAAGCTATTGTAAACACCATTCCACGGATTTAACTTTCAAAATGACCTTTAAAAAGATTGTTGTAATCTCGTAAAGGTGGTAGAATTGGTTCCAATGATACCAAACATGGATGGATATAACCAAGGGACACATATATATATATATATATATATATATATATATATATATATATATATATATATATATATATATATATATATATATATATATAATATATATATATTACATAACTTTGGAAGTTTTTCTTAAACTGTAGGAAGTTCTAATCAATTGTCTTTCTATTTTATAGGTACAAAAAAATTTTAACGCCTCTAAAGTTCTCTATACTTAGTTATTTATATCAAGTTGTGTCGTGTTGATGGTAATAATTTTCAAAATTCAACGGTTGGCTGGTTGGGTTTGGATGCCTATAGTGAACGGAGATTGTAAATCTGACAAAAGTTTTCTGTTTAAAAGGATTATCGTGAGATGTGTTTTGAAATCGTTATACATCAGTCTCGGGTTCGGCCTCAGGTCCTTCTCTCGATTTTTACGATGATAGGTATTTGGCAAAAAAACGCAACCGTATTTTTCCAAACATCTGCTCATTTTTTACCACTTAGAAGCATAAACAAAGATTTTCGCTTATAATTCCAGGAGCTTGGAGCTAATATCTTATCTTAATATACAGAAAAAATATTTTTTAAAGTCACGGATGGGTGGTTTATGAAATTTTTCTTATAAACTTCACGTGCCTAGAAATGTTTTCCGGATGGTTGGATTCGGCGATACGTTGCGGAGGAGTTTCTTAGAATATTTTTTTTATATTCGGTTGCAACACCTGGCCGATCCACGTGCTTAAACGCAAAAGGGTCACAAAAGAAAATACCTTGAGTAACAAAAAAGGGCGGCGAAATGTGTCATCTGCATCTTACGGTTGTCCTTTAAAAAATGGGAAATACCAGTTTAAATGTATGCCTTTTGGGTTTCGTTCAACGACCTATAACTTTCAAAATTATTGGGATATATCACAAGACCTTCGGATGCGTCTTTTAGAAATATGATAAATTGATCAAGGTGAGTGATGACCTCCGGTTACCTTACCTACCTGAACCTGACTCTGATGGATAGTCCGGTGCATCTGCTTCCTTCTTTACCACATCTAACTTAATTTTATTTCATTGATATTTATTTAAATGAATAGATAACTATTTTAGTATTATTTTTTCTTGATTATTTCCCATTAGCCGTCTAGTTCTTTGATGAATCCAATATAAAATTGATTCTGAGAGAACACATTGATGTAAGTTCACAGAAAATCACGCACATTTTTCAAAAATTTAAATTAAGTCCTAGAATGCTTTTACTATGCAGATGGTAGAGGGGACGAGGGACTTTTATCATCTTCGAACATTACAGTCAAATTCGTGAATTGAGTTACAGTTTCCTCATAAGAATTGTATTTTTAAATATTTTTGTAGATTCAGCCAAATTGTAAACGGATGGAATGCTGATGTTAAAATCAAACACTTTATAGTATCTGGAACATAGCTTTATTGACATTATCTTGCTGTTGCCATACAAGAAGATCGAAACTTGATGTCCATTAGATCGCCTTAAAAAGACAAGTATGCTGACAAATGTCCTATCGCTCCATCCCTGGTTATAAAAATACCAGTAAATTAATAAAAGTTGTATTAAAGCCAGGTTCATTCAATTCACTGATTTTACAACTTTAGCATTAAGTTTTATTTCAATTTCTTTTCACTGCACATTTTCTCCCAAGTCTTGTGGAAGGTCAAGCCATAAAAACTTTTTAACGATGTACGAACGAAGTGTCGGGGTGCTCGTAAAGTCCAGGGTGGTCTTACCAACTTCTTTTAATGACTTACGCACCTGATTTTTATTTTTCCTCAATTTTACTGTCTTATTTTATTTTTATAATTTTTTTCAATCTTTTCATAGGAATAAGATTTTTTAAGATCATTTGCTTAAGAGACGTAAAAAAGTACATAAACGCTGTTATTATTATTTTGATATGCTTTCTCTTACGTTCTGATATTTAATTATCAATCTACTGATATTCATACCGACTACTGATACCTAAATACAACTGATATCATATAATATCTATTTTGACACTAAATGGAAATAATACACTCTACTACATCTGCCAACTTTATTTCCACCACACTTCTGGTCATAATCATGTCTAAAAACAAAAATAAATAATAATAAATTTAAAAACAAACTCGATAATAAACTAAAAGATTATAGAATTAATTAATGATGTACTACTAACAAGGTTGGTGATAAAAGGTATTTTGATAATTATTTTTATTTTAGGTTGCATAAACCAGCTCTCCCTTGAGAAGTCAGTGCTAGCGAAAGCTCACTGATCTCTTAACAAAGTATCACCTGTGAAAATATCAAAAGAAAAACAAAGCTTTCCACAGAGCAAGTAGATGTAAATGTGTATATATTGTACACATTTTTCATATTTTTATATTTTTCATTACAATGCTTTCTCTCTTATAACAAAAAGATATAAGGAAGCAATATATTAAACCCACCGAAGACTTTTATTTAGGCTAATAAATATGAAGGTTAATTTTTTACACTACACGAATAAAAATCATTGTTGATTGAAGGGCTGAAATATTAAATTAAATATGAGGTAATAGAGGAAGGACGGCGTATCGGAGGGAATTCGAACAATATGTCTATTGGGTCTGATGAAACCTCGTCAGTAATCCGGTTAGACATCGGATGAGTGCCCCTCATCACGTGACTACTCCCTAGCCCTCCTGCTGTGCTGTCATTCAGATAAGAACTAAATCAAGCATTATGTTTTCAGTATTTTTATTAGACTCGTGAACGAGGAACCTTCATATGCATTGACAATGTGGAAAACTGTACACGATGATAGTAGATAATGTTACATCTAGTAGGCTAAGTAGATCAACGAATGAACAAGCCGTTCATATTTTAGATTAGGTTGAATGGGAGAGGGATTTATTTAAGCCAAATAAGCCCTCTCCTATTTATCCTAATCTAAAATAATGCTTTCAAGCTTTTATACTGAAAAGGGGTCACATATTAATTTCTTATAACCAAGGTCCATATTTCAACACCTATAGATCCCAAAAAACGAAAAATGGTGGTATCTCCATGGATGAGTGGGCACTTTCTTATAAACACAGTACAAGGCATTCAGTTCAACTATATTCAGATTATAGAAAATAAAATCTCAATATATCAGTCAAAGTAGTATAGGACTTAATATAATAATAATAATGCCCGTTTAGAGCCTTGCGGCTCATCAGGGATAACCCCTGCGGGAACTACCTTGGGTGGTAGTAGCAATCGTTACGCTCAAAGTGTATTCTAAAGTTGGCGATAATTTATCTAAACAATAATCTTCTATAAACTGAGAGAGTAACCTGGGATGCGAACCCCAGACCTCCGTGGGTGTCAAAGGTCAGTGTAAAGACTAACGCCTTAACGACCTCGGCCACGGAGGCGGCTGGACTTAATATGAGAGGAAAATCTCATGAGATAATAATGAGAAATACAATTTAAAGAAATAAAAATTCAAAGATGTTATAAAAAAATTCGGGTATGGTATAGGGTACCTCGGAACTTTTCCTCATTACATCGGATTCGCTACGCTCATCTTCACTACTTCAGAATCGCTTCGCTCGTCCTCAGAATATTTCAAATTGCCAAATTTTTCTAATGTATTTACGTCAGATTGTAAATACATTAGTTTTTATCACCCATCCAGGCACAGACCTTGCTCGATGCTGTTTAACTTTTATTGTCTAACAAAACCCGTAAATGTACTTGCCGTATTGAAACAAAACTTAGTATAATTTTTTATAACGAGGCATACACTTGTACCAAATAATTCAACTCAATAAAATTATTTCTTGACTTTTATAGTTTTTTAAAAACGTACACAATTCATTTGATAAAAATTGAACTAATGCTGATAATGAGACGAAACTTTATGGTAATGGCTTTGGCTTTATATATGAGTAAATGCGCGCTAATTCTCCAACCAATTAAAACATTTTGTCGCATTTTATGCATTTTTGAATCTTTTGCTTAATCAATAATTCAGGTTAATTACGTAATATAACAATTATTTTCCAGGTAGCATAAAACATAAATAACATAACAACATAACATAAACATAAAAACTATGGGGGCTTTGACAGTAACGATAACAGACACTGTGTGACACGATGTGTAACAGACACACACTGACAAAGACACACAAAGAGACAGACAACTTAGTGAATACAACTTAAAAACACCTGAAGTGAATAATTCTGAACATTTTTGCAAACAGTACTTTTCCTGTATACTTACCTGTTGTATAAATAAGTGAAAATCCGTTCAGCAACTCATCTCTAGTGTTTGAAGCGTCCGACAAGACCTCAACTACAGTGGCTACCAGAATTCTCAAGATATAAACTTAGGAAGAGAAGAGGCCCGTTTTTATTTTGTTTGTTGCCTCATCTTAAAGTGATGTAAAAATTCATACAGTAGGGGTTGGGGCGCGGGACACAGTGGTCCAATTCCCCCGGAATAAGCTGTTTTAGATGGGTCTGCTTTAAGTTCACCGTTTCTCCACTAGAGGCAGGTCAGTTCACCTTGTACGGCATATATAAAATATTTAGTTCTTCATTTTCAGGATTTAAATTATTTTAAGAGATCATTAACAATGTTAAAAATCTTATTAATTATTTTAAATGTATAATTTTCATAAAATGTTATAAAAATATAAATGCTGTTATTTTTAACTAGACCTGATATCATGATAACCATGACGTGCAAAAATGGGAAATTAATTTGCGTGTTTATTGCTTTTTTATTTGTTCTTTTAATAGAAAAAATGCTAAATTTATCTTATTTTCTAAACAAATAATCTTATAAACGACTAAAAATGTTCAGAAATTTTGTCTTGTTTACATTCTATTTATAGACGTCTCGATTTAAAACTGATAAAAATATTGATAACAGTTGTACAAGGTGAACACTAGCGCTCGGTGCGGTAGTTGATGCAACTAGCCCCTTATTTTTTAGGACCACCTCAAACCAGGGAGTTGGACCATTGTGCCCCCTTCCCTACTGTATGAATTTCAACATCACTTTACCTCATCTATTACCGTAATGTGCTCACCCTGAAAAGTCTAAACCAAACCTTTACGAGAATAATCCGTTTAGACGTTTATAAGACCATTTGAGTGCATTTATTACGCATTAATTCTGAGTCTTTGTCATCTATTCCGCTCAGTTCATTCTATAAGTTTGAAACAGCCGTAAAATAAAACTTTGGATCTACATATTCATTCATAAAATAAAAACAAAGCCTAAAAGCATTGTTTTTATTAAAAGATTACATACATAGGTTGCGTTTATACGTTTACACTGCAGTATTAGCGAACACCTATAAGTTGATAGCTACGCACTGAATTCGAAGTATATAAGCACTTAAACGCAGCGCTTGGGATCCCACATTCGAAGTCCGAACTATGCTCTTCGTGATTCTGAAAATTATTTGTTAAAACAAGTCCTCGCCATCAATAATTAACACAGAACAAAATTAATGTATCTCAGCTGAGATTGTCCCCGCAGGGTGAACATCCTAAAGGGCCAAAATGACCTACAGTCTATCGTTTAGTTTAAAAATCCCCAAGGTCATAAGTATTTTGGGGATTGACCAATCAAAGAAGCCGCTGCCAACCTCTTACTTATAAAGAAAAAAAAACCTCTACCACCATAACCACTGTAGGGAAAAAAACCTTCTTCCCGGCAATCGTTCACTTTGTTTGTGGTTCTTCTTTTGATTACATCGTTTTGAAAACTACTTTCAAATTAATCTTAAAAATGATAGTTTAAAATAAAACAACACAAAAGAAATGTAAAAAAAACATCGCCAAGAAAACACGGGTAAAATAACCTGATTTGTTTACATTTTTTTCCTTAAAAATCAGTGGTGTCTAAACTGACCTGTCAAGATTTTTAAACTAAACGATAGACTGTAAAACTGGCATTTCTTCCTTTTTAGTAACTCACACAAAATGCACACGTTCCCAGGCTACAGTGCTACACATTACTAAACATTTTGATTTTATTGCTGGTATAATTCATTACAAAGGAATTCCAAGAGATTTATCATTGCTAATTTTATTTCTACCCAATTAATCCCTTTTTCTTTGAATTTTTCTTATAAAAATAAAAGTTGCTCATAAGCGTAGGGAAAGTAAAAGGAAGTTTGGAAGCTGAATAAATAATACAAGGGAGGCGGTTAAAAAGACATTTATCTGTGGTTTTGACTTAGATGAGGAAATTCACCTCCGCTGTAAAAATTCATATATTAGAAAAAAGGGGAAAGTAAAAGAAAACAAATCTTTAGTCGGGGGTGGCTTCCTGCCGGGGGCGGCTGAAAGAATTAGGATATAACCTGCAGCGAGCAATGGCCGACGATTCACACAGTAAAAGAGAGATAAATGACTTAAAGGAAACATTAAATCCTTATATAAGACGTTACGGAGGTTGGCACCACTGCGACCCTATTAAACATTTTTAACTCCTATTCTTGCTGGCAGGGAAATGCGAGGAAATGCTATCAAATGTAGTGTGAGATTTTCTTCTTCCCCACCGGAAACTTGCCTGCGGGGAGTTGCCCCTGACTAATGTGCATCTTTACACACTTTAATAAAAAAACTGTGTGAAAATTTGTTGCTAGGTAATAGATGGCATTGGTGCTAATACATTTATGGGGAAATTGATATACTTGGATTAAGAAAATCTTACACACCATACATCTGAAATCAAAGAATAGTTGCGGAAATTCAGAAAACCATTATTCAGAATAGTTATTGTAAACTCCAATAGTATAAAAAAAATGATAACTGACATCATCAGAGCTGTTTACAGACTATTCGCGATTCAAAGTCCGTAGCAGCGCCACCGTCGCTGATAAGAAATTGATTACGGAAGGGTGATCGTTGTTAAAGTCCTTATGGGAGTTTTTTGGTTTTTCTTATTTGTGACGATTATTTCTTTAAATTTTTTATCAAAGTGCTTTAAATTAATTAATTTTAGGGCGTATGAACTCAGTCGAATCACTATTTCGTTGAAAAATAGGGTTTTAATGGGTTGTCACGAGTATTTAAATTGAGTGATAAGATGGTGAATATCACAATATAGTGTTTTATTTTAGTTATTGTTAATTCATGTTACTTTTAAATAATTTTAGTTTACACAAACACAAAATTACCTTTTTATTGCATTAAATTGTTTAAATTAGTTGTTAAAGGTATTTAAATTAACTGATAACAAGCCGATTTTCACCGTAATGGTGTTTTAATTTATTAATCAATTTTATTTACACACTAAAATAATAAATAACTCAATAAATTCATGTTTTTGTAAAATGTTTGTTTAAATTATCCGTTTAGGTTTTATTATTTCTGGGTTAAATCGGACAAATCCAAGTCTGTAGTGATAAGAGCCTGATTCTATATTTGAAATCCTAGAATAATCGAAGTATTTATCTATGAAATATTGGCCATTTTTTTAGCACCGATGGTCGTTCTACTAGTTTTTACCTCATTTATCACAAATTAACGAACAATTATTATTATTATTATTATTATTTTATTTATTAATTTGTATTACAGTTTTATATAACCACAAGAATACAAATAAAATTAGATAATTTACAACGTATAAGAAAAAACACCTTCATGAGGAACTATTATCACTTTTCACTATAACTTTCATAGAACTGACACTGGCACTAACACTAAATCACAGATAAGCGCTGAACTAGACATTTAATAAAAATACTTAATATGAACTACTACACTAACTTAAATTATGCTAAATTTAGTTTTTACATTTAAAAACAACACAATACTATTGGAACTAGAAAAAAAAAATACTACTTAAAAATAAATTCAAAAGAAAAGAGTTGGGATAGATACGTGGAACAAGGATAATTTAAGGATAATACCATAAAGTTATATATATATATATAATAACTTAGTAATAATAAGTGAAGTACCTACACAACTTAAAGGTTAATATTAGATAAGAAACAAGTAAATAAATCATAATTTGTATACACAAAGACAAAACTACTAAGAAGGTAACAAAGTGATATGGGTAACAAACCATAAGATTCAGGGTAATAGAGAAATTATATCAGAAAGTCCTTTAATACTTCGTGACTCAGCAACACTTATACCTAACGAATTAAAACTATGGACACAACGTACTAATGGTGAAACGGTGGTAACTTCATTAATATAAAGACAACGACCAACTCTTCTACCAAGACACAATAAAGGAATAAAAGAAGAATTTTCAACGGCTCCCATGCTAATCCTATGAAAAAAAATTGATCACCCTTTCGTTTTCCCGCCATTGGTATTGCCAACCTTACAACTATCTCTTTGAATCGCGAATATTATAAACTCCCTTGTCTCGACACACAACTCGCTAAAGCCACCACGGCCGATGGCTAAAATAATTGAATAAAATAAACTGTGCTGCTTTAAATTTATAAAACAATATAAATTATATTTTATTTAATGTTATACATAAATGTTATTTTAATACATATATATTTAAAATTTAAACAGTTTATAAATGATAATAATAACAAGAAAAATAAATATAAACAAATAATAAAATAATTATTATAATTATAAATCAGAAAGAGTTATAGCAAATCTTCTTATTAGATCCAATAATCTTACCTGATGAAAGCAAAACTATCCATAGATAAAATTTTGGCCACTAATAATAGTAAGCCGAATGGTATTAACTGGTACTATTCTGGGGGCAAGCGAATAGACCTAAATGATTAGCAAATAAATAATCAGCTATCGTCGATACTTGCTGTCAATGATAGCTGATTCTTCAATTGCTTCTTTAATTTGTGGCAAATATGACCTCTTTAATGATTAGCTCATTTATAACCAGCTATCGTCAATACTTGCTGTCAATGATAGCTGATTCTTCAATTGCTTCTTTAACTTGTGGTGAATATAATTTCTTTAATAATTAGCAAATAGATAAAACCCTATTTTTGTTTGTCTGAAAGAAAAGAATGATAAATTATAACTTCTTGATAGGTAAGTAATTGTAACCAGTAGAACAGGTGTAGCGGGGAGAGGTGCGCAAAACTCTTACACGGCTATAAATTTATTCAAAGTTGCCCCTGGCTTGGAAAAACTTTATTTATGAATTTTCCCTTACTGCACCCTTATTTTTATAAGGGTTGTACCTTGTTAATTCTTTGCATCATTGTGTTTCACAATTTTTTCTGAAAAGTCCTTTTTCGGGTCGCTTTAGCGACTTTAAGGAGTTTTTATTTTTGTAAAATTATAGTTTGTTAAAAAAAGGGGGAGAAGTGATTCGTTATATACTTTAGGGACTTCACAACTTAGTACTTAAACCCTCGAGTTTTGTCTCCCTTGAGACTGGCAAAGTTTTGCCTACAAAGTTTCCCCCCACCCCTCTCGAGATGGTCTCCTAAAAGTTTCCCAAGGAAATTTCCGACCCCTCTGTTAAAATAAAGGAGCACCCGCTATTTATCGCCCATTTAACTCCTACATATTCTCACCAATTTTTCTTCCCGCTTTTTTTATAATTTATTATTATTTTTCAAAAAGTTGTTGGAACTAATATTTTACGGGTTGAAATGAGTTCAACGGAACCACTTTGGAACAAGCCTTGGAAAGACAAATGCCTCATAAAACAGCCATTACACTGCACTAAAACTTTATACCTAATTTTCTTTTTTCTTACTTTTTTCGCTTCGATCAAGTTCTTTTTTCCTTCAAACTTCTAATGACCCTTTACTTTAAAGGTAAACCCTATGAAATCAAAAATAATGAATACTGATCTCTTTAAAACAAATTTAATCGATAATTGGCAAAAAAACTTAAAATTATATTTAATGTAATAAAATTATTTATTTTAATAAACAAAAAAATAAAGAACAAGGATGATAATATTATAACCTAGTAGTAAACTATCAGCGCCCACTTAGAGAACGTTTGAGGAACTTCACCAGTGACAGTAAACTCTTTCACAGTCGCCGACAGTAAGAGACAAACGAAACTATCGCACACGGTAAAAAAGTATTTCACTAACTTTTTTAAGGAAGCAAAATGCTTACTATACAGCCGCCCGGAAAAAAAATCAAATGTGTTTTCATTAAAACCATTTCTCACCAAATTAAAATTGTACCCTTGTTGGAATGTGTTATTAAACAGCACCAAAAATTTTATTTTTCACTTATTTTTCTACTCCTTTGGAAGTATAGAAACTTTAAAAAGGACTCGGGGAGTGTTTTTAATCCTGAAATTACTCGAGTGAGATGAAGGAAAGTATTAAAACCTTGGGAAGAAGGATTGCTTCGACATCTCCCGCTATCATTACGGCTTAAAAAGAATCCTTAAGGACGGAGAAGAGGAGCTTAGCGACAAATCTTACTCCCTAGGGGAATAAAGACTTCCCATCCGGGGAAGCAAACCTTGTCTAATACATTTTTCTCCCTTATACCTTTTCTTATCAAAAGAAAAAGAAACTGGCAAAAAAATATATAATAATGTTCTTGTGCGCAGATAATTCGATAATATGGGCTTTCTATATGAAAGGAAAATACCAATCTATCTATCTACTTATGACAAAATATCTATTATCCTGAAATGAATTTTACCTATTAGAAAAATGAGCTGGTGAGTTTGGTTCAAGGCTTTCCATTCTTGCCAAAAACATTTTATTTAAATTTTGCGTAGTAAGGCTTTACATATTTTAATTCGCATACAGATTTTATCGCACTTAATTCTGCGTTCTAAAGTTCTACAGTATTTTTATCGCACTGTAAATGCATTCTTGCGTTGTAAGTTCTACAGTATTTTTATCGCACTGTAAATGCCATTCTTGCGTTGTAAGTTCTACAGTATTTTTATCGCACTGTAAATACCATTCTTGCGTTGTAAGTTCTACAGTATTTTTATCGCACTGCAAAAACCATTCTTGCGTTGTAAGTTCTACACTATTTTTATCGCACTGTAAATACTATTCTTGCGTTGTATGTTCTACACTATTTTTATCGCACTGTAAACGTCATTTCTCTCACTAAATAGTGTAAATATTAGCTCATCGCAAAGACAGATAAAATTCGGATAAGATATTTCTCATGGTTAAATGAGGAATCAAACCTATGATAGTGTGATAATTTTTGTTTGTTTAACCAGCCACTCGTCTTCCCCCACTTTAGCTCCACCGAAACACGTTCTACCTTTATAACTTTATATGATATATCAAGAAGCAACATAATATTATTTTTTGTACATATTCGAATTAGTCGACAAGATAAAATATAATAACGCAACTAGGATAGAAGATTTCAGTTCTCGACATAGCCTCGGTAGTTAAAAGTTTAGTATGCTTCTTTAGTATACCTCGGCCTATCGGCTTCAGCAGAAAATTAAGTGTCTTTCTTCAGCTTTACCTTAAAAGAAAACTGAAACTTGAGCTGTAAAACATTTTTCCATCTCTCGTTGTGTAAATAACAATTAATTAATGACGTCATAGTTTAACAAAGTATACAACATTACTCAGTATATATGTTCAAGGTTTTTATCTATAAGATCCTAAGTATATATTCTACTTGAAAAGAACTAAGGTTACCTGGCACGAACTCAAAACGTAAAATTAATTAAAATTTACTGGAATTCACAAGTTGTAATTATCTTAAATTGAAACACTCTTCATCGAAAATTTTCAGAGGCGTCATTTTCTTTGGCAATTCATAAACAAAGTTTTCGACAGATATATTTTCAAGGGACATATGCAGTAAATAATAAAAATTTACTAACTTTATTCGCGATTCAAAAGTCCGTTAGCAGCGCCACCGTCGCTGATTAAGAAATTTGATAACGGAAGGGTGATCGTGTTAAAGTCCTTATGGGGAATTTTTTGGTTTTTCTTATTTGTGACGATTATTTCTTTAAATTTTTTATCAAAGTGCTTTAAATTAATTAATTTAGGGCGTATGAACTCAGTAGAATCACTAGTTTCGTTGAAAAATAGGGTTTTAATTGGTTGTTCCGACGAGTATTTAAATTGGGAGTGATAAGATAGAGTGAAATATCACAATATAGTGTTTATTTTATTATTGTTAATTCATGTTACTTTTAAATAATTTTAATTTACCACAAACACACATAATTATTCTTTTAAATGCATTAAATTGTTTTAAATTAGTTGTTAAAGGTATTTAAATTAACTGATAACAAGCCGATTTTCAGCGTAATGGGTTTTTAATTTATTAATCAATTTTATTTACACACTAAAATAATAATAAATAACTCAATAAATTCACGTTTCTTGTAAAATGTTTTGTTTAAATCATCCGTTTAGGTTTTATTATTTTTGGGCTAAATCGGACAAATCCAAATCTGTAGTGATAAGAGGCCTGATTCTATATTTGAAATCCTGGAATAAATCGAAGTATTTATCTATTTGAAGTATTGGCCATTTTTTTTTAGCACCAATTGTGTCTATTAATTTTTACCTTCATTTATCACAGAAGTAACGAACAATAAAGGAATAAAGAAGAATTTTCAACGGCTCCCATGTAATCCTATGATAAAAAAAAATGGTTACCCTTTCGTTTTTCCCCGCCATTGGTGGTATTGCCAACCTTAAACTATCTCTTGAATAGCGAATAGTCTAAAGACAAAACCAGTGGTGCATAGTTAGAGGGAAGGAGGCGAGTTTATTTCCATTACTAAGTTGTTTGCTACACGGCCCAGTGTTGTTTTTACCAATTTGTCAAGTATTGAGTTACTTCTCTCTCTCTCCGCACAGACGAGAAAGTTAAAACGCAGTTGTCTTGTTTTTTCATCCGACCTTGTTTTTGTTTATTTTTTTTTTTGTTTCGGAGTTGGAGAGTTTTCCAGAGCAAGATTTCACTTAGCGAGGGTCGAGTTGTTGTGTCAATACTCACGAGGAAAAATATTTCAGAAACAATAAGTTGTCAAAACAAAGTTTCTAAAAGCTTTGTTGCCAGAACTAAAACTTCTCTACTTTAAACCCCTTTTTAATTATTTCCTAATTTTTCAGCGAAAAAATATTTACTTAAAATATAAGTAATAATCCTTGACTTATAAATAATATAAGTACAAATCATTGAAATATACATAATATAAGTACTAATCCTTGACACATACATAATATAAGTACAAATCATTGAAATATACATAATAATATAAGTATACTAATCCTTGACCACCATACATAATATAAGTAACAAATCTTTGGACACATACATAATATTAAGTACTAATTCCTTGACACATACATAATTATAAGTACTAATCCTTGACACATACATAATATAAGTACACATCTTTGACACATACATAATATAAGTACAAATTCTTTTAACACATTACAACAATTATAGTACAAATCTTTGACACATACATAATATAAGCTACAACTTTGACAACATACATAATATAAGTACAAATCTTTAACACATACACAATATAAGTACAAATCTTTGACACATACATAATATAAGTACTAATCCTTGACACATACATAATATTAAGTACAAATCTTTGACACAACATAATATAAGTACAAATCTTTGACCACATACATAATATAAAGTAATTAAATCCCTGACACGTACATAATACTAAAAGACTATTTACTTTACTTAGAAATATATAGATATATGCTTCAGCACTGAATCAGGCTAAATTTTTATGCTATTGTTTAATAATCCGATTCCGGGTGTGTATCGAAAACGTCACAGCCTTTTACCTTATTCCTCCAAAACTTCTTATAACCCAAACAAAGTATCAAACATTACTCTTGAGATATTTAAAGTATAATAACTGTTGAAACAATGTGGCCATTTCTCTCTTAAAGATTTCCGGACTCCCTGACTAACCAAACCTTTCGAAAACGGTTTTTGGGTACCTCGGGAAATTTTGCTCACCTTACAAAATTCGCTTCGCTAGTCCTCAACATTTCAAAATCCGAAAATACGTCCATTTTTTTCAGTCATCACCTTTTCACGTATTGTTCATCGCTCGAAAAGCCGCTTTTGAAAAAGTAATGTTGACAAAAATAAGAGTCGCATTTAAAAAAGGCCGTATAGATTATTTAAATAAAAGTATACTTATCAAAAAGTCGTACTAATATGAAACAAAGTATACTTATCAAAATCGTATTGATATGAAACAAAGTATACTTATCAAACGCCGTACTGATATGAAACAAAGTATACTTATTAAAAAGCCGTTATTTGAATGAAACAAAGTATACTTATTTTAAAAATTCGTATTGATATGAACAAAGTTTAC
>JACMZG010001863.1:60241988-60295772 GCA_018340805.1 Microvelia longipes
CCCTAGCGGCACTAAGCAGCACTTCCCATCCGGGGACAGCAAACCTTGTCTAATACATCTTTTTCTCCTTATAAATGGCCCCGTGTGGTTCGCTCTCAAGTGATAAAAGAAAACGGAACATCTGGCGCAAACAAAATATAGTAGATAATGTTCTTGTGCCAGATAATTTTCGATCATACATGGGGTACTTATTATATGCTTGAAAGGAAAAGTGCCGAAATCCTGTGCTATATCTCACTTAGTGACTAATAATACATGAGTCTATTTCTGTGAAAGTGAGCATGTTTGGACCTGTTAGCACAACAATGAGCTGGTGAGTTGGTTCAAGGCGTCTTCGCCATTCTTGCCATCGGCTACGGCCGAGAGAGCGTTATTTTCACCATATTTAAAGGTTTTTGCCGTACGCTACAGACTTTTCTACATTTTTTTAATATCGCACTATTGGCGTGTAAGGAGCGTTCGCATATGAGTATTTGTGTGTCGCACTGTAAAAAACCACTCTCATTGCGAGACTTGTCATAGAAGGATAGCTCAGTAGTATACGCTCACGAGCATCACGTCTACTTTATCGTGGCACTGTGTCTAATTTGCCCATTTTCTTTGCGTGTGGAGAGATTCTGCGACGCACGCTATGTGCTTTGATAGCATCTGTAACGTCCATTCTGCGTTGTCCAAGCGAGTTCTATTACCCGTGTGTTTATCGGCACCTGTAAATACCATTGCTTGCCGGTTGTAGAGTTTAACCACAGTGAGCTGATTTAGTTCCTCCATCGCACTCGGCAGAAAGAACACGCAGTGTCTCATATCTGCGTTCCGTTAAGTTCTAACACTATTTTATCGCACTGTAAATACTATTTCTTGCGTTGTTATGGTTCTACACTATTTTTTTAACACACATCTGCAGGCGACTAGTAACACGTCATATTTCTCTTACGAAAGACTATGTGGGGGCGGTTACGAAATCCAAAATCTATATTTTTTAGCCCCTTTCTTTGCGCATCTGCAAAGACAGATGATGTACTAAGTTACCGGTGCATAAGTAAAGCTATTTTTTCATCAATGCGTATAATGAGGCAATACCCAAACCCTATGATAGTGTGATATTTTTGTTTGTTTGAACCAGCCACTCGTCTTCCCGCACTTTTCACGCCTGGCACTTGAAACACGTTCTATACTCTTATTAAGCTTTAATATGTAGATATATATATTAACTCCAAGAAAGCAACATAATATTATTTTTTGTAGCCGTGTTCAGAAATTAGTCGACGAAGATAATATATAGCAATCTAGGATCAGGAAGATCTCAGTTCTCGACATGCTCCGTAGTTCAAAGATATAAATTTATGCTCTCTTTAGATACCTCGGCTATGGCTGTGTGAGAGAGAAAGATTATAGGCGTGTGTTTCTTCAGCTTTAACGTTAAAAAGAAAAAACTGCACAGTGTGAAGCTGTAAAATTTTATTCCCATCTCTCGGTTTAGTTAAAATAACAAAACTTAATTGAAATTGACGTCTATAAGGGTTTAACGCAAGAGTATTACCCAACCATTACGTGCAAAGTTATAATACTGTTCAAGGGGTTTTTTTCGATGTCATATATCAGTATCCTAAGTATAATATTCTACTTGAAAGAGAACTAACGCCGTGTACCGTCGGGCGTACGATAGCCACTAAAAACACGTGTAAAACTCTTAATATAAGAACATCTTACACTGGGATTGCACAAGTTGGTAATTATCTTAAATTGAAACACCTCTTCCATCGAAAAATTTTCAGAGTGCGCTATATTTAGTCTGTGGCAGATGCTGAGATAAAACAATGTCTCTCTCTAGATACAGAATTAATATTTGTTGCAAAGAGTAGCAGCAGTTTGCACGGTGATACATATATACCACGAAACTTATACTAGAACGTGTATTTCGCGATTTTCTACATGAGTCCCGTGTAGCAGCGCCAACGGCAGTCGCTGATAAGAAATTTGATTGAATGGTAGGGCTGGAGTTACGATATGTTCAAAAGCGTCCTTGATGGAATTTTTGGTTTTTCTTATTTGTGACGGATGTGTGTTCTTTAAGATTTTTTATCAATGAGTGTTTAAATTAATATTTAAGATATTTAGGGCAGAACTATGTAACTTCAGGTAGAACTCCAATTGATTACGGAAATCCGTTGGTAAAGGTACAGCGGGGTTTTAAGTGGGATTTGTCACTGGAAGTATTTAAATTGGGTGATAAGTATAGGTGAAAGTTATCACAATATAGCGTGTGTTTCTACTTATGTAGTTGTATTGTTAATTCATGTTACTTTCTCAAATAATTTTATTAATATTACACACATCAACCACACATAAATTATTTTTTAAATGCCATTAAATTGTTTAAATTAGTTTGTTAAAGGTATTTAAATTCAACTGATAACAACCGATTTTCCACGTGATTAGGTTGTTTTAAATTATGTTTTATTAATCTTCCAGCTCCCGCGGATTTTAATTTATATACACTAAACGCACTCAATAAATAACGTGCAATAATCCTTCATACGTTCTTGTAAAATGTTTGTGATTAAATCATCCTCGTTCTCAGGTTTTAATTATTTTTTGGGCTAAATCGAGACAAATCCCAATATCTTGTAGTAGAATGAGCAGACTGATTCATATATATGTGTGAAATCTGGAATAATCGAAGTATTTATCTGTAGAAGTATTAGGCCATTTTTAGCCACCAATTGCTTCGTTCTAATTAATTTTTACCGTAAATCATATTATTACAGAGTAACGCTAGGCAATATAGAGTGAATAAAAGAAGAATTTCTTCCCTAACTGGGCTCCCGGAATCCGCTAATAGCGGGCAACTCTTAATGGTGTAGAAAAAAGCAGATGGTTACCTACACACTTTCGTTTCTGAACGCCCTCTACGAGTTTATTTACGAAGCGCATCCACACACCTATACATGCCACATCATAATGCTTTTGAATAGTCGGAATAGTCTAAAAGACAAAACCATGGTGCATAGTTAAGAGCGGAAGGGAGGCGGAGTTTATTTCCATTATAAGTTGTTTGCATACACGGTCCCAGTGTTGTTTTTACGCAATTTTGGTCGAAGGATGTATTGAAGTTCTCCCGTCGTCTGCTCTGTTCATCTCGGCAAGTACGAGAAGGTTAACATAGAGCAGTTTGGTTCTTGGTCTCTCTCTTTATCTCATCCGACTAGTGTAAAGTCTCCATTTGTTCTCTGTTTTTGTTTATCAATTCTCTTTTATGTGATTTCGGAAGCTTGGAGAAGGTTTCTCCCACAGAAGCAGAAAGATAGTGTTAGTCTTTTAGTGCGAGAGCGCGCAATTCGCATGTTGTGATCGTTATCGATGTCGCAGGCTGTGAGGGTAGTTTAAAGTATATCTCAGGAAAACATATATTAAGCATTGCTTTGTAAAGAATAAACAAAGATTTATTCTAAAAAGCTTCTCGCTTTTTGGCGTAGTATACTCACATAGAACTTTCTGCATACATTTATAATCACTGCCTTTTTAATTATATTTCCTAAGTTTTCAGAGTGCGAAGAAATAATATTTATCTGTTAAAAAATGATAAGGTGCTAATATATTGCTCTGACTTATATAATATATAATAACAGCAGGTACCATAAGAGATAAGCTTCATATTTGACATATATTTTTAATCTTCTAATGGTAAGTAACTAATTATTCCTATGATACATCTCACAATAAAGATGTAATATGTAGCAAATCATTGACAATATACATAATATAAGTACTAATTCCTATTGACATCACTATCACATACATAATATAAGTACAGAATTCTTTAAATCGTATTATTCCTCTTATATAACTGCACTAACTTAACGTATCTAATCTTGCACAGTGACATAATATAAATACTAATCCTTGAACTACAACAGTATACTTATTAATATCATCATAGTACTAATCATCTTTTGACACATAACATAATGTAAAAAGTAAACATACATCTTTAACACATAGCACAATATATTGAAAGTATAAAAAATCTCTTTGTACTACTCACTACCAAATAATATATGTATGCGTGAAATAACTCTTTTTGACTAGTCATATATAATAAAGTAGTACATATATAATTTAGGAAATCTTTTAACACTTAGATATCTATAAGTACATAAGAATTTTTGTGATACATAATCATAATAGTTAAGGATATCCATATTATATTCTAAGTTCCCTTTGACCCATATCATAATAATATTTTAAGTATTATTAGTACATATCTTGGTTTGCATATTAATATTCCTTTGGTTATCTTAAGGTATTAAAAAATTCGTTTGACTCCATCTCGACATACAATAATATTATATAGATAGTTAATTGGATACAGATTGACTCACATACATAATACTAAATATGTTAATTTATTACTTATTTACCTCTCCTTATAATATATCATGATCAAGGCGTATATATAATTTCAGCACATTGATCAGATGGCTCCAAATAGTTTCTTTTTATAAAATGTCACTCATTTGGTTTTACTAAATTTAAACTTTTGTACCGAATGCTCACCGGGTAGTGTAGAAACGACTCACGCTTTTTACCAATATGCACATTCATCTATATCAATAAGTTCATAAATCTAACACACATACTTATATCACACTGACAAATACAAGATATCACCAACAATATTACAAATCAAGAGTAAATACTTTAGTGAAGATAAGTAATAAATTTAATTCTGTGTGTGAAACAAAATTGTAATGCATGACATCTTTAAGGATTATCCTCAGGAATCCTATAGGTGATTAATCACATAGAACTCTTCATAGATAGCTCGCGCGTTTTTGTGATAGACCTAGGCAGTCATAATTGCCACGTGACAGGTGTTTTTGCATCATCCCGGTGTGACATAATTTAGTGACGCTAAGTCTCGCTCTAGATTACTCGTCTACAAAAACGTCTCTTCAAACAGATTTTGCACGCATAGCATACCGCTATACCATGTTATCCGGTGTTTCCATACTGTTCATCACCTTTCACGCTATTGTCCTATCGCTCGCAAGCGCTTTGAAAATAGTAAATGTGACAAAAATAGAGTCGCATTAAAGCCGTATCGATATAAATAAAGTATACTTATCAAAAGTCCGTACTAATATGAAACAAAGGTATACTTATCAAAATCGTATTGATAGTGAAACGAAAGTATACTTATATCAAAGCCGTACATGATATCGAAGACAAAGTATACTTATTAAAAAGCCGTATTGATATGAAACAAAGTATACCTTAGAATTAAAATCGGTATTGATATGAAACAGAGAGTATACTTAATCTAAACCGCCGTCTAATATGAAAAACAAAGTATATCTTATCAAAATCGTATTGCGATATGAAACACAGTATATCTTATAAACGCCGTCTGATATGAACAAGTTACTTATTAAAGCCGTATTGATATGAACAAAGTATACTTATTATAAAAATCGTATTGATATGAACAACAAAGTATACTTATCAAGACGCCGTGTAACTAATATGACAAAGTATACTTGATCACAAATCGTATTGATATTTTGAACAAAGTATACTTATCAAACGCCGTAAACTGATTATGAAACAAAGTTATACTTATAAAAAGCCGTATTGATATGAACAAGTTACTTATCAAAATCGTATTGATATGAAACAAAGTATACTTATCAAAATCGGTATTGATATAAAACAAAGTATACTTATTAAAAGCCGTATTGATATGAAACAAAGTATACTTATCAAACGCCGTACTGATATGAAAACACACCACACAGTATAAACTTATTAAAAGCCGTATTGATATGAACAAAGTATACCTTATTAAAAATCGTATTGATATGAACACCCACACTCACTCACCTCTATCAACATCCGCTTTCGATCTCTACACAGCACACACGTATCCACCTTATCTCCACGACGCGCTCTACATGGATCACTCGAACACAAAGCCCAGCCCTATACCTCCCCTCTCACTCCAACGCGCCCCGTCACTGCATTCATGAAACAACAGTACTCACACACATTATTAAAAGCGTATTCGATATGAAACAATAGTATACTTATTAAACACATCTGTATTGAACTATAGGAAAGTATACTTATTAAAAGCGGTATTGTATGAAACAAAGTATACTTATTATTAAAGCCGTATTCAATATGAAGTCAAATATACTTATTAAAAGGCCGTAAGTTAATATTGAAAGAAAGTATACTTATTAAAAGCGCGTGAATTGATTATAACAAAGTTAGGTGAACTTAATATATGAAGAGCCGTTTTGATATGAAACATAAGTAAGTAATCTGTATTAAAAAATCCGTTTAATATAAATGCAAAATATACTTTTTAAAAAGCCGTATTAATGATTTGAATCAAAATATACTTTTAAGAGTCGTATTAATGGTGAAAGAATGTATAGCTTATTAAAAGAGCGTATTAATATTGAACAAAAGATAGTATACTTATTAAGTCCGTATTGCACCTGTATGAACAAAGTATACTTATTAAAAGCCGGTTTTGATATGAAAAGTATACTTATTAAAATCGTAATTGATATGTCAAACAAAGTATAACTTATTAAAAATCCGTATTGATATGAAAAACTACAGTATACTTACTTAAAAGCCGTATTGATATGAAACAAAGTTATACATTATTAAAAGCGTATTGATATGAAACAAAGGTATACTTATTAAAATCCGTATTGATATTTATTTATTGTTTTTTAAAAACGGTTGTGCGGACATTTCTGAGGCTGTAAAGTGTCTACTTTGCAGCCTCAGAAATGACCGTAACAAAAGGTATTAATGGAAAATGGCGGTGAACATTTATTTTACGTCCGCCGGTTTAAAAAAATGATACTTCACAGCCATCCGAAAAGTTAATTAGTTAAATTAAGTTAAACATTTAGTTTTATTAAATTTTTCTGTATTAATTCTAATTTACAGAAAACAACTTTTAATTTTCATTTTTAGCTGATATGTCGCCAGTAAAAGATTTCCGCGACAGTGGATAATCTTATTTGCAACCTAGTTGCACATATAAACTATTCCGTTTTCTTTTCCTCTGAGACTCTCACGCACTCATTTTAATTATTACTATCACTACTATATTAATGTATTTGAATCTCACCACTCATTTTATTAATACTACGGCAGTACATTATTTGTATTTGGACCTCTCACCACTCATTTTATTATACTACGCAGTACATATATTATTTATTGACTCTCACCACTCATTTTATTATTCTACGCACACATTATATTATTTATTTTTGCCATAATATTTGTTTCTTTTATCGTATGAAGAAGACAAATTTCATTGAGATTGTTTTCCTTAACTTGCATAGGGTAAACTTATAATTTTGTTATCAATAACATTTTTTTTTTTTAATAACAAGTCAGAGCCACCCCCATCCTCAAGCTTAGCTTTTTTGGGGGTGCATCATATGTCTTTCTTACATAATTATAATAAATATTATAATTTTTTTTTTTTGTCTTTCATTTTTGTACTGTATGTTTAAATATGATGGAAATAAAGATTTATTATTATTTTATTATAAACAAAGTATACTTATTAAAATCCGTATTGATATGAAACAAAGTATACTTATTAAATCCGTATTGATATGAAGAAGTGATACTTATTAAAATCCGATTGATATGAAACAAAGTATACTTTTTAAAAGCCGTATTAATATGAATCAAAATATACTTATTAAAAGCAGTATTGATATGAAACAAAGTATACTTATTTATTACACAGAGGGATACTTTCGCATCAAATTTCAACTTATATTTACAATTTGTTTGTTTCTTTAACAAATTTTCAAAAAACTTAGAGTTTTTCTGATTTTTTAATAAACAGGAGAGCTCAATAACACCTAAAACAGGTAATTTAGTCGAAATATTTATTAGATTCGTATTCTTACTGCAAAATCATTACGCTTTCTATATACCTGGGGAATTGAGAACAAGTAAAAAGGGTTTTCCCTAATTTTCAATCCTCTATTTTAAGCCTCGAGTAAGTAAATATACTGATGTAGTAGAGTCGTTTATTAGTGTGTTAAGTTCATATCAGTCATGGTACGTGTACTAGATAGACCGTGTCGCATCACTGGTCCGCATCAATGGTCCGCATCAAGAGGGAGTCACTGATAATCGACGGAGATTCGTCATAAAGTCATAGATATAGTCTTGCACTACACTGTCTTTAACATATCGATTTATTAGCCTTGTGGAAACTTGTCAAAAATATCCTCGGAAAGTTGTTCAGTGAAGCATCAAAGTCTAAAAACCAAAGTCCCCCCCTGACGGACATGTCAGGACACGTGAACAGACACGTGACATCTATTCTTATCTCCATATGCTCCCTTACACTGAAAAATCAATTCCTAGTGAAACTCTAGAAAATCCTCACCATAATAAGTTGAAACATTTTAAACATTTTTTTAAATCGGATTTTGAAGGAGATTTGATCGAGTCGATAGAGGCTGCACGCCGCCTCACCGCCGCCTCACACCCCCCTGTAGTTTAATGTAGTTAAACAAGTCACTTAATTCTATTTTAAACTTGTTCTCACAACTCCTTCCCTATTTTTACATTTCCTTTGTCACCCCATTTCCTCAATAGATAAAAACAATTTTCTTTTGTATATCTTAATTATATCTCGTTAATTATTGTATTTTATTAAATACTTCTTTGCAAAATTAATTAGTACAGTTTAGATTATAATATCATATCCAACAATTGTCTTCGTAATTATTGACGCAATATTCTATATGCGATATATGAAACCAGTAACCACACAATATCGTTCTTTTGCTATTTGTATATTTTGTCTTTTGATATCCCAGTTTCGGCTTTTTTGCACACACAATACTTTTCACCCACACCTACGGCATAAATAAGGAACAAAAATCAACCTGGTTAATGTCCCGATTCCCATTTTTTATGAAATATGTGTGACGTCATTGACCCACAATAATGACCCCATAAAATTTCAAAATACCACAAATCTTCAAAAAGTGTTTAGATCGGGCTGAATTTTTTGTATGGTTTTGTAATGTTAACAAAGTTACATTACTGCAGTTACAAAGTGGTTTTGTAACTGCTATGTATGGTTAACAAAGTTACATTTTATTATTAGTTTTAGTTTTGGTTGTATTGATTGACATATATAACATAATGTAAACAAATCACGCTTTTTGAGTAATACTTTTGAAAATTATTTTATATTGTGACAGTATGCTAGATATATAAATTAGTAATACGCGAAGCGGCACCCAGGTCGACGCACGCGTAGCGACCAAGGCACGAAGCATCGACGCCGCTTAAGCGACCACACAAGCGACTAGAGCAAAGCACGACGCACACCAAGTTAGCGACCAAAGCACGAAGCACCGGACGCCACGTAGCGACCAAGCACGAAGCACGAACGCAGCGACAAGGCACGCGCACGACGCCACGTAGCGACCAAGGCACGAAGCAACCGACGCCACGTAGGACCAAGCACGAAGCACCGACGCCACGTAGCGACCAAAGCACGAAGCACCGACGCCACGTAGCGACAAGGCACGAAGCACCGACGCCGCTTAGCGACCAAGGCACGAAGCACCGACGCTACGTAGCGACCAATGCACGAAGCACCGACGCCACGTAGTGACCAAGGCACGAAGCCCGACGCTGCGTAGCGACCAAGGCACGAAGCACCGACGCCACGTAGCGACCAAGGCGCAAAGCACCGACGCCACGTAGTGACCAAGGCACGAAGCGCCGACGCTGCGTAGCGACCAAGGCACGAAGCGCCGAGACCGCGGGCCGGCCAAGGGCCTCTTGTCTTCTTATAGAAAATATCTTGTTGTTTTCCCTATTATAAATAAGTAGGACGTTGCTTTAAATGTTTATGAATACATTTTAAAAACCATTTAATAATTATTGGGGGGAAAAGTTTCTTAAGTAATAAATATAAAATAAC
The DNA here is from genome assembly GCA_018340805.1 of Microvelia longipes. Taxonomy (NCBI): domain Eukaryota; kingdom Metazoa; phylum Arthropoda; class Insecta; order Hemiptera; family Veliidae; genus Microvelia; species Microvelia longipes. The sequence continues at coordinate 60,251,992 of JACMZG010001863.1, forward strand.
GTCATACTAATAATGCTCACTTATTACGTTGTACAAGTTCAGAGAAAAGTTATGATTTTTTAAAAAAAATTATTACAAAGTTGATCTAAGTCTTGTGTTAAAATTAATAATTACTCTTTTTCCCTCGCAACCTTTATTTTTAATTAGTTTTTTAGTCCCCCTTCTTGCCTCCCCCAGGGTTAAAAAATAAATTTTATATAAGAAGTTTGCAAGACTTGGGTTTTATTAAAATTTTCTAAACCCCGAATAACTTTGCTTCGGTGTGAGTGTGTGTGGATGTGAAAAACTTTACCCGCAGAAACTTCATTCCATGGGAAACAATGAAGAACGTCAGTCGACGAAACTTTGGGGAAAATAAGTTTTTTCAAGATTAATGAAGTACTATTAATCACTTCTTTGCCAGAGAAGGTAGTGGCGGGGAGGGGGGGAGGTTACACTAGTGACACCAGCTTTTGTAACTCTTAATAACTTAAATATTAATTTACTTTTTCGTATATTTTTCTTCTCCAATCTGTACTTTAATTCGCCATCTTTATGTTTTATCGAAAACATAAATATTAGATAATAACAAATAGCAATTATTGACCATACGTATAAAAAAAATAGTAACAAGTTATTTATTCTTGTTTTCCTTTCATTACTAGTCAAAATTGTAAATTTCTATAGTTATTTCTATAGATACAACCTTAATGTTAAGCCCCCGGGGCTAGATCTTTGTTTAGTTTGTAGTTCATTCTTTGATAGTATATCTAGCTATGTTTAGATACCTTATCTGTTTCTTTCTGTTAACGGCCTTAGTTTGTTATTAAACACTTTCTGATGAAGACCTAATCATACGGTCGAAAGCTTAAATGTTGTTTTATTTATCATAACCAAAACCTCATAAATATTAGATATTTAGCTATCATCATAATAAATACTTTTGAGAGACAATGAAATATGATTTAGAATGAGACCAGTGGAGTTGTTCATAATTAAAGGAACAAAGAAAAGTATCTCTCCACAAAAAAATAATTTATTCAAAGCGCTTTTAACCTAACATGAGGCCATCATCAGTGCCTATGAAATAAAACACATATAAAGTAATCATAAACAATATCATAATCACTTATGATTACTTTATATGGTTTTATTTCTATGTATAGGCACTGATGATGGCCTCATGTTAGGTTGAAAGCTCTTTGAATAAATTATTTTTTGGTGGAAAGACTCTTTTCTTCGTCCCTTTAATTATACAATGAAAGTTTTTTTTATAAGCGATTTTAGTAGGCATTAGAATGCTAAGTTTTAATCACGCTGAAGATCCAAATTTTAAGAAAAAATGGATTGTGATGCCATTATAAAATTTATGCTTGAGAAACAGCAAAAATCACTCTTATTAAAATATTGATCTTTACATTCTTGATCTTTAAATATTGATCTTTTACTTGGGTTAAAGTGAAGGAGTACTGTAAAGATAAGTTCGATTTTTGAGCGAAGTTATAGAGAATAAAAACTAAGAGACTTAAAAAATAATGAAATGATGGTCCGAGAAAGTTTTTGTCAATTTCATCTGACAGAGTAAAGCCTTGTCTCTCCCTCGCTTCAATATTATATCTATATGAGGAGTAGAGGGGGGAGGTGTGTCTGCGAGTGGCAGTCTATGTAAGGGGTAACTTGCTTCTTGATTTTGGCTTCCTGGCGGAGTAAAAGGTCTTAAAGGGAAAAGGTTGCAGGGTTTGGCCTTTTCCATCAGAAGGACTCCGAGTCCTCAAATGTCATCTCCCTCGTACGGTAGAAAACCCTCTGCCCTCGAAACACTCTAGACTGAGATTGCGTTTCAAAAACTTCATTTTTGTGTAAAATAATACTTAAAAAAGATAAGAACATTGTTTGTATAGCAAGACGTTTACCAAACACCTTCCTAATGTTACATCAGAGTGTTTGCTCTACATCTCCCCAGCGAACACCCTCTCCCTTGCCAACATACACCCCTCTCCTTAGCGAACGAAAACCCCTTCCACTGGCACTTGAGATGAAACAGCTGTCCTCCTGTTATTTCCCTCCGTGTAAACACGAGACTATACATTAAAGTTAAAGTACCTCGTAAAACATAAGGGAGCAATTCTCATTAAACTCTAGCTTTATAAGACTGAGATATCAAACAGCAAGATTCTTGTAGCATTGATTATAATACATGAATAAAGTTCAACATACAAACATGTTAAGGCTGTACATGTGCACGCCTGTAATACGTGGCATGTTATTCTCAACATAATAAAACTAAAAGTGATAAAAGTTTGTGAACGCTTTACATGAAATGTGCTTATAAAGTGTGCTTATAACATTTGTATGAGTAATGAGCGGCCCAAACTTCACAGTCCAAGAACCGGAACGTGCTTTCGACCTAACAAGAGGTCATCATCAGTGCTAGCCGTTGAATACATAAGAAAGTGATAGATGAGTCTTACAGATCAGATGTCAAAGATAGACTCAAAGATAATGACCTTAGCTGTTAGGCCATTTAGCGCTTTACTATAAATTTTTGTGGAGAGACTTCTTCCTTTTTTATTAAGATGAACTCCATTAACGCTCACCTTAGTTCTTCCCCCAGATTAACTTATTTTGGCTTCCCTTTCAAGGATCAAATGATCTGACATTTCAGATTTGAGAATTTTAGCCCCTGGCCCCTTCAATGATCCCTAAATCAGTGTTCTCCCAATAGCAGTCTTTCTATTAGTTTTATCACACAAAAAATCGGGTACGGGGTACCTCTGAACTTTCCCTCATCACATCGGATTCGCTAAGCTCATTCTTCCGAATTCGGATTCACTTTGTTCGTCCTTATAATATACAAGTCGTTGAATGTACACTGAGAAAAAAAAACTTTAGTCCAAGGAGCAGTGATTGAGCCGAAAAAGCACTTCGACTTAAATTTTGTCTATGATCGGCTTAGTTATTGCCGATGTTCAGGATTTTTTTAGTCGAAGCGAGTTTTTTTGAGCTGAAAATTCACCCCGAGCCTGTTCGACAATCTTTCGGCTCAGATTTCAGTTGATGCTCAACCTGACGGTGCGTTCAGCACAAATTCCTTAAGCTGGATCTGAGCTGAGGAAGTATTCAGCTCAGATTCTGACGTACATTCAACTCAAATTATCAATTTCGTCACGAGCTGAGCAGAATATTTTAAAATCGTCTTGGGATTAAAACGTGACATGCCTGATGGATCGGCATAGAATATTCATGTATTATATATATAATTATATATAATAAAATATATATATAAATATATATATATATTTAATAGGAAAAAGGAAGATACTAGATTAAATAACAGAATGAAAATATTCGACGTAAGTCGTCATCATAGCAGGATAAGCCCTGACTCGGACTTCCCGATATATATATATATATATATATTATAATATATATATTAATATATAAATATATAAATATATATATACTATATATATTATAATATATATATATCGATCCACTGTAATCGTCTCCAGACAGTAAATACTTGGGGCATCTATTCATGACCAGCGGTCACCCATAAAGGTATAGTCTTGTACCGAATTTCAACTTGATTGAATTAATTTCTAATGTTTATTTTACTAAAAAAAATATAACGAGTCATTCTATAAAAACTTAAATGAACTAATGCTAATAATGATTAAGCTTGACACATATTTAGATTACATGGCTACATGCCTGCAAAATCAGTCCGATACATAATTTTTTCCCGTTTGTGAATGACGAAATTATTGCAGAGTAATTTTTGCGGTTAGTGACGTCATAAAAAAATTTCGGACAGCACAACTACACATAGACTAAATTTTAGTAACAGTTTCAACTCTCTAGCAAGACACAATGATAACAGCACACACACATCCAGATAAACAACTTTGTCAAAACTACTTATGACCAAGAGCCCAGGGTGTTTGTAAATAAAAAGTGTAATGGCTGGACCAGTCTCAATTTTCGTAAATGCCTTCTGAACAAGAGATCTGCAATCTGCCGACCGTACGGATGGTGTCCCAGGCAGAACCTTGACCCTAAAGGCGTTCTGCCTGGGACACCCTCCGATACGATCGGCAGAATGCAGGTCCTTGGTCAGGAAGGTATTTACGAAAAATTGAGACCGGGTTCCAGCCATTAAACTTTTATTAACAAAACACCCCTGGCTCTGTCTATAAGAAAGCCTTAAAAAACGCATGGAACGGATAATTCCGGTTTCTCCGTTTCAGATTTGTTTGCAAACACAATACTTTTCTATATACCCACGGTATAAAGGAAAAGTAACAATAAGGTGAAAAAATCACACAAGCCTCGTTATTTCTATAGGCTAATGCTACAACCTCCGTATGCAGTGTTATTTCCATAGTTTCCACAAGAAAAAAATGCAACCCCCAATATTCATTACGAGACCACGTTTCAGCACTTAGCGAGTTTGGTTTGAGATAATTAAGAAGTAGTATAATGAATGGGAATGGTAACCCTAATATAAAAAGCGCTTTATTGGTTGCACTCAATACAGCTGCGGTTACCGTTTCTAGCACCTCGACGGGGATGCAAGAGCTCTTGAGATGAAGACACACTAGGTGGCTAAATCCAGCCCAGTATTCCAAATTAGTTACTACTCGAAAAAACTAATATAGATAATTAGTTCACCTTTGCATCCAAATTAGTTCTACTCCCCCCGTAGTATCGTAAAACATCAATATAGATAATTTAGTTTCACCTTTGGCATTCCAAATAGTACTACTCTCCCCGTAGATACGAAAACCATCATATAAGATAATTAGTCACCTTTGCATTCCAAATTATTACTACTCTCCCGTAGATATCGTAAAACCACAAATAAGGATAATTTAGTTCACCTTGCATTCCAAATTAGTTACTACTCTCCCCGTAGATATCGTAAAACCATCAATATAAGATAATTTAGTTCACCTTTGCATTCAAATTGTTATACTACTCTCCCCGTAGATATCGTAAAACAATCAATATAAGATAATTTAGTTCACCTTTGCATTCCAAATTAGTTACTACTCTCCCCGTAGATATCGTAAAACAATCAATATAGAAATTTAGTTCCCCTTGCATCCAAATTAGTTACTACTCCCCCCGTAGATATCGTAAACATCAATAAGAAATTTAGTTCACCTTTGCTTCCAAATTATTACTACGTCCCCGAATAATCCAATATAAGATAATTAGTTCTTCCCTTTGCTTCCAAATTAGTTACACTCTCCCCGTATATCGTAAACTATCAATAAAAGAAATTTAGTTCACCTTTCATTCCAAATTAGTTACTACTCTCCCCGTAGATATCGTAAAACAATCAATATAAGATAATTTAGTTCACCTTTGCTTCCAAATTAGTTACACTACTCTCTCCGTGACTTCGTAGAAAAATCATATAAGATATATTTAGTTCACCTTTGCTCCAAATTAGTTACTACTCTCCCCGTAGATATCGTAAAACATCAATATAAGATAGTAGTTCACCTGCTTCCAAATTAGTTACACCTACTGTCCCCTAGATACTCGTTAACAATCAATATAATCATTAGTTCACCTTTGCTTCCAAATATTACTACTCTCCCCGTAGATATCGTAAAACTATCAATATAAGATAATTTAAGTTCACCTTGCATTCCAAATTACTTACTACTCACCCCGTAGATATCGTTAAACCACCATATAAATAATTTAGTTCACCTTGCTTCCAAATTACTACTAAAGATATCGTAGTTCACCTTTGCATTCAAATTAGTATCTACTCTCCCCGCAGATATCGTAAAGCCACCAATATAAGATAATTATGTTGACCATTGCAATACCAGGAATAAATTGAATAGATTCACATTATTAGATTTGCTACCTTATCCTTATTACTTCGTTCGCTTCGCTCGTATACATACTTATTCAATTACCCATTACTCATTAGTTTAAGAATAATATGAAAGAAATTCGCTAAAATAAACATTAAGGTTTGATTTAACAATTTCCTTTAAGAAAAGGCTAAACATTTCTTCTTTTTCGTTTATCTTAGTATGGTCTTTTTTTTAAGAATGCTTCCAATGGGATAAGCTGGACACACCCCCCCCCCATCACATCATGTTAATACACTTCATGCCGAGGGTCTTCATAATCCAGAACCCTTGATGCTGTCATGAAAAGAAAAATGGCGTCGCTGGGAAAACATCTTAAGGCAAAAACAAAAGACTTCTTGAACCGCATCAACATCCTTTCAGCCACTTTTTATAAACTTTTTAAAGTGTAAAAAATAAGGAGAAATAGACTTTTATTGTTTATAACTGATTTCTTTTATAACAAGAGTAAAATAACTGAATAATTAAACTTCGGTACCATAAAACATAAACCTATTCAAATACATCATAAACCACATTTGAAACTTTACCACATTGTCTGATACTATTAAGTCTATCTTACGTTCTTACGTTTTCTCATAGGTAATCCTTGGTAAAAATAATATATCAATCATAAATATATATATATATAATATATATATATAATATATATATATCAGGCCACAAGAAGACAAGACCTTTTCTCGGAAACTATGACAGCTAGAGGATGCGGTTTTCGGCGTTGGATTCAATGTAATAGTGAGCAGACGAGAAAAATCCGTTTCGGGCGCGCTTCGCGCCTGTCATAGAGATGTTAATGCTAACTTTTTTAATTTATAGTTAGGTATATGGAACTTTTTTTGTTCTTTAAAGAAGGAAAATAAGGAAGATAGTGAAGACTTTTAATAAATGCGCAACTAAAGGTAAATAATATAAATAATGAAAATTTATAGCTCCGGAAATAAAGTTTGCAGGTTTCATTGAAGGTAATAAACAAATTTCCGCAGCAATAAAATGTCACTTTACAGTCTAGTTGTTTGATTTGCTATGTATTAGTCCTTCACTCCTACAAACGAAGTAGTTTTCATCAAACTCAATTTTTTAATAACGTTTAAGAAGGATTTTACTCGGTTTTTGCGAGGTACCTCTAATGCATTCTACGATTGACGAAAATCACCATAATCGTAATTTCTCCTCAACCAATGAACAAAAATAAGTGTTTTTAGGCGTTCTGAAATCCTTATACAAGCTGCAATAAAGATCACAAGGTATGATGACGTTGCAGTTCCATTAAATATCAAAATAGGGTGGTAAACTATAAAAAATTCCTTTGGCAATTTTAAGAGATTTATTAGTAATAACTTTTGAAATTGTGAAGCGAATTTGTTAAAATTGGACTCATTTTGTTGCTTTTTATGTTGGCTAACTGTACAAACCATAAAAACTATAGCTCCCTATCTTACTTTCATGGTATCTTAGAAAACCCATATTTTTTTGTTTTTTTGTTATGTTAACGACTATTTTACACCTAAAACTGAGGTTGAATTAAAACTTTTGATATTCTTTATTAAAGCAATGTTTCTAGTTAAAAAATATGTCCATATAATAAATTTATTTAAATGCAACATCATCCAAAATGGCGCCGAAGTGAACTAAATTTAAAAAAAAAATTTTTTCATCAAGCTCGGTTAAAATTGTCCGATTTGATGCGGTCTTCACTAATCTTCCTTATTTTCATTCTTTAAAGACAAAAAAAAATTCCCTATACCTAACTATAAAATTAAAAAAGTTAGCATTAACATCTCTATGACAGGCGCGAAGCGCGCCCCGAAAACGGATTTTTCTCGTCTGCCACTATACATGGAATCCAACGCCGAAAACCGCATCCTTCTAGCTGTCATAGTTCCGAGAAAAGGTCTTGTCCTTCTTAGCTGGACCCACCCTGATATATATATATTATATATATATATATATATATATATATAATATATTATATATATAATATATATATATAATATATATTATTTATTATTTATTTAGAAAGAGAGAGAGAGAGGCAGAGAGAGAGATTTTGCTCCTACGTGTTTTTGGGACACTATAACTTTCGAACGCTTTAACGCTTTTTTGAATCGAAATGAAACTTGGGATCTTGTTAATGTCCCAATTGTTTATGGAAAATGTGTGATGTCATCAACCCACAATAATGACAGCGAAAATTTCAAAATAATAAACTTAAAAAATTATCTGATAGTGCTGAAATTTTATACACGAGTACTTGTTCGGTAGTAGTAGTAGAGAGAGACTACACACTTAATGACTAGAACTCAATGACTTCTGTCCTCATTGATGTGAGTGACACAGCAATTCTGCGGTGTAATTATGTATACTGGTGTCAATAGTATGAGCTATATTTAAAATAAAGTCCTTCACTTTCTTCATCCAAACAGCTTCATGGATTTTTAATGACTAGAATAAAATGACTTATAGTTCTATATCACAATAAATAAAAGTGCGTATCACTAATGGTGGCTATATTTTCAGCCAACTATGTGGCCATCTTCAGGTTTTTAAACATAAGAAAAATCTTAAGAACTATACATATCACAATCAACTAAAATTAGAAAAACCCACACATTATACAAAATTTAAAAGGCTAACAAAGAATACAATTATTAACATTAACAGATATAATCGGTCTGACTAGAAAAAGTAGAATGGCTGAAATATATAGCTATCATTAAGTGATACTCTGTTTTTTATTGTGATATAGAACTATAAGTCATTTTATTCTAGTAATTAAAAATGTTCTATAAGAGAAGTAGTGAAACCAAAGAGTTTTTGTTGAGCTTCATGGATGTCATTTTCTTATGAAAATTCGCTAAAACGCGTGGTGTATCAGATCTCGCCTTTATCATAGCTGTACTTTTAATTGCATAAATAGCGCTGACGTTTTCATCGACGGATCTGTTAAAACAAATAATCCAAGAGCCAGACCTGAAAAAATGTGATTCATTTTGTACTACTTCAAACCAAATTTTTCTGAATATGCCTTAAATTATGAAGAAACATAGTATGCCTATTCAGAGTGGAGCCCTTCATACGATTCCGCGCATGCTCAAATTTTATAAAATCGCACAAATTTCAGTTTTATTGAAATAAGTGGTTTCCTGTAGGTCTTGAACATTTTAATAGAATGTTCTATAAAACGAGTGTTTATTCATCAAATCGGATATCCACAATCAAAGTTATGACATTTGTTAAATGGCCAAACAAAAAGCACAAAAATGCAATACATTTTTAAGGAAATTCGCTGAATTTGTATAAATTCAACCTTTAGTTGTACTTATCTGATTATGACAAAAAACATTCGTTTTACAGATAATTTTATCAGCTTTAAAAAATTGTTCTCTTCGTGTTTTGTACACAACATACAGGGAACCACTTATTGCAAGAAAACTGGAATATGTGTGATTTTCTAATATTTAGAGCAAGCGCATTCACACGACACAAGGACACTACTCTAGATAGGCAGACTAAGCTTTTCCGTCATAATATTAGGTATATTTTCAGAAAAAAATAGTTTGAAGTAGTACAAAATGAGTCACATTATTTAGGCCTGACTCTTGGACACTATTCTTCTTCGACAATATTCAGATTTACTACGATGCTCTTATAAACAATACCCATTATTTTTTACCTATTTGTTCGGGCTGAAATAAAAATAAAATGAAATTGAAAGTTGAGTAGGGTTCATTCACCATACAAAGTTGGGTCTAGGTCATAATTTTTCCAAAGAAGATAAAAGTAGAATGGTGTATTTAGAGAGTTCGGTTAGAGAGCAAGGAGAAGTATCGAGCGAAGGGCCAACCCCGAGGGCTCCACTAGACACATATTCTACAGCGACCCTACCGCACGTAAACCATAACTAAAAACTATTCCATACCACAAAATTGGCAAAAACAAATTCATCGACAGCTTATTGGATCTTATTTTTGTCATACTGGAACGACAAAAGCTAGAGTTGTTATTTGCCCCCAAAAAATGACGAACCGTATTCCAGTCTGACTCTGATCAAATATAGTTGCTGCACGGTGGTTTTAAGAAACAATCGAGGTTTATTTTTGTACCAAGTTTCATATAAATCCGACAAAGCGTTTGAAAGGTATCGCATCCCATAGAAACGTCTAGAAACAAAAATTTTGTACAACCACACACACACAACACACACACACACATATATATAATAATATATATATATATATATAATATATATATATAATGATCAGTGTGTCCCCCTTCCCCCTCCTTTGGAAAGTGCATTATGATTGGAGTTAAGTATTATAATGTATTTTTATCAGTTTTCAAACGGTCCGTTTTAATTCATAAATGAAATTTAGAAAACCGTCTGTATTTACAATAACAATAAAGGATACGTTTTAATAAGAAATCTGGTGTTTTTGGCAGTGGAAGTTAAAGAAAAGGATGACCCATTTGTATAAATCCTAGTTAGAGAGATATTCGAGTAAACCTACCTGGTCATTTTCGTTATTAAATCAACGAGTTTACAACTTATCATTAGAGAGTTAGGGGGTTTATATAATTAGACATAAATAATAACAATGATACTAATTCTAACTTTATGCACACAACTATTCTGCCAAAGCAAGAAAAATAGGTTATCCGAGTAGAAAAGCAGACCCTAACCTTTAAACATAACACAGGGACAAAAGACTAAACACTTATTGCTAGGAGTCGCATACTTTAGGGATCACAAAACTTCTCTTCTGTACAAATAGGTATGCCTAGGTTTTTTCTCGGGGGGGGGGGGTTATCTCCCCGGAAGGAAAAATTAAATGTAATCCTCATCCGTTCCGCGGTTCGGTGAAAAAAATAACCCCTTAATTAAAGTTCCGGGTACGGGGTTCCTCGGAACTTTTCCTCATCCCATCGAATTCGCTACACTCATCCTCTCAACTTCGGACTCGCTTCGCTCGTCCTCAGAATATGCAATCGCCAAATTTATCTGCATAATGTCTTCGACTCGCTTCGCTCGTCCTCAGATAGTAAATGCATCCGTTTTATTACAAAAGTACACCACGTTTTGTTCTAATACGATAAGTATATCCATGATTTTTGTTGGATTATAAGAGATAAGCAGCATGTAATGTGTATTATCTGTATTACATGTATTATGGATTACATACAAACAGATGTATGTATTATCTGAGGACGAGCAAAGTGAGTACGAAGCAGGGAGGATGAGGAAAGATCTGAAGTACTATCTGTACCCGATTTTTTTTTATTACGAAGAAACTAAAGGTGGTCAGGTTAACTATCAAGGTAATTTTGCGATGTTTCAAAATTTGAACTAATAGGGCCTTCGTAGTAATAATATGTCTATAGTTTTAAAAATACTACATTATACTTTAAACTTCCGAGTTTATTTAGTAATGAGTTCAATCCCAGCACGGCCTCTAGAATTTTATGAGAGGGATAAAAACTGCGTACCACGTCCTTCAAAAGGGACGTAAAGCTGTGTCTCGAGCCTGGCGTTGTCAGATACTCAGATACTCGTAAAGATCCTTACCCTAAATGAAACTGGTATAGGCAAATTTAGGACCCTCATAGTAGATTCATTATAATACTATAGTTTGTCTGCCTTGTAGTTTAAAGTGTTTGGAGGTTTGGTTTAACAGTGAGAGCACGTGTTGTTCATAGTTTTCACTAGACTATAAGAGACAGTGAAAATATGTATGATTGCTTGAAAAAGCATGAGAGAACCATAAAATTCATGGCTCTCTGTCTAGATAGATGAATAATCTACACTGAAAAAAAGGAGTAGAACACTATCTTAGGGAGCTGGCAAAAAGGGTCCAACAACGTGGCCTACTTGCCTGGTAGTTACTACCACTCCCAATATTACTACTACTACTACATATACAAGTACAGAATGCCATAATCAATTTCAAATGTATTCTAATGAGCCATTAAAATGCCGTGATGCATGTAATAAAGAATAATTATAAATTAAAGCTCTATTTCGTGCTTCAAACATTTAGCTAATCATTTTACAGCACTATAATACTATAATCATTAATAAATAAGAAAAAAATGGTACTAATTGGCTCCAAACAAATTTATTTTAGGGAAAATTATCAGTTACACAAAGTGCGGTACACAGGATACAAAATTGTGTTTTAATCATATTTTGCTTTCAAGTTTTTTTATTTAACAGCTCTGTATACCTATCAATTATACTAACACACGAAATTTACAATAATTTCCAAATTAAACAAAAAAATAATATAAATACGCTAAACAGGTGTAATACAGGAGAAATAACGAGTTGAAATACGGAGATACAGTGGTACCAACAGAGGTGTCCATGAGGAGGTGTGGGAAACAACGCTTGCCAACTGTCGTATCCTTATGGATAACACCCTACAAACACATGGCTCGTGAAACAGAATATGACAAACTTTCAACCAATACGTGATAAACGCTAACAGTTTTGTGCACTTAAGTCAAAACTATGAATACGTCATTAAAACGAATAAACTTTTTTTACATTTTTAAAAATGTAAAAACACTTACTCACCACACTCACTCACACTAACAAACTAACACTACACAATATTACACCACTCTTATTTAAAAACTTATTACTTATAAATATTATTTTTTTTTCCTAATTATTTTTTAATATAATATTAAAGATTCTTATTATTGAATTAATTAGATCCTTATCATATTTTTCTTATCTATTAAATCAACCAATACTCATTAATCATCAAATATTTTCTTTATATCTTATTTAAACTAACCCCCCCCCAAAAAAAAAACAAAAAAAAACGCATGTATCAAATATAAAAAAAAATTAAACCAATAGACTCCCTCCTGCAGCACAGATCCCTGATCTAAGCAGGAGGTATCTTTGTATATTATTTGTTATGAAATTTATACCTACTGATTTATATATTAATAAAGAATTGTTGTAAAAAAAAACATTTGCTTCAGACCTCATTCAAGAGGGGGAAGTTTGTCTAGCAAAATACCTAACCCCACTTGTTTCATCAAATGTCAAATGACCAAAATTGTGCCAGTATGAAGTAATTTAATTAACCAGTAAGGCGAACACGGCAGCCCTTGTGCCCTCACCAAAAAAAACTTAAAGAAAAAACAAAGAATTAAAAAAAAAATAGCTAATAATATATAAAAGAGTTTTTTTTGGACTGGTATGATATATATTTAAAATTAAATTTCTGAAGACTGCAGTCCTTTATAAATATTATTATAATAACCTTACATATAATCTCACAACGTTCATTGAGCCCGAATAGAATGACGTGCGAATCCGACGTTATAGAAAATATTCGAGGTACCACACCCATTTCATAGCTAAGTTCGCTCATTCAGTGTAACTTTCAAAATCGAATCTCATCCTCAAAGCCAACTCTATGAGGAGGAGATCACTCCTTGTAGAGATAGGATAACCGATTCAATCCATACTAAACTTATTGAAACTGAGTATTAAAAAATAATAGGGTTTCAAACTTAAGGTAAAACATAAGTAGAGTTTACAAGTAGAGTAGATCTTTCTATAAATAATTTGTAGGTACATAGTCTAGTCAAAGAACGGGTTTTGCGTAAAATTTTAAATATTTCAAATTTTATTTTGGGGATCTGTTAGAAAATTTTTTGGGATACCCCTAAAATAAAATCTCCTAACTTTCTATCTCAGCTGCGATCGGAGTGGACTAAAACATGTCCCATTTTTTATGTTTTCGTTCATATTTTGGAAGGAGTACAAAATATCAATAATCCTTTCAAAGAAAGTTTGAAGCTAGATAAATTTATTTTAAGCCAAATAAATTTATTTAATTTAGTTTACTCTTTATTTTAAGCCGTTAGCAAACGATTTCATATTAAAAATTAAACATTCATTCTTGTATAAAGTTCAGAAAATAAAAATTGTCACTTTCGCGCGATATTATTCCACATTCTCAACCATAACTTAGCGACAAACCGATAAAACATTATAATTTTTGAATATAGTGCAGTAACTAATAATATCGGTACCTAATAATTACAGTTAAAGAAATACATGAATAATATTAACAAAAATGTTGAAGATTTTCCATTCTATAAACAAATTTCTATGAAACATTAAGTATAATTAAATTTGGGAAAGATATTTAAAATAAATGTTGCCTTTGTTTGCTGTATTTTGGCGACATACTTATACGACGTTTCAATAATGGGAGGAATGTTAAAGAAAGATTTCATTGATATTAGGTCGAAGCAGGCGAGCACCAGACCAAACTATCCAAAGTAAAGAAGTAGAAAGTCCAGTTTTAGTGAGAATAAGTTGGAAAGGAGGTTGGATATCGAGTAAGGGTCTGTTGCTAGGTAACAGTTACTTTCTCTCCCTACTATATATTAGCCACCCTAAACCAATCTCTTTGTTTCAAGGAGGAGCCAATCGTATTGTCTCACACGCCCCCCTCCCCAGAAAAGAGTCTTTTGTTTCAACCAATCCTATTGTTTCATTCAATGACCCCTTATCTTAACAACAGCACAACTCTTTTGTTTTAGCCAATCCAATCCTTTTGTTCTAATCCCCCCCTCTTGATATCTCCCTATTGTTCTGGCCAATCCAATTCTTTTGTTCTAACATATTCTTTTGTTTCAGACCAATCGCATTGTTTAGAAATAAACCTTTACTCAATTCTGTTCCTTTGTTTCAACCAATCCTATTGTTTAGTTGTTACCCCCAAAGTGTTAACTTTCCTTTGTCACAACCAATCCTATTGTTTAATCACAATGGAAATAATCATCAGCTTTTGCTGGAGCCAATCCTATTGTTCCACAATCCTTTTGTTTTATTTCCCCTTTTACATCTTTTGCTCAGTCCAATCCTATTGTTCTAGCAACTCATTATCAAACTTCCTCAACAATTGTTTTACACCCCTATTCCCTTCTTAATTATTCAACCATTCCCTTGTCGTTATTGTCTATTTATTTTGTAGTCCTCTATTTTTTTAGTTGACCTTTAATGTTTTATATACTTACTGTCTATTTTTCTTTAGTTAGATCTGAAGTCATTTTGACAGGAGGGGGGGGTTGAAGGAGTAGGGGAAAAATACGGTTCCAAACAAAAAACTATCGAGCACACATTTTACTCTGTTTATCGGTCAAATTTTTGTGAAATCATTCAAACTTTTTAAATTTCACAAACTTCACAAAAAAATAAGTTTGTGAAAAAATTCACCTCTGAAAAAATTCACAATTCTTGTGAAAATTCACAATCTTCTGTGAAAAAAATTCACAATCTCTTTGTAAAAAATTCTTTGTGAAATCACTCACAAACTATTAAATGTAATATTATTCTTAAAAATGAATGAAATTAGCAATTCTGACAGATAAAAAAAGCTGTGAAAAAAACATTGTTAGCACACATTCCAAAATAAAAACAAAAGATATGAGTTCCATTTGTTACATAGGAACCCATAGAGCGAGTAGACTTCCCCCTTCTCCTTTCACTCCCCCCCTCTCAAAATGACTTTAGTTAGATCATTCTAGGGTACCATAATATTCTGTATCAATTCATTATGGTCTTATTTCATCACTAATAAGAGGAACCATATGGAGACCAATTCTACAAACTTATTAATCTCGTTTATCACTTAAAACTAACTTTTTATGTCAAATTTTAGCAATTAGTTAATACTATCCAACGCACCAAACCACAAATCTTCTCTTTGAATGAAGTTCTTATCCTGTCAAAATTAGTTTTTTAATTCTTCAATTTACCAGCACATAGTTACTTTCCTTACAAACTTCATTACTTATTATTCTATCAGTAAATTTAAAAGAACTAATAGAAATCTGAACTAATAGGAAATGCATATGATGTTTAAAAAAATACTATAATTAAAAACAATTAATATATTGTCAACCACAGTAGTATAAAAAGATGATAACTGACCGGTTTCGACTTTAAGTCATCATCTGACGTAGAGTCTGTAAACAGAGATGTTTACAGACTCTGATCTCTCTGTAAACAGTCTGTTTCAACAGACTGTGATCAGTCTCTAAACAGCTCTGATGATGACGTAAAGTCAAAACCGGTCAGTTATAATTTTTTATACTATTTGGTTGACAATATATTAATTTTTCTAATTTTAGTCTGATTTTTTTTTAATTAAACATCATGGTGGGTCTATACCACAAATCTCCGTCAAAACAACTAATGAATTGTATGGAACAATGTCAGTCATCGGTTTTCTTTATGACCCAATGCTTCCAGTTTTGTAATTTTACTATACCTTATTTGTGTGCTTTTCTATTTTCGGCAATAAAAGGAACATTGAAATAGCTAAGCAGGCGATAGTAACTGTTTTCGTCAAATATCTTACTAAATCGTACGTTTTTTACTGTCATTTACGCGATACCTCAGACTGATAGGCTTTTAACCTACTGTTACCAATATTAACTGTTACCAATATTAAGTCCATCAAAGAAGTTAAACAGAACAATAAATAAATGCATGAAATAAAATAATAATGAAATAAATAAAAAAATTAAATTAAAATAAACCTAAGCATCTATTAATATTTATTTACTGACAAATCAAAAATGTTAACATGAAGTACTAATGTATATAGCGAACTCAAAAAGAAAAGCACAGAGCTCCTACTGATTTGAGTGTTCCTTGTATCTTGCATGTTAATGTTATATGTATTGCATTAAGTATTTACTTGCATGTTAAGTTATATGTATCTTGCATGTTAAGTTATATGTATCTTGCATTTTAAGTACTATTAAGTATTTGCATGTTAAGTTATATGTATCTTGCATGTTAAGTTATATGTATCTTGCATGTTAAGTTTATATGTATCTTGCAGTTAAATTATATTATCTTGGTTATTCATTCAATAAATGCTTATTATTATAAGAAACAAAAGAATAGAGCCACTTAACAAAAGTAGAAATCTACTCCGAAAAATTAGAAAGAATCTCTTCTGCAATTCGTGTGATGACAGACCCAAAAGATAGCAACTCATTTCTTAAATTTATTTAAGTTCAAAGTAGAAGACTTGGCTCAGATTTTCTTGTATTGTTTCATCATGGACTTAATCAACATCAATAGATCGTGGAACTCTATTTGAAAAGTGCTAATGTAACATTGCAGTTCTACTTACTATTAATAATAATTTTACCAAAAAACATGATTCATTTGGTTTCAAAGTATATGATGACCTTTAGTTGGGAAAGCCAAATTTATTTTAAATAAATTTAAATGTGAAACTTTTTTTTATTATTCTGATCATGATTAATTTATTTAAAAAAAAAATCTATTAGGAACGATTAAATTGTGTTTGTTTGAGAGAATAAGTAGAACTGCTCTTATAGTAAAGTAAGTAGAGACAGTTGCACTCATACGCGATAATTTCTACGATTATGTATCAGCTTAATTTATCGGAGAAAATAATTTCATGTACTTGAAAGTACATGAATGATGTATGATTCTGAAGGAAGTTTTTGATTCTAACTCAAAACCATGATGACGGTTAAGAAACAACGCGTAGCCCCTCATTGTTAAAAAGGGGAGAGGCGCATATTATCCCACTAACTCTTAGTCCTGACTGACCAAAATACATTTATTCTACAAAATCTAGTCTGACTGACCCAAAATACATTTTATTCTACTAAAATCATAGTCCTGATGACCCAAAATACATTTTATTCTACTAAAACCTTAGTCCTGACTGACCCAAAATACATTTTTATTCTACTAAAACCTTAGTCCTGACTGACCCAAAATACATTTTTATTCTACTAAAATCTTAGTCCTGACTGACCCAAAATACATTTTTAAAAATCTAGTCTGACTGACCCACAAATACATTTTTATCTCTAAAACCTTAGTCCTGACTGACAAATACATTTTATTCACTAAAAAACTTAGTCTGACTGACCCAAAATACATTTTATTCTACTAATCTTAGTCCGAGACCCAAAAATATTTTATTCTACTAAACTTAGACTGACCCCAAATACATTTTTATCTACTAAAATCTGTCTGACTGATTCAAAATACATTTTATTCTACTAAAATCTTGTCCTGACAGACCCAAAATACATTTTTATTCTCTAAATCTAGTCCTGACTGACTGATCAAAATACATTTTTATTCTACTAAAATCTTAGTCCTGACTGACCCAAATGACAGCAACTTATAAAATTTGCTGAACTGAACATGTCTGATCAAATAAAATTTTAAAAAAATTAAATATTTTCCAACTTCTTAAAACAATACATTGTTCAGTAGGATGCAAATAAAAAATAAATTTTTGATGTTCTTTGGAGCATTCATATCTGAAGGATATGGTGTACGAAAAGTTTGGTGGCTTCAGTCGAGTTTCCTGTCTGCCAGCATGACATTGTAAGAAACAAAAAGTATTTTCATCACTTGAAAAATCAGTTTGAAGCCTCTGGGAAACTCGTGAGGGTGAATGTAATCAATATGGCTTCTCGAACCAAGACCTGCACTACGAGGAAACCTTAAATATGCATCTTGCACTTCTCAACACTTAGCTCTCTTATAGTTTTTCTTGTCTTGCACATGCATCACAGATTCAAAAATTAATATCTATTTATTATTTTAAGATGCAAGGAATAATTATATTATTCTTTGTATAATATAATACTTTGTTAAAAAATTAACAAGGACCTTGATCGATAATTTTTTGTGGTGTTTTAGTAGGCTCAGCATTGTTTCTTACGCGGCATCATGGTGTTGAGTAAGAGTCAAAAACTACCTTCAAAATCAAGGTACATAATAGTTATTATGCACCAGGGAGTAAGAATGTCATTATCCCCTGAGCATTATGTTGGTTCCTGAGGCAAAAGCCGAGGAAACCAAAGGATTTAAATCCTGAGGCGAAGCCGAGATATTTATTTGTTTAACTCCTGAGGCGAAGCCCGAGGGAGTTATAGCTATTTACTCCCGAGGCGAAGCCCGGGGAGGAAAATTGGCGAGGGAATAATGGCATTTTACTCCCAAGGTGCATACAAGATTATCTCCAGACGTCGACATTGAAAATAAAGTAAGAATGTCTTTTTCAAGATTTTTCAACTGAAAATTATCTTACCTTTATCATAAGAAACTCGTCGTTGATGAATTATGCAAAAAGTCTTCAACTTGATTCTTAGTAAAAACATTCGCTTTTTTTTGCATCAATAAACCTCGTTTTTTTCTTTTTAATAACACTATTAGTGATGCATAGCTATTGATATTAAAGTTTCTCTCACAAAGCAAAGATGATTTGATCATTGAATACACAGTGACCGCAGACTTGACGCTTGTTTTGTTTTCATTCATTATCAAATAAACAAGCAATGCATTTCACTTACTTGTTGTATATATATCATGACACCAACTTTTAAAATTGTTACTTGCTTTGTCATATAACTTTTTCGATTTTCGTTGGTAACAAGTTTTTCTTTTACCAAGTTCGCTTCAATAAGCAAATGTCAGGAGGTGTAAATTTGTTAAAACATTCAATATCACAAACAATATTATCTGACATATTGAATATTAGAGTAGAATATTAGAGCAGTTATAAGTAATATTTGAATCTAATTATAAAAGTTTTAAGACAGGTTAAACAGTTAAAGCTAAGGTTTAAACTAAAAAACTTTGAATGTAATGATATTTTGTCGAAAAAACAAATGAGTATGCAAATTCTTTAAAATGATTAAAAAAATCAAATAGCCAACTTAATTTTTACTGTTAAATAAAGAACTAGTTTTTATTTTTTAAATTATTTATTCTTATATTATTATTAGCATTACACTAGTTCTACTTAAAATATTGCTAATGTTATATTCTTTTTTATACATCTTATTTTGTATATCTTCTATTATAGGTATCTTAGTTTCAAATAAAAATATTATATACTATTCAGTTTGTCGATTATTAAGTTAAGTTGGCAACTGTACTTTTTTACTCCCTTGGGAGTAAAAAGTGATTCTTTACTCTCTTAAATCAGTCACATTAAATTTCGTAGTATATACCGTCTGGAGATAAAATATTTTTAATTTTATCCAATTAATTAAGCTGATACATAATTTTGACAAAAAAAATATCGCGGATGAGTGCAACTATCTCTATCTAGCTTACTATAAGAGCATTTCGACTTATTCGCTCAAAAAACACGCAATCAAATCTATCCTAATAGCAATATTTAGGTCAATATTTAGGAAGATTTAGGTCTTCCGGGGTGACCGCGTCAATGTAGATGAAGAATCCCGACGTTCGCTTCTACTGTGGGAGCATCTTCAGTGATGTAGGAAATCATGGATAGGACACAATGCATTGGACACAATTCACTACAAAACTGAACTGTTATCGAGTAAGCATAAGTGCAATTTTAATTTTGTATTTTTAATAGAATTCCAAGATCTATTGATGTTGACTAAGGCCATGAAACAATACAAGAAAAATCTGAGCCAAAGAGTATTCTACCTTTGAACTTTATAAACTTTAGAAAGGGTTGGTAAGGCTAATACTAACAGAGCTGCATTCTAGCGGCGGAATGGCTAAGCTTATAGTTCCAAAATATTCTAATAGAAAGCATTACAAGCCAAAAAGCCCGCTTTTTTTTAAATTGATTCTTTCACATACAGTCTCTAGAATCCGACCAAAACCTGTATAATCGTAATTCCGAGATTGGCCTACATCATTATAAGGATGTAAATAAAAGTCTATCCACAAATAAATTTCAACCAATTAATGATGACAAATTCGGCTTTCAACCTAATACAGGTCATCCTTGTATACATCATTATAGTTTGTTGTCACCATTCATTACTTTTCCTTATTTATAACTTTCCTTATTAAATTTTTCTCATGTAATAATAATGATATAATAATAAAATACATTGCTAATATTCTTACAAACTATTATAATATAAAAAAATGTACTCGAGAACATAATATTTAAAAGAATTACCCGTATTATTTGTTTGAATGCCTATCTATCGAAGTACATTTATAAGCTTTAACAAGCCAAACGCTATGACACATTAGATATTTGATTACCTAATAAGTCTAAGGTCGAACGTCGTGAGACCAAAGACTTGAGCTTTAGTTAAGATGGTTTTACTTTGCTCAATTTACATGCCCAATAACATTTTGAGGACGAGTGAAGCGAGTCTGATGGTATTATACATGAAACTATTGATCTCAAATTCATGCTGAGGCTGAGCGTAGCGAGTTCGAAAACATAAAATTAGACTTTGGATAACCATTCTATTCTAAGATTGACTGTTGCAAGATAGATGTAGTACCACCTTACTTAACTTGAATATTAACCTTACTTAAATATTAAAGCAATTTATAAAGTGGATCATGGTTTAGAAAAAAAAATAATTTTAGGAAACAATGTTGTTTAACTTAATGTTATTAACTTCCTTCCTTGAGTTCCTTTTTAGGGAACTCATTAAAATAAGTTGTTGAGTTATGAAATAACTAATTATAAGTAATGAGTTGTGGAGTTTCAAGTAATGAAGTAAAACAGAGTCTCTCCACTAATGATATATATTTTACATAGCCAGCTTTCAATCTTAACAGATCATCATCAGTGCCTAACCAACAAAGTAAAAATATATTACATAAAATACCCTAAATAAAAATAACATCAATAAAAGCAAAACAATAAAATGAAATAAATGCATCATTAAAATAAAATAGGGAATCAAAATAAACACATTGACCAAATAAAAACAAATGAAGTAAACGAAATAAATAAAAACACAAAACATTAAATATATATAAAATAACTATTTTATTTTAATTATGCATTTATTTCATTTTATTGTATTGCTTTTTATTCTAGTATGTTATTTTTAGTTAGAGTATTTTATGTGGTATATTTTTACTTTGTTGGTTAGGCACTGAAGATGATCTGCTAAGATTGAAAGCTGGCTATGTCAAATATATATCATTAGTGTATAGACTCTGTTTTACTTCATTCCTATATTTATGTTTTTTAATTTAATTTTGATAAACACTTTTCAACATTTTTCTGCATTAGTCCACTATGATTATATTATAAATACCTCGATGTTTTAATTAATTATAGTAGCTTTTTGTTTTGATCAACTTCAAAAAATGTTAGTTCATTAAGTTATCGAAATAAACATTTAAAAATCATAAATTAATTATCTATGATGTATTTTTTTTTCTCATAGAAGTAAGTCGATAAAATATTGTATGCAAAAAGGCAGAAAAGAAAAGATCTCTGATGACAATTAAGTTTTTTATCTGCCTCGGCTTCGTTTCGATAGTCAAATTTTTAATTACTTGCCTAGGCTTCGCCTCTGCAGGTAATTTTATAGACACCCTTCCTCTTTAGCTTGGGGGCTTAATTTATACCTAGTCAGTAAAATTCAATTTTCATACATTTTAACCTAGATTTTGTTTGTTAGTTAAAAAAATAACTTTTCTCAGATAAGTTGTTGTTCACTGCCCCTTATTTAAAGCTAGATAGATTAAAACGAAGTACATGGACGCAATGCATTGTAGTAGACGTCTGGTGTGCATCAATCAAAATATTTATTTAGAGTATATTTGTACAATAAATTTGTATCATGCTTTACGCCCTATAATAATTTGATTGTTAATTAATGATTGCGCGCATTTAAAAATTTGATTTTTTAAATGTGTGTATTGACTCCGGACCGATTTTATGTTTCCAAAAACACATAAAAAATACTCTGATAAAACTTGGTAGTTCACTGACAGTTACTTCAGATTTCCGGTCTTATTGCCTCCAGACCGATTTCATTCGATTAATCGTCACGAAAGAAACCCAACAGAGTAATCTCGGCTTTCATATATTACATTAATACATATTTATGTAATATATAATTAGATTTATATCAAAATAATAAGGTACAATTAGTAGATATAAGATATCTAAATAAATAATAAGATTTATATCAAAATACGTAACTTCCGAATTTACTTTTTACATTTTATTTGCTACGTCATACCACCGGTAGTATCTGAAAAAAACATATCTAAGTACATGATACTTCTCTCACCTGAGTGCAATTACTGGATTGTTTCTCTAACAAGCCTTTCCAAGCCACTAAAACTGCATCAACCCAAATACTTGTAGCAATAATTGTTGTATTATTCAATAAAAAATGTTAAAAATTACTACGTGAAGGGTCATCACACTAGGTTTGTTTGGCACGTAACTCCAGTGCACACTACAGTACCCTAGGGTTAGAACCAGAGACTATAGAGCTATAAAAGTTAGAACTATGTTCGGGCACTTCCAAGATCGTACTCCGAATTGCTCTAGACAGCACTACACTGTGTGTAACGAATCCCGGGCAAGAATTTTTTTCTTTTATGTTATTTCAAATGAATTATATGAAATATTAGTGATAACTTTTGTGTTTTAAAATGTTTTGCACTCATAACAAACCATTACTTATAAATTTTCAAGTTCTTGTTGTTCCATTACTTTTCGCTCAAATGATCAAATTATTACTTGGAGATTGAGCAAATAGTCATATTATCTAACAAAGCAACTCAATTAAACAATAATTTGAACAAACAGTGTAGGTAAAATGTAAATAATTATTATTTATTTTGTTTATCTATAGAGGTTAGATAACCCATTTAGACAACCAAGGTTATTTACAGTTTTTACCCTTTTTTTGTTCGCGCACGCATGTAATTCAGAGTTTACTCTACAATACCCTTGATTGGTCCAAAGTGAAAAATTTGAGTGAAAAGAAGAATAATGCAGAGTAGAGTAGTGTACTCCAGTTCATGTTCCGAACAAACTAACTAGGTGATTCCTCCCATCAAGCCTGTCAACTTACTTTAACCAGTATGAGCACTGTATCAAATACATTTATTGTAGATAATAATCTATTAGTTAAGTTAATAAATGTTTTAGTTTAGTTTTATAATGAAAATTCGCTTATAGCTTAGTAAAGTTTAAGTTAAGTTAAGTTTAAGTTTTAGTAGTTAAAAGTTTTAGAAAAAAACTTTTCTATCTGTAGGTAGAATGTTTAAGAGACAAGGCGATGCATTCTGTGGAGGAAAAAAAGGACTAGGTTTACTTAGTATTATGACTACTAGAATGCGCTGTGGTAGCTGCCGAGAGTAGAAATATTTACTACTATAGCTATCTAGTTGAGATTCCTTGTACTATAACCTTACGCTATATTCCGCTAGGTACCACTCCAATACCGATACCATGGAACTTTACTTACCTAATTTGGCTTCGCTACTCTCATCCTCAACTCTTCGAGCTCTGTTCGCTCGTCCACTGAACATAAAAACCCTAATTTATATTTAACTAAGTCTTCGGACTTGCTTAGCTCGTCTTTAGACAGTAAAAATTGCCGTTATATATTTTAAGCGTTGGCCCATCCAGATACTGATATCGCTGCTTAAAATTAAGTACGTTTGTCAATTACACAATATTGTCAATCCGCGAATCGTATTAAGTACACAGAATAAAAACGGTTAAATACGCTGTAAGAATAATGCGGAGGGAATTCAGTCGGATACGCCAGAACTAGGGAAATCAAATCTAGATCGAACCTCCCGATACAATTAGTACGTTTACACACACTTCTTAATCCGCGGATCGTATTGGATACGATCTCTCAATACGGTAATATTAGCTGTATGAACCATGCGGAGGGGATCCGATCGCATACGCTAGAACTAGGGAGATGGAATCTAAATGGATCCCCCGATACGCTGTATGTACCTTTAGAGACGATCGTATTTGGCGGATAACCTTCTCGTCGAACTTTTATTTCACTTCTATATTACCGTTTTTTATCAAATAACTTTTGGAATATTATTTTTTTGTGTAAGTTTATTATTATGCAAAGAAATCACTATTTAATTAAATATATTTTTTGTTTAAACTTCCTTACAACAAAAAATGAACCTTCACTATAACAGACGCGACGTTTTGGCGGGATCTGTTATCACGTAATCTCACTCGATCGACTAAAAAAATGCGGTCCAAGAACCTTATCGTATTTTCGATAATCGCCTGTCAACAAGAACCTGATCGCCTGTTAAATACGCTGTGTGTACGTAATGTAAGTACCTTGAGAAGCGATCGTATTTGAAATATAACCTTCTCGACGAACTATGTCATTTTACTTCGCTTAAATATTACCGTTTTTCACCAAATAACTTATCAAACATTATTATTTTTTTAGTGTAACTTTGTTATTATACAAAGTAAAGAAATCATAATTTAATTAAATATATTTTTGTTTATAGTACGACACACGGCTAAAATCAATTGACAGCGCGCCAAAAATCTGTGAGGGAAAGAATTCTATTAGTTCAGACCGACCCCGCTCTTTCCCCCTCACCTCATGCCAACCTCGGTATAAAAAAATACTTTTTCGTAAATAAAATCATAAAAAAGGCAACACTGGTTGTAAATATTGTAACCTCGCGTCGCTTTTATTTCCCTCATTGTGCATATTGATCTGTTGATTTCGTTTCGTTCATTCCAATCTGTTCAATTCATCCAATTATTGCGAAGTTGTAATATGATCTGAGTGCCTATATATGACGCTTGGACATTGACGTATTCTTCAAGCATTTCTTGCTATTTGAGTACAGCGCAGGTTTTGTGCTCTGTCAACCAAAAGACAACATTTTTTTGAAAAGTCCATGTCTTTCAATAGATGACAGTCTTGACTTTTTTAAGTCTTGAATGCATATTGTGTCATATTATTTTTATAAAATGAAACAATACGCATTCAATTATACAAACTTGACACAAAAAAGCAGTTTGTTTTGGAAAAAAGTAGTTATAGCTGACAATTTATTTAAATCGTCAAACTTTTATCATAGAACTATTATGATCCATTGCATTACGTAATTAACAACTTTAACTCCACTTAATTCATACTTCCAGAACAAATTTAAAGCAACACTTAGTTGGTAAATGTATAAGATACAACAATATTCCTTCTTAAAAAGTAAATAAATAATTTTTAAAAATAAAAAAATATGATATCAAATGAAAACAAATAATAAAATTCAAAACATAACCTGACTTTCAGTGTTGCCAGAGTAGGGAATTGTTTTTGTTACATAAAAGAAGGGATTTTTTTATTAAAAAAAGAGGGTTGAAAGCATTGAGATTTTGGCGGGCTGTCAATTGATTTTAGCCGTGTGTCGTATTATAGAACTTTCTTATAACATAACCTAAGTTAACCTTCACAATAAAAAGACGCGATGTTTTGACAGGATCATATCTTTTGGCGACAGTTATAACGTCATCTAACTCGATGGACTAAACAAATAAGTTGCAAGAACCGGATCGTATAAATTGCGTATGCAATACGATCACCTGTTAAATACGAGTATACTCGTATTTAACAGGTGATCGTATTGCTGGTTAAAGTATTGTTTACAGTGTCGGCGCCGTAGTCTAGGGCTCGGCGGTGTACGCTACCGCTTGACTCGTTTCCTTTCCTACCGCGTTCGTAATACCACGAAAGTTCTATCTTTGATATAAATTGTATAAGTAAAAAAAGAAAGCCACTTGAACCGGTTTGTACATTAGGTGAAAATTACATTTACAGTTAATATTTAAATTATAAGCGCTAGTGGATTTTTTACCATAAGGATGTAAATAAAAGTCTATCCACAAATAAACTATATTTACATCCTTATTTACAGTTACATTTGGTACTGTAATGCGGATATTCAGAGAACTAAAAGTGACATAATTTGCTCAGGACTTTTTAAGGTCCAAAGAGCCTAATACTTAGAGGCATAGAGATATATATCTCTAGTATATACTAGAGGGCATAGCCTATCTTAATACATTGTACGGCCTGAAATACATTGAACTGTTTTAAAATTATCAATTAATTTAAAAGTTTATTATTAAATTATTCTTATTTCTTTTAAAGTTAATAGAAAATTCAGTATCATAAAGGCTCAAGCTGTAACTTTCAACTACCATTAATTTCTTCAATAACCCAGTTCACAATGCATTGTTTGAGATTTAGAAAAAACAACTTGAGATTTTAAGACATAAAGTGAGCCTGTTGTTTTTCTCATTATAAGTGTGAAATATAAAATTAATGTTATTAATACTTGTGTATTAATGTATTTAGTAGAGCAAGTGTGTATTTAGTAGAACATTGAATTTTCGTGCCAAGGTTCATCTAAATTGAATCAGCCGTTTGAGCTCTAGCGCGTTTAAAAAAATGTGTACTTCCATACACTTGTACATAAGTACAAAAACCAAATTATTTTTTTGATTTTTAAGACCTACAGGAGCTGAAATATCGACGTATTATAAAAATGAGGGTGTTACAATGCTCCCTCTCATTTCAAGAAGTAGGGCAGGGAAGCAAATTTAAATTTTATATCCTTGGTACATAAATAAATATTGCTTACTTGGACCATAGTCTTCACGTACTATGATAGTTTCCTTGAAGCATTCCCGCATATCTTCGCCAAACTAAACAGATAATAATAAAAAAATATATAAATATATAAGAACAATAATACAATAAATACACAGACATAAGGATGACCAGCTGTAAGTTGACTTTACATTAAACATTGTAACGATTTTGTTTATACCATCCTCTTTATTAATTTTAGTTCGGTAAAATTGGAGGAGTGTTTTTAAGTTTGAGAGGTATTTTACTTTTAAATTGAATTTAGGCGCCAAACAGTTAGCTATCACTGTGGCAACACTGATTTATTTTCCTTTATTTAATTATTTACATTGATTATTTTTATTTACTTTCTTATTTAAAGTTTAGAATATATTTTAATGAGTGGTATATATAATTTTGAGAGTTGTATAAATGAATTTTTGTATATATTTACAGTTTGTTTTGTCGTTTAGGAAGGTTACAAGGTGTGTGGAAGCTTACGTTGTGAGCAACAGGGGTTACACGTTTTTCCTTGTGGTTTTGAGTGCTAGTTTTGCCTTTTTCTAAGGGATTATCAAACTAATCTTGGTTAGTGAGGATATTTGAGAACGCTGTTCTCAAATCTTAAGTTTGAGAGAAACCAGTGCACCGAGAAGTATAGTCTGACTGTTAGCAGTGTGAAACCTGCTGCTGCTGTGTTTTCTGTGTCGCTAGTGAAGTTGCCTGTGGCCTGGCTTACTTCCACTCTGACTATTTTGTGGTTTACTTCATCTACAAGTAATTAAATTCAGTTTGTGACAGACCCTACCACCAATCGGGTCTTACCTGTATTTCTCCTCTCTCCTACACCTACCTGATCATTCGTCGTCTACAGCTAAGTACTAATGGGTTTTTAGGTAAGATAAATTAAAATATTTGTACGCCCAGCCTTCAAGTTAGGAGCGGTAGAGGACTATCGCTATTTAACTTGTAAGGGGCCCCAAAAACATATTTCTAGTTTTAGTCAGGTTATTTACCTATTTTGATATTAGTTTTATGTGGAGCTCAGTCTACTTACTGAAGATTAGGAATTTATTGTATGCTTTATTTTGGTATAAGAACCATTTATTTTTTTATTTATTTGACCCGGTATCCTAAGTATCCGGATTGGTTAGTTTTGGGTTACCCCTCTGGTGACTGTTGGTTATCTGACTGAGCCCCAAGATTTAGATTTGGACTGGGCAGAACAGAGGTTGTTCTGTTTCATTCAATACAGACTTATATTTTATTTAAGTTCAAATTGTGTTACCTTTCTTTATATGTTACCTGGTGATCATGTAAGTGATCACCATCCGATCCGTAAAGTCTAGTTTATACCTTTGTTGTAGCGACCTGTCTTACCTGATTCCTTGCAGACTGTTTTCCACATTCGGCAGTCTGTGCACCTACCTTCCTTATCCCCTCCGATTGTGGTTTGTAGGTGTCCGCTGAGGTACGGTGTACCTCATTGTTTGTGTTTTATTTCCTTTGTTTTACCTTACTCTTATGAATGTGGTGGCGCCTATTTACAGCCCACAAAGCTTACCTACGCCCAGAATGCATACCTACTGAGTTGGGCATACCACTACTCTGAACACCCCGTAGTTGGTTATAACATGTATTTTATAGCATATATATTATACAACATATATCAGCTTTACAAAGCTAAAGACTATACCATTAAAGACATAGAGTCATTTTCTGGAGAAAATTTGTTAATATATATTTTGATATTTGTTTTGTCCCCTTCCAATATTAATTGCAATTAGTAATTTAAGAACTGTAACCAAAATTAGTTTAATATGATAAAAAAAATCGTAATTTTAAGTTATATTTAATGCAATTCACTGTTGTCTGTATGTTCTTCAAAATCTTAATAAAAACATGTGATTTACCTTTACTATGGTTTCTACTAATTTATGACAACTAATTTTCGTTCTAATTTATTGTAACAATTATTTCACAGAATTTAATACAAAATCATTAAACTATCATTTACATATTAAAGTACAAAAACCATAGAGATATATACTAGAGGGGGCATAGCCTATCTCATTACATTGAGAGGCCTGAAACATCTTATTGGGGGCTCTCAGGGGCTCTGTGTAACCTTATTGAAACCTCCTTCAAGAGTGAGTTAAGGTTTTAATTAATAAATTGATTTCGGCTTCCCGCACATTTTTAGTGTTTTGATTTGTATTTTTAACGTTTTACTATATAAGTTACTGTAATTTTGTACTGATTATTTCATTATATTTATAATCGAAGGTGGTCAGGTTACTTTTCCTATGTTTCAAAATTTAACCTATAGGGCCCTTCTAGTAATAATATCTCTATGATTTTTTTATTTATAAGCCAGCAATCAGCTGATCACGCATGTCTGAATTTTTTTACACAGGTTAGTATAGGAGTTTCCCTACTTGGTTTATATATTACTTTAGTCGCCACTAAACATTAATTAGCATAGAGGTTTACTACTAGAGGGGCCCTATAAGATAAATTTTGAAACATCGAAAAATTAACCTGACTCCCTCGCTTAGGAATTGAATCAAATAATCAGTACAATATTACAATAAATTATATAGCAGAACGTTAGTAGGGGAGAAAAGCCGATCCGAGAACCGCCTCCACCTATATGAGCCATTTGGAGCTATATCGGAGCCATTTAGAGCCGCTTTGGAGCCTATATGAGCCATTTGGAGTCTTTTAGAGCCGCTCTGGAGCCATGTGGAGCTTAAATGAGCCAATTAGAGCCGCTTTGGAGCCTATGTGAGCAATATGGAGCTATATCGGAGCCTATATGAGCCATTTGGAGCCAACATGAGGTATCGCAGAGCCTATATGAGCCTAATTTTGAAAAAACTTGCATAAACATGTCAAAACCTGTTGAAACTTGTTAAAACTATCATTAGTGTGACGTCATCGCATAAACATGTCCAAAACTGTTGAACTTGTTAAAAATTGCTTTAGTGTGACGTCATCGCATAAACATGTCAAAACCTGTTGAAACATGTTATAACTTGCATTAGTGTGACGTCATCGCATTAACGCATTCTACTTATAAGTAGAAATAGGTGCAATAACATTCTGAGAGTTCGGCTGGTCCTGTGTTTAGCGTCTTTGACTCGTAATCGAAGGTGCTTGGGTTGGCGGAGGAGAAGGAGGAGGAGGAGGCGGAGGTGGAGGCGGTTCTCGGATCGGCTTTTCTCCCCTACTAATACAACGTTGAAAATACAAATCAAAACACAAGCCATGCTCAGGAAGCCGAAAACAATTGATCTATTATAACCTTAACTCACTCTTGGAGGAGGTTTCCTTGAGGTTACACAGAGCCCCTGATGGCTCCAAAAAGATGTTTCAGGCCTTCTCAATGTAATAAGATAGGCTATGCCTCCTTTAGTATATATCTCTACGTATAAATAGGTCAAGTAGTGCAGCAAATGACTTCTTCACTAGTTGTTGTTTAGCTCCAAGCCATATATATAGTTAAAGATCTATATTGTTAATAATTACAAAAGAAAATACTAGTGGTTATTATTAAGGAAAATGATGTCTTTGTGTTTTCCTTGACGTTCAATGCTTTATGCGGCGGATAAAGAAAAGAAAATTTTGAGTTGTGCAGATAATAATCTACATTGAACAAGCACGCCTCCGTCCTATTGCTTTCAACTCTACACAAAGACATCTCTACTCACACACAGCTTATTCAAAAATTAGACATTGTAAAGAACTTTTAAATTCTGTAAACAATTGTTATACTTGGTGGGACGAATTCGTTGAAACATAAGTTAAACAAAATAACTTGTTTTACCATCCTACAACCATAAAACTTTGCCTAAAGGTGTAACCAAACAAATAATGTTTAATGTTTTGTACATAATATATATATAGGGTGTTTCATAAAAAGTGTCCACCAGAAAAGGAGGTGATAGTACTTCTCAAAAGGAACAAAAAATGTCCTATAATATAAACCCCGATCTCCAACCGTTTTCCCACAAGGTCAAATGTAATATTTTGAAAAAATATTTGACCTCACATCATAAAATTGTTAATAGGGTTTTAACTGTTCAAGCTAGAAACGCGAAATTGGTCTCATTAGAAAGCTGAGTAAATTTCCTAAAGGACAAACTACTAACTATGTCAAATATTTGAGAACTACTGCCCAAAATTTTGCATGAAACATGATTTTTTGAAAAAAATGAATTTTATGGAATGTTTATAGTAGGGCATTAGAGGAAGTAAGAGATAAGCAAAAGTTCAGCCAAGAACGGAAAAAACTTCTCTTATGATTGATTGTTCCATAAAATTCAATCTTCTAGCTCCATAACTGTAGACTCTGGGAGGGGAGCGTTAGTGGCCACGCTAAAATATCCTTATTAACCCTACGTCAAGTCAAGGCCCGGTCGCAAGTCAGTGGGTCAGAGTATAACTTTTGATCGTCTACAGCTTGACACCTACCTTTAACTAGTCACCATGGCCATTTCCTTTCCAATTTCAAAAAGTGATCTTCGGTAACTGATATTATCATGCATCGTCCCGTCTTTCTTTCTTTATGTATATTTTTGTCTTTATGAATAGAGTTTTATATGATCGAAGTGCGACTTTAATTTTCTCATGTATTTATGTGACCTGACTCAGTGAGTCCTTACTGTTTTTCTTCGAGTGTATATGTGATTGTTTTTTTCACCACCAGTTGTTACCTCATCACTCTTCAATTATCTGTAGCCTTTGTTTTTGTCATCTTTATCTTTTGTATGTGTCTATGTCCTACTCTCTACTATCAGCATCCGAAAAGCATTCAAAACATTTATTTATTTATTTATTATAAGCTTGTGGTTGCCTTACAAAAAGTCGATGTTTATAAAATACTTTTATGATATAAAAGTCGATGTTTTCAAAATGGTGAGAAATATCAATATGAAATTCTGTGAATCAACTAATTGAATTCTGTGTATTCAATTGGCCAACTATAGCGGAACATTTGCGTTAAGTTTTAAATCGATCGGTAAACTTTCTTATGTTATACGTTTTCTTCTTTGATTTTCGATTATTCGACAAAATAGGCTATTGAAGTCTGAAAAGTATTATCTTCCGGGCAATACAACTAGAACTAATGTCTAATTTTTATGCCAAGTAACAACACTCTCGCATAAACACAAAAGGAGTTATGCGTGACGCAGACAGCAGTAAGAACGCTATGAAAATGCCTGAAACTTATGAATATGGGGAAACCTCGGTTTCAGATGTTTACGGTGAACACTATGCTTTTCTTTATGCGTACGGTAATAAGTGAGAAAAAGTAAAAATTAATAGTTATTTATGCTATTAAGAATGCTAATAGTAAAGAATGCTATTATTTCCCTATGGAGTTAGTTGGTTCCTAAGGCGTAAGCCGAGGGAACCAAGTCATTTAAATCCCGAGGCGAAGCCGAGAACCAATGCGTTTAACTTCCGAGGCAAAGCTGAGGGAGTTATGACTACTAACTCCTGAGGCCAAGCCGAGGTAGGTAATTGCGAGGGGGAAAAATAGCATTTTACTCCCAAGGTGCATACAAGATTTTATCTCATTTAAATATTTGACACAATATAATTATGCGAGAGACACCTAGGAAATGTAACAAGCAAAATGCAATGCTACATCTGGGAACTGTTCCATCATTCGACATTCGTCATTATTGATGGCTCGACATAATGTCATGTCCCACTCTGTTTCGTTACGTCTAACTCATCAGGGCGCCGACAGAGCCTGAACAGCCTGACAGTTCCCAGATGTAGCATTGCATTTTGCTTGTTACATTTCCTAGGTGTCTCTCGCACAATTATATTGTCAACTATTCATGTTTTGCAAAACTCGGTAGTATCAATGATACATGTTTTGCTTGCCATGCATGATGGCGTAAGAGAGCACCGCTTGTCTCTGGTAAGTACTTCACATTATATTCTTCGGAATTAATTTGAAGGTCAGAGTGAGTTCAGGCTCTGTCGGTGCCCTGATGAGTTAGACGTAACGAAACAGAGTGGGACATGACATTATGTCGAGCCATCAATGATGACGAATGTCGAATGATGGAACAGTTCCCAGATGTAGCATTGCATTTAGCTTGTTACATTTCCTAGGTGTCTCTCGCACAATTATATTGTGTCAACTATTCATGTTTTGCAAAACTCGGTAGTATCAAATGATACATGTTTTGCTTGCCATGCATGATGGCGGTAAGAGAGCACCGCTCGTCTCTGGTAAGTACTTCACATTATATTCTTCGGAATTAATTGAAGTCAGAGTGAGTTCAGGCTCTGTCGGTGCCCTGATGAGTTAGACGTAACGAAACAGAGTGGGACATGACATTATGTCGAGCCATCAATGATGACGAATGTCGAATGATGAACAGTTCCCAGATGTAGCATTGCATTTAGCTTGTTACATTTCCTAGGTGTCTCCGCACAATTATATTGTGTCAACTATTCATGTTTTGCAAAACTCGGTAGTATCAAATGATACATGTTTTGCTTGCCATGCATGATGGCGGTAAGAGAGCACCGCTCGTCTCTGGTAAGTACTTCACATTATATTCTTCGGAATTAATTGAAGGTCAGAGTGAGTTCAGGCTCTGTCGGCGCCCTGATGAGTTAGACGTAACGAAACAGAGTGGGACATGACATTATGTCGAGCCATCAATGATGACGAATGTCGAATGATGGAACAGTTCCAGATGTACCATTGCATTTAGCTTGTTACATTTCCTAGGTGTCTCTCGCACAATTATATTGTGTCAACTATTCATTTTGCAAAACTCGGTAGTATCAAATGATACATGTTTTGCTTGCCATGCATGATGGCGTAAGAGAGCACCGCTCGTCTCTGGTAAGTACTTCACATTATATTCTTCGGAATTAATTGAAGGTCAGAGTGAGTTCAGGCTCTGTCGGCGCCTGATGAGTTAGACGTAACGAAACAGAGTGGGACATGACATTATGTCGAGCCATCAATGATGACGAATGTCGAATGATGGAACAGTTCCCAGATGTAGCATTGCATTTTGCTTGTTACATTTCCTAGGTGTCTCTCGCACAATTATATTGTGTCAACTATTCATGTTTTGCAAAACTCGGTAGTATTAAATGATATATCATTTAAATATTGTTATATTATTATATTCATACGTGTTGTGTATTTTATTCTAATTTTTTGGAGTGTTTCTCCAAAAAACAATATTTTTATTGCTCCAAACAACTCATTTGAGCTGAAACGGATTTTGAGCAAATGAACTATTTTTATTGTACGAGTCCCCCATATAAATTTTTGCGGACTCCATATCTTCCGCCCTCTTGATCGAAAAGAAGATTGAAGGGAGAGGGTATTCGTCAAGTTGGACCCGGGCGGATTTCAAATAATTGAAATTCGCAAGTCTTTATCGCTTAGAAACCCCTCCACTAGCTCTCAACTAATAAAGTTATATCAGTGAATAATTGTATTAGTTAAGAGCTCGAATGATCTCTAACTGCTGATAACTGCTCTATAGGCGGACTGAGCCTAAAAGGCCCTAGGAGGCTTTGGCTTAAAAGAGCCCAAACCTAGGGCCCTAATGCCGAATAGAGAGGGGGGGTCATATAATGCTTTTAGAGGGGTCAACTTCTAACTAGAGTAATAATCATGATTATAGCAAGCTTAATTTTTTTTTTTAATTTAAATTTCAAATTTAATAAAATTAAAATCAAATAGTATTATTTTATTTAAATAAATTAAAATAAACTTAGGTAAAACTTTTTATTAATTTAAATGAAATTATTAACTAAACTATTTTAGTTTTAATTTTAGGGCCCTTTAGTACTCATGTAGGGCCCTGATCAAGTATGTTAAAGACCTCTTGAGGCCCTAGTCTTCCGTTTGGGACCATTAAAGGTCCAAGTCTAAAAAATAAAGGTCCAAGAAAAAAGAAGAAGGACCTTAATTGAGGTAACAAATTGAAAATATTTTTAAGTAGATTAAAAACATTTGTCTCTAGGACCCCTTTGATTCTTGTGTTATAAATATATCAAATATGTTAATAATTTTTCAATTTTCTAGTTTTTCTTTAAGTTTATTTTTGGCTGAGGGGCCTAAGGAGGGCTGCCGCCCTCGCCCTCACAGGCCTGTCCGCCTCTATGTCCAGAGATATTCATATTCAAAAGCAAGTAGGAGGTTGCAGATCAATAAATTACTTCTTC
This sequence comes from Microvelia longipes, assembly GCA_018340805.1. Classification (NCBI taxonomy): domain Eukaryota; kingdom Metazoa; phylum Arthropoda; class Insecta; order Hemiptera; family Veliidae; genus Microvelia; species Microvelia longipes. Next base: position 60,287,550 of record JACMZG010001863.1, read on the forward strand.
CAATTACCATAAATATAAGCTATCAAATTTTAAGGTTTTGAATTCTTTAAGCTATTATGGAGTGAAATGCAAAAGCTGTCATTTCTAGAAGTCAAATCTATGCCCTCATGTCAGATGTTTGGTCTAAAACGTGTCACCCATTAAAGTGCACATTCATCATAATATTCACTCATCCATAATCTAGCAGGTGCATAAACAGACGGCAACCTATCTTCCGACCATGGTGATCTACAAAGATTTAGAAATTCGGATCTTTAAGCACAAAATTGGGCGTCAAAATTATTGCTATTACAACACTTGACATCCCCCCTACCCCTATTTCCCTATCATAGGGGTAGGGGGAATGGCAAGTGTTGTGATAGCAATAATTTAGACGCCCAATTTTGTGATTAAAGACCTGAATTTCTAAATCTGTGCAGATCACCAAAGTCGGAAGATAGGTTGCCGTCTGTTAATGCAGCTACTCCTAATATAGGGGATATGGACACAAAATGTATTTTATTATACAGAAATCAAAAGAATGACGAAGCGTATTTTAGATCAGCATAGATTAACTATGCATCATCTCCATCAACCTGATCTATTATATCCTTATAAAACTTTATACGACTTTGTGGTCAGATATGTAATAAAAAATAGAATATAAAATCTATAAATATAATATAACCATAGAAACAGGTGATAATGCATATGTATTGTGGACAACATAATAGAGCTGGAGGGGGAATCACACAGCGGAGGGAGTGAAAAGCCAAGAAATGACGGCCCTATTGTAATATGGGGATATAAAGGACAATGGAACACAATGCACCTCCCCAGCAACAAAGCACTCCGGGGGGGCACCGCGTCTCGCAGGAGGGGCAACAAAGCGCTCCGGAGGGGGGCACCGCGTCTCATTATACACCACTTATCCATTCACTCCCTTTTAAAAACCAGGCCAGGCACCGTTTTAATTATCATATCTCCCTCCTCTTTAGAGAACAGAGTGGAAATCTCGTGGAAAGCTGGAAAATCATCCGGAGCAAACCCTTTCACCGGACTCCGACAATAAATTATTTTTACCAAAAAACAACAACAATCGACTAGAATAATCAAACTAAAAAACATTCTAAACAATAATAATACTGATACACAACACCCAATATTATCTACCCTTTCCACGGCTTCCCCTCCTAAGAGGGGGCTTGTATTGTCTTCAACAAAAGACTCTGCTTTCCATTCTTCTATTTAATTCACTAAAACAAAAAATGCTTTGAAAAGAAGAATCCGCAGAAGAGATAAAGCATTGAAACAAAAAGTTTTTGTATAAAAATCATAACAGATAAATAATAAGTTACAACCTCTTTTATACCCGAATAAAACCAGTTTGATGACAAAACTTACTAAGCACTAAAATGCAAATTCATGCTGCTGGTTTTCGATTCCAGATGATTCTAGAGAAAGTCTATCTTCCTTTATGAAGTTTCGTCATCATCAAGCTGCTGTCACATAGTAGCTACTCTATTGATGATTCTTTGTTTTAGTAAATTTTCGAGTGGGGAGAGGTGGAGTTTTCGGAGGGGGGACTCACTGATCAATTATATATACATATATATATATATATATATATTATATATATATATATATATATATATATATATATATATATATACCGTGCAAATTTTTGCTTCGGGAAATCACAAGAATAATATTCATGCAGCAATCTAGTCATTAAGAAATGTCTACGCATTACGAATTAAGTATGCAACACACCTACAATAATGTATTAACACATTAATGTATTACACGCATTCTTAAATAAATTTATTAATACGAATATATATATATATAATACTATATATATATATATATATATATATATATATATATATATATATATATATACCGGTTCAGATGTTAATTTTAACATGCTTTATAATTTTGAATCAAATAAAATCGGTCAGGAAAAAATAATACCTTTCAAAATGATCAAAAGTCGAAAAGCCGTAATAAATAACGGGAGTACCTAAATTACGGTTGGTTAGTTAGCAAAACCTGTCGAGTAGGGTGTCGTTTTTTATGTTTTTTGGGCTGCTGAATAAAATAAAACCGGTTCAGAGTCGATATGACCACTTAAAGTATTTGAGTACTTTAAGTAGTCATATCGACTCTTGGATTTGAGTCTCGCTTGGCTTTGAGGCCAGGTTTGAATCTTGGTATTTATTTACACAAGTGTACCGAATCTTTGCTCGTCATATTTACATGATATAAGTTAAGGACTACAAAATAATTCAGGCGCAGAGATCCTCAAGCCGGGCGAATTTTCTTGCTTAAGCAACAATTCTTGCTTAAGCTTCCGGTTTGTGCTTTATAATGTGAGTAGTAGCGTCGCAACTTGTTATTTAATTTTTCAACAAAAAAAAAGTGCGCAATAAATTAGTATAACTAGAGCTCTAAATGAGCGCAAATATGCTGTTAAGTGCCGATTTTGGAACGATGACTATAAACAATGACGATGACAATGACGATGACTAAATAATTAAATGAAAAGTCTCTCCGCAAAATAAAAAACTTTATTGGCAAAGCGCTTTCAACCTAGCTAGAGGTCATCTATATATCTAAGAAGACGAATCTAATATCTAAAGCTAAATCATAGACTCACTCGTCTTCCTTTTATTTCTTCAACGGTTATGCACTGATGATGGCCTCTAGCTAGGTTGAAAGCGCTTTGCCAATAAAGTTTTTATTTTGTGGAGAGACTTTTCATTTAATTATTTATGATGAACTCCATTCACGCTCATTCTCAAGATGTGATGACTATATAGTGTCTTATAATCTGTGAGACAAATATGACATTTTTTCTGAAAAATAAAAAGTTGTGAAGCTACTGTTCAGGTTCTAAGGATATGCCCTATAAACATTGCACACATTGAAAAAAAGACTTCACAGAGATTTAAAATTTAATTGTTTTTCCAGATCTGGTTTTGAGTGTGGCTATTCTACCCCTGAGTACTAGGAAAGTCTCACCCCCTCTCCCAGAAGGGTGGCTTTTACGCTTTTAAGTACCGTAAAAAAATTAAGGTATATTTATATATTCGACATAATAAAATATTAAGTTTGTACTAGCGTATACTAGCGTATTTGTTTTTAAAAATATTTTTAATGTATAACGAGCAAATTTATAACAATCATGAAAAATAACTTGAAACTTTTACTAATATTCATAATGTCTTGAATATTACATATATTGAATAATATATATTCATAGTGTATGTTTTTTTTTGTATGTTATGTAAATTATTTTTAGTATTAACCCTTTTATGTACTATATAGACCCAGGTACAATCACTATTTTTTTATCTCTTTTTCTCTGTAATTTTGTACATTCAAAAATATTATTTGTACTTCTTGTTAAAAAAAATAATAAACATTTATTTATTTATTCATAAACTTCGTTTTAAACGCAAGTACAAACGAATTACTTTACTAGCGTATAAAGCTATGTCGAAAAATTCAACTATTTTTAAAATAAAATTTTAAATTTTAAAACCAATTGATAATTTCAAGGATCAAAACTGCCATATTTCAATTAGAAAATTTGCGAGAATGACTTTAAAAAATCGGGTAAGGAACTTTTTTCCATAACATCAGATTCGCTATGCTCATCCCTTCTGCTACGGATTCGCTTCGTTCGTCCTCAGAATATGCAACTCATTAAATTTATACTGTAACACGGCCTTTGGACTCGTTCCACTCGTCTTCAGAAAGTAAATACATCCGTTTCATTCTCAGCGGTCACCCATCGAGAAACGAGCCACGCTTGATACTGCTTAACTGTATGATCTAACAAACATCAAGGAAATGCTTGACATACTACTCCAGTTAATACTATAATGGCCAGTTTTACCATAGCCATACCACTCAACTCATAAATGAGAACGCTATAATTTAGCGAGCACGGAATATCGATATGGTATGACGATACATGGAAGACTTATACCCCTATCATGGATTAAATTCAACATACATATGATATGAAATAACGAAACATTTTCTTACATATTTGTCAATTCATGCATACTTCCCCTAAAATAAATGGCTGGGAGCAAATGTCACTCACCAAGATAGTCTTTCACGAAGAGCAAACCTTGTTCTAACTTAAAATGTCGGCACACAAAGATTAATGAGATCCGTAGCCACCAGGATTTCTTTGTCCCGTTAAAACTGTTTTTAAAAACAATTTAAACTTTCAAAAGGAATTTATGGAAAACTGGGGACGACAATTGCTTGTTATGAAAGAGAGGTCAAGAAGGAGAAGTTTTAGCCAAGTTGGAAGAATAGATGTGCCGAGCTTATTGTGTCCCGGTGGACATTGTCCCCAACAGACCGGGACACGGACTCTCTATCAATACCTGCATATTAATCAGTCCCCCAAACAAGACAACTTGAGTCTTAACAATAAAGCCCCAGGGAAAGAGCGACAAAGGAGAAGTCTGGACAAAGGGAACAGCATAAAGGAATTCTGGGGATCTGATTTATATCTGTGAGGCAAAGTGGACATTCACAAACTCCTTTCTCAATACAATACCCCTTCCTGCTTATCCTCAAATACCCCATTTACATACAATAAGTCAGCGTAAACAATTGCTGAAGTACGATGATAGTTTTATTCTTAATTATTAATTAAGAAAAATATTTCTAATTTTCCATTATTCAGACATAAATATCAGACTAGAAGTCAAGGCGATGAGAATAGTTGCGCCTAGCTGCAGAACATCAGCTGCGTGTAATCACAGTGCTTTCACAGCTCCTAGACTGTACAATAACTCGCCCATACATATTCTTTCTACTATCTTTCTGTTTTCTAGGTCCTTACAAGACCTTTAAAAAATAAGTTAAAAAAATTCTTAGGTACCTAATTAGGCAATACAATTATTTTTTCTCTTTTGTTTGTTTAACTTTGTTGACTTAAATTTATAAATGTATACTTTTTTTATGCTTTTTACTTTATTTAATTAGATATAGGAGTAGATATAAGCATTAGATATAAGGAGTAGACTCGTGTCGCGCACAAGCCTTGAGCTTATGCGACAACAAATGGTCAATATATATATTTTATTTATTTGTAATTTAACCTTTGTAAACAGGTATTTTTATGTAAATAAATGATTTATTTATTATTTATTGAATTTGTTTAAAAAATCGATAAAACGTACTTTGTAAAAATAATGCCTTTCGGTAGCAAATAATTTACAATCAGCGATTAATTATGTCATTTTTAATTTAATATTGTATTGATAACATTATTGCCCTGGAGTGAGTACAAAATCCGTTTAAGAGGTCCCCAACAACGTAAAAAACGTTTATATAAATATATATTATATATATATATATATATATATATATATATATATATATATATATATATATATGTATATATCTATATATATATTTATATATATAAACATGGAAAAGACTCCATTTTTGTTAAGACACTCGATGGTCCTTCTAGCATTAATTACGACGCCTTCTCTTTGACGACTGTATGTTAAGAGGGGAAGTTTTGAACTCTCTGAGGGACTGCACCTCGCAGTGTCAGGGGAGATATAACATATCGAATGTTTTCAGTGAACTAATAAGGTCAGAGTGATGAAATGTCACATGTGTAACACACCACATGCATAATGTCACATCCTCAGAGAATTACTCCCAATAGTGCTTTCACGAATCTATAAAATTATTTAAAAATTGATTTTTCGTAAAACGGCGCCTTCGAAGATAGTGGCCGCGTGACCTTCTGTTATAATCGATATTAATTTAAATTCAAAAACGCAAAACATTTCAGAAAATTCAACTATTCAAAAGTCAACTAATTTCTATTCACTAATTTATTTCAAGCCAATTTTTATATTGTAAGTAAAATTTCAACATTTACCTAACCACGCCAAGGAGTATCACCACTGGGTGATTCCTCTATCAAGCCCAAGTCACTTTTACCAACATTAGCACTATATGTCAAATACATTTATTGTAGACAATAATCAATAAAGTTAAAAAAAAAAAAAGCTTTAAGCGAATTCCCAAAAGAAGTATGGGCTTATTATGTTAGGGTTATGAAGGCAGGGAGGTGGATTTTGTGAAAGAGTGGACCTAATATACATATATTCTGATCAAGTATATATATATAATATATATATATATATATATAATATATATATATATATATATTATATATATATATATATATATATATACACATGTACTACTGTGTATGGCTAACAAATAATTACGTCCGGGTTTTATCCATTGACATACATAGCATAATAATCTAAAGTAATCACATTTTATGACTTAAACATTTGAAAATTTGCTTACATCATAGACGAATTCCACTTATTTAAACTAGTTAAATTACTAACTGATTCATGTGGCCGCGAAGCGGCTCCTGGCGCTGAGACCGCGGAGCGGCCAAGAGGCCTAAGGGTTCTGTTTATTTGATGTTAGAGCAGATAACATCAGTTTTCCAAAATAAATCTGGTTGAATAAGACGCGAACACGTCAAGAGAAACTGTAGTTTTCTACTCTAGTTGTTTAGGAGTGTATCGCCCTACCCTTATAATAATAATAATAAAGCCCTTTTAGAGTTTTGCGGCTCATCAGGGATAAACCCCCTGCGGGAACCACCTCGGGTGGTAGTAGCAACCGTTACGTGTAAAGTGAATTCTAAAGTTGGCGATAATTTATGTAAACAATAATTTTATATAAACTAAGAGCGTAACCTAGGATGCGAACCACAGACCTCTGTGGTGTAAAGGTCAGTGTATGGACTAACGCTTTAACGACCTCGGCCACGGAGGCGGTTACCGCCCTACCATATAGAGGAGTATTTAACTGGTTTATTCTATTACAACACTTCCACGGTGTGTCCCTTTTATGTAACTTCTTTATTTGGTTGCCGATAATATTTTTTTTTAATAATAAAAAGATAATTAATGGGTTATCCGGAAGGATTTCTTCCTTGGGAAGTGATTTAAAATGCTAACCTAAAGCACCTAACTAAAATGATAATAAACACGAGCTCAAATTTGTCATGAGAATACTTCTCTCAATCCTTTTACCTGTTTTATGTAAATACTATTACAGTAACAAAAGAAACGGCCCCCCCCCCCGACCCACCTGTGGTGTTAGGGAACCATCAAATGAATGTGCTTCAGATGGCCCTAAACCTGAGTGCTCCTTAATGCGAGCTAATTTATATCACTAGTAATGTTCTATACTAAGACTTGTCACACAATTCAGAAGCAACAAATCTAAAACGATTTCTACCATCAATAGGAAGATATTTCTGGGGCGGAATTCAGCAAGCCGAGCGAATTTTCTTTGAAATCGGTTCTTCTTTAATCCATTATTCTGAAATAAGTACAGATTTTTTTCGAATGTCCCAGTGGTGTACAAGTTAGTACGTGCGCCTGCCACCAAGATAGTCCAATTCCGGACGGGGCCTCTATATAAGGGATGGAAATTCTTTCACGTGCCGTCTTTCAAAAGGGACGTTAAGACAGTGGTTCTGTGCCTGTGCGATGTCAGGTACTCGTAATAGATCCCTAACCCTAAATAGACCATGGTTTAGGAAATATTTAGTACCTATATATACCTAGTATAGTACCTATATACCTACAGAGTAATAAAATAAGTCACTCCACTGGTGTCAACAATTTATTTAAAATAAAGCGTAACCGGCTTTCAACCAACTAAAGGTCATCATCAGTGCCTAACAAAAAAATAAATAAAAGAAATTACAAAATGGTAAAAAACAAAAATCTAAAACTAAGTTAAAATATAAAAGCCCCCTCTTCAATGCGAAGTTAGTCTAATAACAGTCAACAGTAAGAAAAAGACTCAAAACCTAGCTTCCTAACACCTCACCGATATGTTTTATCTTTTTATTCTTTTGTCAAACAAATGTCACAAAGGTTGTCTCTTGCAATGCTTTTTAGGGTGCTGTAAAAAATTGTCCGGAGTCGATACCATCACAGAAAGTAATAAAAGCCAGGGTTCCCAGGTTCGAATCTTTGTACTGGCAATAATTTTTTATCGTGGCACACATGTTCGCACGCCGGGCGAATTTTCTTGGAAATCTTTGGTTCCGTGGCATCTACCTCTTATGTCACCCTCGTTAGCATAATGTCTAAGACAGACAGGACAAAAATACTCCCATGGAACACAGTTATACTTGGCAGAATA
>JACMZG010001863.1:60295782-60326299 GCA_018340805.1 Microvelia longipes
CTTTACTTACCAGTTTCACAGCGCATGGTTTCAGAGTAGTTGTTGTTGGTTTACGTGTTGTTGTTTTAGTTGATGGCTTAGGTGTTGTTTTGATTGGTGGTATTTTGACTTTCTCAACACAACCTTTTATCAGCAATTTCACTTTAATCACTTTAGTTACTTCAAACTTGACAATCACTTTCTTTACATAATGATGTGGTTTTTTCAAAACGTTCTCAAATCATCAATAATTGTTTTCAATGATACTTTAATTGTTTTCTTTACAGGTCGTTTAACATTTGGTTTTATGAATTTTCGTTTATGAATTACAATTGTAACAGACTTGAAGTATTTGCTCAATTTGTCACCTGGATTTACCGATATTACTTTCAATCCGACTGATGTGATTCTATTTGGTTTATTTGTCTAGTGCCTTTTACGATATTGACAACAATTGTGTGTTTTTTGCCAGGTTTAAATTCGACACCTTGTTTTGGATTTTTCCAATCAGGTCTCAATTTTTTAATATCTTTCTTGGAAATCTTTGGTTGAACTGTAATCTTTGTCAAATCTCCATCTTTACTTACCAGTTTCACAGCGCATGGTTCAGAGTAGTTGTTGTTGGTTTACGTGTTGTTGTTTTAGTTGATGGCTTAGGTGTTGTTTTGATTGGTGGTATTTTGACTTTCTCAACACAACCTTTTATCAGCAATTTCACTTTAATCACTTTAGTTACTTCAAACTTGACAATCACTTTCTTTACATAATGATGTGGTTTTTTCAAAACGTTCTTCAAATCATCAATAATTGTTTTCAATGATACTTTAATTGTTTTCTTTACAGGTCGTTTAACATTTGGTTTTATGAATTTTCGTTTATGAATTACAATTGTAACAGACTTGAAGTATTTGCTCAATTTGTCACCTGGATTTACCGATATTACTTTCAATCCGACTGATGTGATTCTATTTGGTTTATTTTGTCTAGTGCCTTTTACGATATTGACAACAATTGTGTGTTTTTTGCCAGGTTTAAATTCGACACCTTTTGGATTTTTCCAATCAGGTCTCAATTTTTTAATATCTTTCTTGGAAATCTTTGGTTGAACTGTAATCTTTGTCAAATCTCCATCTTTACTTACCAGTTTCACAGCGCATGGTTTCAGAGTAGTTGTTGTTGGTTTACGTGTTGTTGTTTTAGTTGATGGCTTAGGTGTTGTTTTGATTGGTGGTATTTTGACTTTCTCAACACAACCTTTTATCAGCAATTTCACTTTAATCACTTTAGTTACTTCAAACTTGACAATCACTTTCTTTACATAATGATGTGGTTTTTTCAAAACGTTCTTCAAATCATCAATAATTGTTTTCAATGATACTTTAATTGTTTTCTTTACAGGTCGTTTAACATTTGGTTTTATGAATTTTCGTTTATGAATTACAATTGTAACAGACTTGAAGTATTTGCTCAATTTGTCACCTGGATTTACCGATATTACTTTCAATCCGACTGATGTGATTCTATTGGTTTATTTTGTCTAGTGCCTTTTACGATATTGACAACAATTGTGTGTTTTTTGCCAGGTTTAAATTCGACACCTTGTTTTGGATTTTTCCAATCAGGTCTCAATTTTTTAATATCTTTCTTGGAAATCTTTGGTTGAACTGTAATCTTTGTCAAATCTCCATCTTTACTTACCAGTTTCACAGCGCATGGTTTCAGAGTAGTTGTTGTTGGTTTACGTGTTGTTGTTTTAGTTGATGGCTTAGGTGTTGTTTTGATTGGTGGTATTTTGACTTTCTCAACACAACCTTTTATCAGCAATTTCACTTTAATCACTTTAGTTACTTCAAACTTGACAATCACTTTCTTTACATAATGATGTGGTTTTTTCAAAACGTTCTTCAAATCATCAATAATTGTTTTCAATGATACTTTAATTGTTTTCTTTACAGGTCGTTTAACATTTGGTTTTATGAATTTTCGTTTATGAATTACAATTGTAACAGACTTGAAGTATTTGCTCAATTTGTCACCTGGATTTACCGATATTACTTTCAATCCGACTGATGTGATTCTATTTGGTTTATTTTGTCTAGTGCCTTTTACGATATTGACAACAATTGTGTGTTTTTTGCCAGGTTTAAATTCGACACCTTGTTTTGGATTTTTCCAATCAGGTCTCAATTTTTTAATATCTTTCTTGGAAATCTTGGTTGAACTGTAATCTTTGTCAAATCTCCATCTTTACTTACCAGTTTCACAGCGCATGGTTTCAGAGTAGTTGTTGTTGGTTTACGTGTTGTTGTTTTAGTTGATGGCTTAGGTGTTGTTTTGATTGGTGGTATTTTGACTTTCTCAACACAACCTTTTATCAGCAATTTCACTTTAATCACTTTAGTTACTTCAAACTTGACAATCACTTTCTTTACATAATGATGTGGTTTTTTCAAAACGTTTCTCAAATCATCAATAATTGTTTCAATGATACTTTAATTGTTTTCTTTACAGGTCGTTTAACATTTGGTTTTATGAATTTTCGTTTATGAATTACAATTGTAACAGACTTGAAGTATTTGCTCAATTTGTCACCTGGATTTACCGATATTACTTTCAATCCGACTGATGTGATTCTATTTGGTTTATTTTGTCTAGTGCCTTTTACGATATTGACAACAATTGTGTGTTTTTGCCAGGTTTAAATTCGACACCTTGTTTTGGATTTTTCCAATCAGGTCTCAATTTTTTAATATCTTTCTTGGAAATCTTTGGTTGAACTGTAATCTTTGTCAAATCTCCATCTTTACTTACCAGTTTCACAGCGCATGGTTTCAGAGTAGTTGTTTGTTGGTTTACGTGTTGTTGTTTTAGTTGATGGCTTAGGTGTTGTTTTGATTGGTGGTATTTTGACTTTCTCAACACAACCTTTTATCAGCAATTTCACTTTAATCACTTTAGTTACTTCAAACTTGACAATCACTTTCTTTACATAATGATGTGGTTTTTTCAAAACGTTCTTCAAATCATCAATAATTGTTTTCAATGATACTTTAATTGTTTTCTTTACAGGTCGTTTAACATTTGGTTTTATGAATTTTCGTTTATGAATTACAATTGTAACAGACTTGAAGTATTTGCTCAATTTGTCACCTGGATTTACCGATATTACTTTCAATCCGACTGATGTGATTCTATTTGGTTTATTTTGTCTAGTGCCTTTTACGATATTGACAACAATTGTGTGTTTTTTGCCAGGTTTAAATTCGACACCTTGTTTTGGATTTTTCCAATCAGGTCTCAATTTTTTAATATCTTTCTTGGAAATCTTTGGTTGAACTGTAATCTTTGTCAAATCTCCATCTTTACTTACCAGTTTCACAGCGCATGGTTTCAGAGTAGTTGTTGTTGGTTTACGTGTTGTTGTTTTAGTTGATGGCTTAGGTGTTGTTTTGATTGGTGGTATTTTGACTTTCTCAACACAACCTTTTATCAGCAATTTCACTTTAATCACTTTAGTTACTTCAAACTTGACAATCACTTTCTTTACATAATGATGTTTTTTTCAAAACGTTCTTCAAATCATCAATAATTGTTTTCAATGATACTTTAATTGTTTTCTTTACAGGTCGTTTAACATTTGGTTTTATGAATTTTCGTTTATGAATTACAATTGTAACAGACTTGAAGTATTTGCTCAATTTGTCACCTGGATTTACCGATATTACTTTCAATCCGACTGATGTGATTCTATTTGGTTTATTTTGTCTAGTGCCTTTTACGATATTGACAACAATTGTGTTTTTTTGCCAGGTTTAAATTCGACACCTTGTTTTGGATTTTTCCAATCAGGTCTCAATTTTTTAATATCTTTCTTGGAAATCTTTGGTTGAACTGTAATCTTTGTCAAATCTCCATCTTTACTTACCAGTTTCACAGCGCATGGTTTCAGAGTAGTTGTTGTTGGTTTACGTGTTGTTGTTTTAGTTGATGGCTTAGGTGTTGTTTTGATTGGTGGTATTTTGACTTTCTCAACACAACCTTTTATCAGCAATTTCACTTTAATCACTTTAGTTACTTCAAACTTGACAATCACTTTCTTTACATAATGATGTGGTTTTTTCAAAACGTTCTTCAAATCATCAATAATTGTTTTCAATGATACTTTAATTGTTTTTTTTACAGGTCGTTTAACATTTGGTTTTATGAATTTTCGTTTATGAATTACAATTGTAACAGACTTGAAGTATTTGCTCAATTTGTCACCTGGATTTACCGATATTACTTTCAATCCGACTGATGTGATTCTATTTGGTTTATTTTGTCTAGTGCCTTTTACGATATTGACAACAATTGTGTGTTTTTTGCCAGGTTTAAATTCGACACCTTGTTTTGGATTTTTCCAATCAGGTCTCAATTTTTTAATATCTTTCTTGGAAATCTTTGGTTGAACTGTAATCTTTGTCAAATCTCCATCTTTACTTACCAGTTTCACAGCGCATGGTTTCAGAGTAGTTGTTGTTGGTTTACGTGTTGTTGTTTTAGTTGATGGCTTAGGTGTTGTTTTGATTGGTGGTATTTTGACTTTCTCAACACAACCTTTTATCAGCAATTTCACTTTAATCACTTTAGTTACTTCAAACTTGACAATCACTTTCTTACATAATGATGTGGTTTTTTCAAAACGTTCTTCAAATCATCAATAATTGTTTTCAATGATACTTTAATTGTTTTCTTTACAGGTCGTTTAACATTTGGTTTTATGAATTTTCGTTTATGAATTACAATTGTAACAGACTTGAAGTATTTGCTCAATTTGTCACCTGGATTTACCGATATTACTTTCAATCCGACTGATGTGATTCTATTTGGTTTATTTTGTCTAGTGCCTTTTACGATATTGACAACAATTGTGTGTGTTTTTTGCCAGGTTTAAATTCGACACCTTGTTTTGGATTTTTCCAATCAGGTCTCAATTTTTTAATATCTTTCTTGGAAATCTTTGGTTGAACTGTAATCTTTGTCAAATCTCCATCTTTACTTACCAGTTTCACAGCGCATGGTTTCAGAGTAGTTGTTGTTGGTTTACGTGTTGTTGTTTTAGTTGATGGCTTAGGTGTTGTTTTGATTGGTGGTATTTTGACTTTCTCAACACAACCTTTTATCAGCAATTTCACTTTAATCACTTTAGTTACTTCAAACTTGACAATCACTTTCTTTACATAATGATGTGGTTTTTTCAAAACGTTCTTCAAATCATCAATAATTGTTTTCAATGATACTTTAATTGTTTTCTTTACAGGTCGTTTAACATTTGGTTTTATGAATTTTCGTTTATGAATTACAATTGTAACAGACTTGAAGTATTTGCTCAATTTGTCACNATAAAATAAATTATTATATCATTCATTTTATATTTTTAATAAGTTTCACACTTTAACCGTTAGGGCCTCTCTAGTAATAATATCTCTATGTTTCTATATAGTAAGCAGACTATTCTTCTTTTAAACTTTTGGTTCTCAACCACCTCCTTATCATCTCCCAGTTCTAAATGATCTTAAAATGCTCCTCGTTGGTCGGTAACCCCCAACTTCGAAGTTGATATTAAGTGGTTAAGTAAAGTATGTCACTATCTTCTTTTGAAAGAAAATATTCTTCCAGTAAAGTAAGAGGAATAGGAAGATAGTACCCTCCTTCAAGTTTTTAAAAACTCGTTAACATGTTGCTTATCATTCACTCCCTTATCACTGACTCTCTTATCATTTAATAAGCAAAATAAATTATTGTTGGTTTCGCTTCTTCGATATTTTACATGAAAATTGTCATGTAAAAATAAGAAAGTCTTGATTTTAATATTGTCGAATGGACTAAGACAGGGTTACGTTAAGTGTGGCCCGTGAGCTAATGGACAAAATATTGAACAAACAAACATTAATTACTTAATTTTAATGCTAGTAGTAGTAATATGGGGGAGTGGTAGTAACTACCAGGCAAGTAGCCACGTGGTTAGGCCCTTTTGCCAGCTCCCTAAGATAGTGTTCTACTCCTTTAATTTCAAGTGTAGGTATATTGTCATCTAATCTAGACAGAAGAGCCGTGAATTTCTATGGTTCCTCTCATGCTTTTTCAAGCAATCATACATATTTACACTGACTCTTATAGTCTAGTGAAAACTGGGAAACAACACGTGTTCTCACTGTTAAACCAAACTTCCTCACACTTTAAACTAGAAGGCAGAAACAGTATAGTATTATAATGAATCTACTATGAGGGTCCTAAATTTTGCCTATACAAAGTTTCATTTAGGGTAAGGGATCTTTAACGAGTACCTGACAACGTACAGGCTCGAGACCACCGGCTTTACGTCCCTTCTGAAGGACGTGGTACGCAGAATTTTTATCCCTCTCATAAAAATCCTAGAGGCCCGTGCTGGGATTGAACCCATGACTAAAGTCCATTCATTCTGTATATTGGCCGCGTACCTTAACCACTACACCACGGGTGACCTTAATTTTAATGCTATTATAAATAATAATTATAATAATAGTTATCATAAATTAAAGGAACAAAGAAGAGTCTCTCCAACAAATTACTGTCCTGCTAGCACTATAGTTCCAACTCTCTCGCATAAATACGCTAGGAGCTAAGATTACAACAGACACACACACACACACATACCCACAGACAATATTGACAGAACCATTCAGAATGTTTTAAAAACACCTAAAAAGGTTAACACATAAAGCTTGTATTGTACATTACAATTATTACAATTATTCAGAATGTTTTAAAACACATTACTGTATGTACATTACAATTAGTACATTACAAATTCAGAATGTTTTAAAAACACATTAGCTTGTATTGTACATTACAATTATTACAATTACAATTAGTACATTACAATTATTCAGAATGTTTTAAAAACACATTAGCTTGTATTGTACATTACAATATTACAATTACAATTAGTAATTTACAATTATTCATTTTTAAAAACACATTAGCTTGTATTGTACAATACAATTAGCAATTAGTACATTACAATATTCAGAAACACATTAGCTTGTATTGTACATTAAAATTATTCAGATGTTTAAAAACACCTAAAAGGTTAACACATAAAGCTTGTATTGTACATTACGGAGATAAAGGTCATAAGTTGAACTTTTTGGAGAACTTAGAGATATTCAGAAGTCAAGACACTGTTGGTGATCTGAATTTGAATGAAAGAGGGGAGCGAACGCCGCTTATCAATGTGCTACTACGAGCGCCCAAAGAGACTAAAACTATTAGAGGGAGACCCGTTTAACACAGTGATAAGGGGTCTGGAAAAGTGAAACGTTTCCATAGGTGCCCTAACTGTACTTACCCCCACTATAGTCTCCCTAGAGAGAGCGAACTACTCCCATCCCCCTACAACGTCTACGGAGCACATATTTATACACCCAAAGAGACTAAAACTTTGACGTCACCAATGTACCGTTACGGCACCTAGCTACCCAAGGAATGATAAGAGCTGTCGTATCCTCCCTCTAATAGTTTTAGTCTCTTTGCGAGCGCCGCACCCTGCATCCACCAGTATATTTCTTGTTTCAAGCCTACTCAAACCTTCTTGATTTTGTTTTATATTTAAAACTACCTTTTGCAACACTTTTATCTCAGCTCAACGGTAATATTTCTATTTATTCTTTTTTAATTTATTTATTTATTTACATATTAGTATTTATTTTTATTTATTTATATTTTAATTATCGCTCCATTTCTGTAATTTATCTGTTTCTTTGGTATATTTTTGTAATTTTTTTATGTATAGTTTGTTTTGACATTTTTTGTCTTATATATTTAATAGGCACTGATGATGACCTCTTGTTAGGTCGAAAGCGCTCTGCTTTACTTTTAATAAAATCTAAAACTGTGGAGAGACTTTTTATACTTTCGTTCTATTACGATGGACTCCATTTATGCTCATTCTCAAACACCTAAAAAGGTTAATTCAGGTAAAATTCCGGTTTCAGATTTTTCGCAAACACAATTCTTCTTCAAAATACGGAAAAGACGGCATAAACGAGGATAAGTAGAAAAGAGAAAAAGCTCAAAGACAGCAGAAACAAGGTAAAAAATAAATTAAATCAATCACCAGGTAAAAAGTGAATGACTCAGCAAGTCTGGCTCGAGTACCTGTGTCAGGAGTCACGTTAAGTAAGGTAAGGTAAGTCTATTGTCAAGGGACGTATAAAGTGATAACCTGACACGTCTATTGTAGCAGACTTCTTTGCCAAGCTGTTATTATCCACTTCAAACTTCTATTCTTTTCACCTAATGCCTATTCATTTCCGTTAGTGTTTACAGCTGGGTATGAGGGTTTCTCATCACAGTATAAACTAAGATAAATATAAATTAAATAAACAGTCATTACGTCTCCATCTATTTCTGTTTTGTAACAAGTTCGGAAAACCGTATTTGTAAGAAAATAATGAAAGAGATATAAAAGAGTAGAAGAAAAGAAAGGAGAAAAGGAAATAATCAAGATATGAAGAGATTTGGGTTTAAAGCTCTTTCTCAGTGCAATATCAAGTTATGACTCTTTATTAAAAAATAAATAAATAAAATAAATAAATAAATAAAATAAATAATATATATATAAATAAATAAATAAATATAATATATATATATATATATATATATATATATATATATATATATATATTTATACGTGTGTTTTATAGTTATTATAATTAGATCATTTGATGCTACCGAGTTTAGCAAAACAAAAATAGTTGACACAATATAATTGTGCGAGAGACACCTAAGAAATGTAGCATTGAATTTTGCTTGTTACATTTCCGAGGTGTCTTTCGCAGAATTATATTGTGTTATTATAATTATTTAATACATTCATAACAACGGAGTCTGCCTCCGTTGCCGTGATCGTAAAGGCGTTCGATATCGGCACCGGAGGTCCGGGGTTCGCAGCCCGGGATATGCTCTAAGATTTTATGAATAGTATTTGTATTGAAATGATTTCGCCAACTTGAATTAATTCTTAGAGTGTAGTAGATGCAACCCACCTGAGGTGGTTCCCGCAGGGTGAATACCCTGATGGGCCGAAAGGCCCTAAAACGGGCATTTTATTTTTTATAACAACGGAGTGAAAGGGCCCAATACTCATAGAAAATCCCAAAAGAACTCCTAAAGACAAATGTTTTAAAATATTTTCAATATGTTACCTAAATCTAGGGTCATTAAGATCCTATTTATTTTACCTAGACTTTTAAGGACCCCTTAACGAAAGTAGGCTCTAACATATTTTTATTTAATTTTTTAATATAATGCTATGACGATTTGCAATTGTAAAAAAATACTTATACGCAAATAAAAATAAAAAAAAAATTATTTATTCATACTCAATCAATGCCCTAAAACAGCATCAAGAGGCTCTAGATGTTTATGTTTTTTAAGTAATTAAAAATATATTCTTAATTATAGATCTTTAAGGCCTCTATTCAATATGCCTGGACCTTTGAAGATCCTATAAAGGAAGACTATAAGGGATTCTAATTTTCTTTGACAAGTCCATCTAGATGTTTATGCATCAGCTTCATGGCTGAATATAAAATAGTGTTAAAACATGGCCTCGCTATGATTGCTTATCAACGCTGTCTTCGTCAGTAGACATACAAATTAATTCGACCGCCTAAACTCAAATTTAATTTTTTAATTATAACTAAAAAAGTTGAATTAATAATAAAATTAGTAATTTGCCAAATACCCAGTCAACTTGATTACTAGCAACTTTGCCCCCCCCCCTCTTAGTCTGATCTACTGATGAAAGGATTTCGAATTATTTTTTTTGGTGTGATACCCTTATAAAAACCACATAAAAAATATCAGATTTTGTTCGCTTTAAGATAAATTTCATTATGTTTTATATTTTAAGTAAAAAACTTCTCAGCCAATTCTTTCATTTACTTGTTTAAATTAAAATGAATAAAATAGGTTTAGAAGACAAGGGGGGTATTATTGGGGAAATTTCAGATAAAAGAAAACAATAACAATAAGAGGAGGGGGGATGGGGGATAGTTGATAAAATTTGAGAACACTCCCCTTCTACTTGTCTTTATTCAAAAAATATTTTAAAACGCTAATGTCGGTTTTTATTGTTTCTTAGATTTCAATGAAAGAGATTTGTAAGAAAGGGAAAGAACAGATAAAGGTCGAGAAAAGTATTGCGTTTACTCGAATCAACCGTGAAATAATTCAGACGAGAAAATCTTTCAACAAAATAACAGAGAGACAAAAAGTTTCAACAAAGATACAATACGGACAGAATGGGGTTATCAAAACTCCTCGCTAGGGGGCGTCGTAAAGAATAAAGTATTATTCAGGAAAAAAACGAAAGAAGGGAATGAATGGAAAAACTAAACAAAACCTGACAATGGTCAGGAAAACAATGAAAGAAAAATGAGGAGGTGATGAAAAGAATTTTCGAACAAAAGGAATAAAAACAATTGTCAAAAGGATGAAGACAACACACCGCCTGTATGAGCTTCGACTGTTTCAATATACTGTTTAGTAAACAGTGCTTTACAATAAGTTTCCTGATACAACTTTTCTTTTAACTAGACCCTAATATAAACCATCACAGGGCTAACCTGCTAGGAACCTGCAATATTCGGGTACTTATAGAACTTTCAAAACACACTATGATGAATAACACCACATGATAAAGGAAATTATTATATAAACTGATTAATGAAATATTTTTAAGAGTTTAGAACTCTATAACTTTGTCACAATGGAAGTAATAAGTTATCAAATGACCTACTACATCAGGGAATAGATCATTTCAACTAATTAAATTTTATCTTTAATTTAAAAGTTTAATTTAATAACAAAGCGTTTTCCAAACCTCCATATCCTTGCGGGTTTATTTTGAAAGCGAAGGGGGCGTAATCGGCCCAGCAATCAAGGCTGCCAACATCAGCCAACTGACTTATTGCTTAGGTAGTCTAAACTAATCTTTTTTAAATTTTAGGTTAAAGAGAAGAACAAATAGTGGCAATATTTTGCCACTATTTTTTCAAGAAGACATTGAGACTGCTCTAGGATTGCCGATGAAATTTAGCTGTCCAATTAATTCTCAAACGTTTATTTATACTTAAGAATAGTTAACAATAATGACTAGGATGTTGTATAGCAATATTAAAGATTATAACATTTATATAATATATCTACTGCCCACCAGTGGCGTAGCAAGCTCACAAAACGCCCTCCTGCGAAATACTAAATGCGCCACTTAGCATAGCATATATATACATACTATATATAATATATAATTATATATATATATATATATAGATATATATATATATATATATATATATATATATATATATATATATATATATATTGTTTTACAGACACGTCTTGTAAAAACTTCTAAAATAATAGTAATTGATACATAAACTTATTTAGAATTTTACGTAAAATTCTAAATGCTTTGTAATTTTTAAGAGGAAGTTCAAAAATAAACAATTAAAAATGAAAAAAAATGTTTTAAATGAATTGATTCATTTATTAAAATTGTTCATCAAAGCGTTAAAGTCTATTAATTTAGCGAATTTTCTTTGACCAAATGTTTGAATAAAAAATGCTACAAAAATCAAACCTAGAATAACAGAAACCCTAGTAAAAACCAGGTTTGGGTGACGTCAGGTTTAGGGGGCATTGAGCGTGGTCATTGCTTTATAGGTGACCGCTGAGAATGCATTTACTATTGCAGTATAAATTTGAAGAACTGTATTTCTAAGGACGAGCGAAGCGAGTCCAAAGCAGGGAGGATGAGTGTAGCAAATCCGATGTAATGAGAAAAAGTTCTGAGATACCCCCGTACCTAATTTTTTTTGTACAAATGGACCTCCTGCAGGACTGCACCAGTCACGGTCGGAGGCCGTGTAGCCCTGATACCTACGCCCCTACTGCCCACGCATTAGCAAATCCATTTAAAAATTCCTCATCCAAAATATATGAATACGTAAAAGCGGGTAAGTTGTTAAAAAATCTCATGTTAAAACAAAAGGCCATTGGCCTGTTGGTCGTTACGCGACCATATTAATGTAGTCCAGTCTCACTTTATAGCATCATTAGTTTTAGCGAATTTTCTTCTTAAAAATGTCGCTTATGAAGTTGTTCGGATGACGGAAGTTGTTTGTAAGTGGCGTCTTGCCACAAGAGAGTAGTTGTAAATGTTAGCCTCATAAAGTTGGATAAATATATCAAGTTTCAGCTCGATCCAATCAGTTTTAGATCTTTAGTGGATATTTAGTACGTTCACACACACTTTAGATCCGCGTATCGTATAGAGTACGATCTCTCAATACGGTAATTTAAGCTGTATGAATCTTGCGGAGGGGAACCGATCGCATACGCTAGAACTAGGGAGATGGAATCTGAATGGATCCCCCGATACGCTGTCTTTTTGTGTGTGTACCTTTAGAGACGATCGTATTTAACGGATAACCTTCTCGTCGAACTTTTATTTCACTTTATTTCACTTCTATATAACCGTTTTTGATCAAATAACTTTTGGAATATTGTTTTTTTTAGTGTAA
Organism: Microvelia longipes; assembly: GCA_018340805.1. Classification (NCBI taxonomy): domain Eukaryota; kingdom Metazoa; phylum Arthropoda; class Insecta; order Hemiptera; family Veliidae; genus Microvelia; species Microvelia longipes. Next base: position 60,308,373 of record JACMZG010001863.1, read on the forward strand.
CTTTATTATTATGCAAAGAAATTTAATTAAATATATGTTTTGTTTTAAATTTCCTTATAACCAAAAGTGAAGCTTCACTATACAAGACGCCATGTTTTGGCGGGATCAGTTATCACTCGATCGACTAAACAAATACGCTGCAAGAACCGTGAAGTTAGTTGACCGTATTGTATACGTATTCTAAACGATACGCGGATCTAGAGTGTGTGTGAACGTACTAATTGATAGATAGATTTGTAAATGGATGAAAATAAAGATTTATTATTATTATTAGAAACTTTTGCTTATTTATTAATGCGATGGTAATATTATTTAATAAACAATAAATTTCTGTACCTTAATTTGATTGATATTTGTTACAAGTTTTATGTTGATCCAAGAAAACAATCTAAAGTTATGGTTCAAACACACACACAAATATATATATATATAGCACTGGTTTTTAAACAATTTAAACACTATTGAAACATTAAAGTACCTTTATGCGGTTCCGAATTATTTAAACAGCTTGTACCGTGATATTCATATTCGAATAACGTATTATACAGTTTACACTGGTTATTCGGAGGAAATATTTAAATTTTAGTGTTATCATGGACAGGGTTTATTTTAAGTAATAGGAATGAAATGAATTACCTGAGACTTGTCAACATTCTGGTCCATATCCGTTCTTAAATATTCCTGTAACAAAAGTAACAGTCATCATTGCAAGACGTTTTTTTAATATTTTAAAAGATGGGCCGTTCTAAAACCCAGTTTCGATCAGCTTAAATCAATCCAGAGCAGTGGGGGTCACAGATGTGATAGAGGTCTATAGTTAGTTCTTTTATTAAAGACCCTATGATATAGAGATATAATGCATATAGGGATGGCTATAAGGTGAAATCTTAAGAACTAGGTTTGTCTAAATGTGAAATTTACAATCAGGTAAGTTAGGTTATTTAAGGTTTCATTAGTCCCCTCATACACTTATATCTCCCACTCCTAGGCACTGTAAGGTTTCGTAAGGTCAAAGAGACTAATACTATTAGAGGGAGTACAGGACCTGATTAACACAGTAATAAGGGGTCTGGAAGTGAGACAGTTTCCATAGGTGCCGTAACTGTACTTACCTCTACTTTAGTCTCCCTAGAGAGAGACTAGATACTCCTCATCCCCTCTACAACTTCTATTGTAGCATGCACTCTACTAACGGCGGACATTTCTCAGTGATGCCACATTAAACCACTTTATTCACAACTAACAATTAAAGAATACATGCAATAGATAATAATTAAAACATATTTTAAATTCATTTTACTTGATTTAAAACAAAATAGTCGAAAAATAATGTAATATTTACGTGAAATTGTAATTATTATGAAAAATAAAAAAAAAATGACGTCACCAATGTACTGTTACGGCACCTAGCTACCCAAGGAATGATAAGAACTGTTGTATCCTCCCTCTAATAGTTTTAGTCTCTTTGCGTAAGGTACAGTAAGGTAATAGATGACATAACAAGATTAACCTGCTGCTATTTGCTAACCTAATAATGGATTTAATATTAACTGACTTTTAAAATTATATTAAAGACTTTAATTATTTCAAAATTAATATATAAACATACGAACAATACAATATTATATTGCTTAATAATACGAACAATACAATATTATATATTGCTTAATAGTACGAACAATACAATATATATATTGCTTAATAATACGAACAATACATATTTATATTGCTAATATTACGAACAATACAATATTATATGCTAATAATACGAACAAATTACAATAGTTATATTGCTTAATATACGACAATACAAATTATTGCTATATATACAAATTATATATTGCTTAATAATACAACAATTATTATATATTGCTTAATAATACGAACAATACAATATTATATATGCTTATAATGAGATATATATATTGCTTAATAATACGAACAATACAATATTATATTATTGCTTATAATTAATATAACATACGAAATACAATATTATAATATTGCTTAATAATACGAACAATACAATATTATATATTGCTTAATAATACGAACAATAAATATTATATATTGCTAATAATACGAACAATACAATATTATATATGCTTAATAATACGAACAATACAATATTATATATTGCTTAATAATACGAACAATAGTAAAGAAATTAATTATTGTCAAAACCTCAATATAGTTATGGGTTTACTTTAAAGGCAAAGCGTCGTAACCGGCCTTATAGCGTAATCAGTATTAAAAGCTGCCGCAACATTCATTAGTTTAATACAGCTGACTATTGTCCTAATTGTACTCTTAGGACTGTCAGAATAAAATAAGCACTGACTGCTGTACACTCAGTGTAGGAAAAGTAAATAAATACAAGCCCTTTTTAGTCTATTTCAGCCTGGCTAATAGTATAAAGGACATAACGACATCTGTTCACATATCTTAACATAGAGACATATTATTAAAGGTGTGATAGTCTATTTTAAATTTGATTGTAACAATTATTGAACAGAATTTAATTTAAAACTTTTAAATTAACACGTACATATTAATGTTATAAAAAACTATTCAAATTAAAACTCATCTTAAATTATCAGTGTTGCCATTAAAATAAAACACAAAAAAGGTAAATCTTAGAGAGCTCATACGCAGTTATTCCGATTTTTATATTTTTGAGCCAGCTATCAGCTGATCACGCATGTCTGAATTTTTTACACGGGTTAGTATAGGAGTTTCCTTACTTGGTTCATGTACTACTTAAGTCTATGTCAACGTATTGTTAGGCCTGAAACATCATTTTGAGGCTCTTAGGGGCTCTGTGTAACCTCATTTAAACTACTTCCAAGAGCGAGGTAAGGTTATAATGAATCAATTGTCATTGGCGTTTTGATTTGTATTTTAAACGTTCTACTATATAAATTATGTAATTTTGTCCTGTTTGTTTTATTATGTAGATAGTCAAAGATGGCCAGGATATTTTTTGATGTTTCAAAATTAGCCCCACGTTGGGCGCCAAAAAAAAAAAAAAAAATTTATAACAATTAATTAAGCCCAACTCAGTTGGTAGTAGGGGCGAACTACCAAGTCTCTTCAAGACTTATCCTAACTTACCATAAATATTAAGCCTTCTTTAAAATCAAGAATAGGCTCATTCAAATTCATATAGAATCGTTTTAATAAAAATAAGGCGCCAGTTCTTTGCCTACTTCGTAGGGTGGGGAGAAGAACCAACCCCAGGCTCCAGTCCAAATTTCGATATAGGTTGATTTAAAACTTATATGACACAATAAAACACACTATTTTAAACATTGATTCATAATTTAAAACCAATAAAAATTAAATAAACTGTATTTAAATTAAAATAAACAAAAAAATTAAATTCGATAAGGTTTCTAACCTCCATAAGGCCTTCATATTTTATAAAATTGACATTATACCTGACGAATAAGTACTTATAGATTAACCTAGAATTAAACCTAAAAGTAGGTAAAAGTATTTATCCTGAGCTTGACTCTCCTTAAGCTTTATGATTGTGAGCAATATAACCAATATCTAATGAACTATGACAACTCTCTCAATAAAATGCCACATCAAATCCTCCGGTGCCAAAAACCCTAAAACCAAGAGCAACGAGAATTAGAACTTAAGAATTCTACAATTTTACATAAACCAAGAAAACTCTAGTTGAAAATGAAACATTAATCTAAAATGGAAACGGCCTTACCTTCAGAGAAGGGTTCCAAAACCAAACAAACTAATCCATAAATTTGGTAAAAAAAATAACTATGTTCCTCGATAAATCAGATGAAATAACTACTCAATTTCCATTGAACAAACTAACTTATAAAATAGAACTAATAAATTGGCCCGGGGGCCGAAGCCACCCGGGGCCTAACCAAAAAGAAGGTCCTTTTTTTCGACCACGTCTCCACTTCGGAGGCGTCACCATGGTTACCAACTGAAACTCAATTCCATAATTACCAAAATAAAATAAATCTAATAATAGAAGTAGGACTACCCCTAAATATAAACGAAACCTCAAAAAAAATGAATTTAGCAAAATGAACTTAAAATTAAATACTTAAATATTTTGAAAATTTCGGAACAAAACCATAACTTTTTGGAATCACCGAAATTAATACAAAATATAACGTTACAACCAACAGGGCCAAATAATAATATCTTAATGCCTCTTAACTCATAGGGTAGGTAGGTTAGGGTTAGTTAATTCAAAGCCCAGTATTGCCATTACAATCAGATTAAATCTCTATGCCTAGATAAAGGATTGTAATTTTTTAAACAAGTTCTTTATGGGCAAAAGTACACAATATTTATTTTGTGTGAACCGGAGCCATATTTTATTTATTGATTTAGGGTAATATGTGCTTCTTTATTTTTGTTTTATTTATTTATTTGTTATTTTTGTGGTATGAATTTAGATAATTTTTTTGGGGGTGTGGGGGTTTGTTTGTGTTAAGGATAATTATATATTTTGGTTTGAGTATTTTATTTTTTATATTATTATTTTTTTTAATATATAATAATTAGATTTATTTCCATCTTAATAACTATTTACAATTTTAACATAAAAAAATATAATACAATAATCTTCAATTTCTTTTTTAATTATAATGAAAAAACAAAAGATGAGCCTCCTCAAGGCAAATGCCAGAGGGAGGAGGCTGCCTGTAAACCTTTGCATAGGTTTTATTTGCAACACATTTATTATTGTTTTCTAAACCTTAATAACAATAGATAGATTATACAGACAAAAAAAATGTATATTATATATAAAAAATATAGAACTCTGTACCTAATATAATTGCTAATAGTTAGAGATAAGGTATTTAAGATTTGATTAAATGTAATTATTTAGTCGGCTTTTAGCGTGGGGTCGTGGTAGATCGTATCCGTAAAGTGTAAAAGTTTTCATTTCAAAAAGAATATAATTTTATATTAATTATTAGATTCTTTGTGTCTTATCATTCTTATTTCTAATATAGAATAGTTTTTTAAGTTTATTTTTAAATTTTTCTTGAGAGTCAGCTATTTTTATATCTTGAGGTAGTGAATTGAATAGAGTTGGTGCTAGATATCTGTAAAATCTTTGCATTTTAGTGGTGTGACAAAGTGGTATATGCTGTGATTTATATGCTTGATATCTAGTATTGTACGTATGGACTGGAGTTGGATTATCTTAATTATTATAATATTTTGTAAGTATAACTTTTTCGTATAATAATTGAATTGGTAAAACATTAAAATCTTTGTATAATTCTGCAGTAGATGATTTTCTTGGTCTACGTAAAATAATTTTAATTATTCTTCTTTGCAATATATTTAATGATTTAAAATTTGTTTGCGAGGCTGATCCATACACTATGATACCATAGTGCATTAATGATTCTGATAATGCAAAATATATCTGACGCAAATTTTGTTGAGGCAATATTTTTCTTAATTGCAAGAAATAATAAACAGTTTTTCTAAGTCTTGTATTTAATGTATGTATGTGATTTTTCCAATTTAGATTTTCATTAATTATAACCCCCAGGTATTTTATGTTTTGCACTTTATCCAGTTTGGTACAGTCACAGTTTTGTCGCTTCTGGCATTCTAATTTATTGTCTAAATATTGTCAAAAGATATTTTTGATGGTGTTTAGAATAAGTTTATATTGTAATGGTAGTTTGCAAGAGTTTCAAAAAGCGTTGCGATTGTAATTTTAAACACGCAGGATTAATATCCACCGATCAATAATATTTTATAGCAATTTGTTAATATCACTAATGTCTGCTAGATTCTTCGTGGGTTCATTTTGTTAGTAAACCCTTTAGAACATCTGGATAGTGCCTATGCTAAACCCTTCTTTACTCGGCATCTTTTAGTACCAGACATTGTTTTACAATACGGTTCACAAATCATATTGACCTATGACTAATTGCTTCTCTTCACGCTATAAAACAACAGCTATAATTAAATTCAATAACGGACGCAAGCCCGCAACATAATCGATTTTGATAGATGATTAAAAATATATAGAGATAACATCTGTTGGATCCATTAGCTGCGTCAATACTAAGGGTAGATAGATAGATTCAGTCACACATATCCCATGACGAAATTTAAGGTACAATATGGTTCTTAGTTCAGTAAACCCATAGAGATATCTACTAGAGGAAGCATAGCTTATCTCAATACATTGAAAGACCTGAAACATCTTTGGGGGTCTCAGGGGCTCTGTGTAACCTCATTGAAACCTCCTCTAAGAGTGAGTTAAGGTTGTAATAAATTAATTGATTTCGGCCTTCCACATAGTGTTTGTGTTTTGATTTGTATTATAAATGGTCTACTATATACCATATTACTATATATATATATTTGATTACTATATTACTATCAAATATACTAATGCTTGTAAATATATGAGGTCTTGGCGGTTTACTTTGTGACTTGGTCACTACGCAGCTTCAGATAGTCTGGTACTAAACATCTCGTATAGAGTGTGAACAGCCTATTTAATAAGCTTATTATGCATTTCTGTGAGGCCACTGGTAATGGCCAAGTCACAAAGTGAAACCGCCAAGACCTCATATATTTACAAGCGTTATTGGGAACCTACGACTTGCCTTATTCAATGATCTCACAACTTTTTACGCTAGCTTTGGCTCTTTTTTTACAAACATGCGTTTTTGTTGGGATTACAGTTATTAAAAATAAAAGGCTATTTTGAAGAATACAAACTCCTACTCCGCCCTGCCATCGTAAGGGCAAATATTGTTTAAATGACTGTATAAGTAGTAGGCAAAAAACGTATGTACGTATAACATGTATGTTAGTGTTTAACAGACGAATTTTATACTCAACCAAGACAAGGAAGCAAAGATGAGTCAGCACAACAGCTGGATACACATTTCAACTATTAAAAATAAGTAACAAAAAATGCTACTGCGAGGGTGTAACGACTACTTGAAAGCAACTTTGATTACTTAGTAAGTCGAGAGCCACTTCCCCACGCCCGGGCGTTTTTTAAATAAATACAACCATGCAATATGGAGGGCCGTAACTTGACAGACTATTAGAAGGCTACAATTAAAATACGAGTTCCCTCCTTTCATCAGTATAAACGCTTTTACACGAAATACAATTTACACTGAAGATGTTACTGATTTAAAAAAAATCGGGTACAGGGTACCTCGCAACTTTTCTTTACGACATTGGATTCGCAACGCTCATTCTCTCCACTTCGGACTTTTATAGTAAATAAAACCGTTTTTTTTTTAAGTTTTTTTTTCTAAAGAAATTATGCCGGCTTGCGGACCACTGCGCTTATTTTGTAGTTATAACTCTCCGGAACAAAGATTCGAACCCAGGCCTCTAGGTTTGAGTACTTTGACTACTAGGATCAACTTATGACAAGTTTCGTTTAACTTAAAGCTACAAAAAATATTGAAAAACACCTAACTCAACATTTGTTGATTACCTACCATTTTATTAACTTATCAGTTATTTACCACCATTTTTTTCATTTTTTTGGTTCCTCAGAGTGGTTAAATTGACTCCGGACTGGTTTTATTCTATTCAATGCCCAAAAAACCCCAGCAAGAAAAAGTATTTTATCTACTCCTTGTAGTGTAAGTTCTACTTACAGTCTTGTTATCTCACAGTGTAAATGTACTTTTACTCCCTAGGGAGGAAAAGTGAAAGTGTTGCCAACTTGACAGAATTTTTTAGTAAAATTTTAGGACATTTGTAGGATTTTTTTCTGTGTTATGTTGGTACTACGGGTAGAATATACAATATACACACGCTAATGTTTAAATTACAAACATAGTATTACACATTATTCAATTGACAGCTTGTAATAAAATAATTTGAAGATAACAACTTTATTCTCTCTTCATCAGAGTAATTGACATGGTAAGAATAAACTAAACCAACACAATAATAATTAAGGAGCTGAAGAATATATTAATAGTTGTTAGTATTAGTTCTCTAGTCGTAGATAAGATTTAATATGCAACAAGGGATGAAAGTTTTCAGCTCTCGTATTATCTCCCTCGTCAAGCCTCGGGAGCCAAAATGTTCCGGATTCCGGCCACACTCCGGAGTTCTACTCCCGCCATGACGCCTATCCTATTAGCGAATTTTACTCAGAGAAATTTCGCTAATATACTCAAGCGGCCTATGTTTTTATGATATTTGATAAACGCGGAATGAAAGCTTTATAATTTTCAGCTTTAAAACTTCTTTATAAAAGTAGTTTTATAACTGTCAGCTTGTTTTAAAAAGAAAAATATAAAAAGTTGAGAATTATTTAAGGTGTATTGAAGCATCTTTATAACTTGATCTGACTGAGCAGGGGAGTAGGGTGAAACAAAGCAGGACAAAGGTCCAATATTTGGAGGTACTATCACCCTCAATACAACAATACCTAACCCCCCCCCACAGACAATATCTCTAGCACAATGCACCCGACAAAACAACTTGAGATATAAAACCGTGGCTAGAAAGAAATATCGCTCCTTTGTTAGCATCTAGCACTAGCATATCTCCTCATAGTTATGCTCTCACAAGACAGACTTATAATCCTTAACTAATTTTCCTTTCCTTCTCATTATTTCTATATAGAGAGGACAGCGTTTCAACGACACAAGTTTGTGTTGTTTAAATATAAATATAATATAATATAATATATAATATAATATAATATAATATAATACAAATATAGTATTCACTTTTTTATTTGTTTAATTGTCCATTAATAAATAATATCAGGCTCAGATATCAAGTAAATAAACACAGACTTGCTCTTCTTCTTCTCGACATCTCAACGGTTTGGCACTGATGATGACCTCTTTGTAGGTTGAAAAAACATTAATATTCTTTAATTCAAATCTATTTATTTCAGCATTTATTTTATAACCTATGTTATAATGATGGACATTATTATACATCTGTAAAATAACATTTATATGTTATAATTATAGACATTATAAAACATCTGTTAAATAAATTTATATGTTATAATTATAGCATTATTATACATCTGTAAAATAATATTTGTACATTATTATACATCATAAAATACATTATTATACATCTGTTAAATAAAATTTATATGTTATAATTATAGACATTATTATACATCTGTAAAATAATATTTATGTTATAATGATAGACATTATAACATCTGTAAAATAAATTTATATTTATGATAGACATTATTATAATAGTAAAATAATATTTATATGTTATAAATTATAGACATTATTATACATGTAAAATAATATATAAATGATAGACATATACATCTGTAAAAATATTTATATGTTATAATGATAGACCATTATATACATCTGTAAAATAATATTTATATGTATTAGATAGACATTATTATACATCTGTAAAATAATATTTATATGTTATATATAGACATTATTAACATCTGTAAAAATATATATTTATAATGATAGATAAATATATTTATATGTTACATTATTATAATCTGTAAAATAATATTTATATGTTATAATTATAGATATTAATATACCTGTAAAATAATATTTATATGTAATAATGATAGACATTATTATACATCTGTAAAATAATATTATATTTATAATGATAGACATTATTATACATCTTAAAATAATATTATATGTATAATTATAGACATTATTATACATCTGTAAAATAATATTTATATGTTATAATGATAGACATTATTATACCTGTAAAATAATATTTATATGTTATAATATAGACATTATTATACATCTGTAAAATAATATTGTATATGTTATATTATAGACATTATTATACATCTGTAAAATAATATTTTATGTTTATAATGATAGACATATTATACATCTGTAAATAATATTTATATGTTATTAGACATTATATACATCTGTAAAATAATATTTATATGTCATAAGATAGACATTATATAATCTGAAATAATATTTGTATGTTTAATTATAGACTTATTATACATCTGTAAAATAATATTTATATGTTATAATGATAGACATTATTATACATCTGTAAAATAATATTTATATGTTATAAGATAGACATTATTATAAAATAATTTTGTTCATGTAAAATAATATTTATATGTTATAATTATAGACATTATTATACATCTGTAAATAATATTTATATGTTATAATGATAGACATTATTATACATCTGTAAATATATTTATATAATGAAGACATTATTATAAAAAAAATATACAAAAAAATAAACGAAAATCTTAAATAACATAATATATGAAGAATAACATATATATGATATAACAAATGATAATTGAGGAATTAGCTGCAGTCGATACTTGCTGTTGGATATGGATATCACTGGACCGATTTCGACTTAACGCCATTATCAGCAGGCAGGGCAATACTCGAGATCTCAACTAATAAAGTTATCACAATATATTGTGCGAGAGACACCTAGGAAATGCAAGCATGAACAAGCAAATGCAATGCTACATCTGGGAACTCATTATTGATGGCTCGACATTACATTAATGACGAATGTCAAATGAAGGATCAGTTCCCAGATAATTATAGACATTATTATACCTGTAAAATAATATTTATGTTTATTATAGCATTATTATACATCTGTAAAATAATTTTATTTATATACATTGTAAAAAATATTTATATGTTATAGATAGACATTATTATACATCTGTAAAATAATATTTATATGTTATACGATAGACATTATTATACATCTGTAAAATAATATTTATATGTTATAATTATAGACATTATTATACATCTGTAAAATAATATTTATATGTTATAATGATAGACATTATTATACATCTGTAAAATAATATTTTATGTTATAATGATAGACATTTATTATACATCTGTAAAATAATATTTAATATGTTATAATTATAGACATTATTATACATCTGTAAAATAATTATATGTTATAATATAGACATTATATACATTGTATAGATACATTATTAATACATCTGTAAAAATAATATATTTATATGTTATAATGATAGACATTATTATACATCTGTAAAATAATATTTATATGTTATAATGATAGACATTATTATACATCTGTAAAATAATATTTATACATCTGTAAAAATATTTTATATAATGATAGAATTATTATACATCTGTAAAATAATTTTATAGTTATAATTATAGACATTATTATACATCTGTAAAATAATATTATATGTTATAATGATACATTATTATACATCTGTAAATAATATTTGTATGTTATACATGATAGACATATTAACATCTGTAAAATAATATTATATGTATAATGATAACATAATACATCTGTAAATAATATTTATATGTTATAATGATAGACATTATTATAATCTGTAAAATATATTTATAGGTTTAATTATAGATATTAATATACAAAAAAAATTAACGAAAATCTTAAATAACATAATATATGAAGAATAACATATATATGATATAACAAATGATAATTGAGGAATTAGCTGCAGTCGATACTTGCTGTTGGATATGGATATCACTGGACCGATTTCGACTTAACGCCATTATCAGCAGGCAGGGCAATACTCGAGATCTCAACTAATAAAGTTATCACAATATAATTGTGCGAGAGACACCTAGGAAATGCAAGCATGAACAAGCAAATGCAATGCTACATCTGGGAACTCATTATTGATGGCTCGACATTACATTAATGACGAACGTCAAATGAAGGATCAGTTCCCAGATATAGCATTGCATTTTGCTTGTTACATTTCCTAGGTGTAAAACATCGACTATTCATGATTTGCAAAACACGGTAGTATTAAATAATATAATAAAGTTTTATCAGTAAATAACTTCTAGTCTCAATAGGCAGGACGAGCCCTCTGAAGACCCTAGGCGAGGGTTCATATTAGGAATGTGTACCGATTCAAGGCCGTGTCCTTGAGAGAGGTGTGTGTAAAAAAATTACCAAAATACAGTGTTATTAATATCAAATTCCTTAGGATTGAATGCTGTTTTCAAAATAGTTAATTTGACGATATTCTCAAATTTAATTTTTTAAAGTTACAAAATTATTATGGTAATTAGATACCATAATAATAATTTTCGAGTTTAGAAATATGTTTCCCCATATTTTTTAGGGATTATTCGGAGAAAAGTAAGTACTCCACGATTAATTTTCACATTACAAATTAATATATATATATATATATAATATATATATATATATATAATATATATATATATAATAATATATATATATATTATATATATATTTATATATATATAATATAATATATATAATGTGGTGTGTGAATGAAATTTTGGTTCCTATAGAGTTTATGGAACACGGAAAATATTCGAACGCTTTCTCGAATCGAAATGAAACTGGTACAAAAATCAACCTTGATGATAAATATATTATATATATATATATATATATATATATATATATATATATTATATATATTATATATATATATATAATATATGATAAGTGAGTCACCCCTTGATAAATTCACGCTCCCCTACCTCCTCCATATCCCTAACCTCCCAAAACCTCATAAGCTCATTTTTTTTTTAAAAAATGAAAATGAATTGAAAATTCACCAAAAGGTCAATTTTTTGGAGAAGGGGGTTACAAGACGTTTTTAAAACACCAAATATTTTTACTTTCTAGTTTAAATTTTTTTTATAAATTAGTGTTACGTTTTAGCGTAAGGAGACCAAAAGGATGCTAACCTCATATGTGACCAGCGGCAGGTGTAATTGCAGTAGACAAAGATCTTATTGCCATGTTCAGAGTTAAATATTACCCAAATTTTCCTAGACCTGTCTCTCCTCGTCCTGTAGCTAGGCAGGAGCCGTAGGCCCCCCTCCTCTCGACTACTACTTTTGACGAAAAGTAAGTACTAACTAAAGTAATATATATAAAGCAAGTAAGGAAACAAACACGATTTCTATCAGACCTGGCATGTAGTTCACATTTTGTCCACCAGGGAGTTGCCTCAAATTTTCCTACGGGCGTAAATATAAACAAACTATTTACGTTCTAAAACTTTTTGTTTTTAGTGCATTTATTTGTACAATTTAGTATAAAATGTAAATAATTTGTGTTAAAAATACGTTTTGTCGCATCCAATAGAGGTTTAAATGCTAATCTTGAAATACTAGGTTTTTTAAATTACTTAAAACGAGCGGCTAATTTAACTTCTTTTTTTGAGTGCACTACTTAACTTAGTACATTTTTGCGTGTAATACTTGATTTTTCCCCTTCAAATATTAATTGTAATTAGTAATTTTACAACATTAACCAAACATTTTTGTATATAATAAAAGGAATCGTGATTTTAAGTTATATTTATGGTAATACATTGTCGTCTGGATGTTCTTCAGAATTTTAATAAAAACGTGTACTTTACCTTTACTATATTTTCTCTTTTTCTTTAACTAAATTATTGTAACAATTATTTAACAGAATTTAATACAAAATCATTAAACTATCACGTACATATTAAAGTAATAAAACACGATTAAAAGTAAAACTCACCTAATGTTATCAGGGTTGCCAATAAAACTAAGTAAAAAAACGTAAATGTATTTTTTTTATTTTTGAGCCTGCAATCAGCTGATCACGCATGTCTGAATTTTTTTACACAGGTTAGTATTAGACCAAGAGCCCAGAGGTGTTTTGTTAATAAAAAGTGTAATGGCTGGAACCGGTCTCAATTTTTCGTAGATATCTTCCTGAACAAGGATTTGCAATTCTGCAGACTCGTAACGGATGGGTGTCCCAGGCAGAACGCACTTTTACATGTCAAATTTACAACCCAAGTTAACAAACAGTGTAATGGCTGGAACCGGTCTCAATTTTTCGTGAATACCTTTCTGAACAAGGCTCTGCAATTCTGCCGACTCGTATCGGATGGGTGTCCCAGGCAGAACCTTTGACCCCTAAAGTGCGTTCTGCCTGGCACACCCATCCGATACGAGTCGGCAGAATTGCAGATCCTTGTTCAGGAAGGTATTTACGAAAAATTGAGACAGGTTCCAGCCATTACACTTTTTATTAACAAAACACCCCTGTGCTCTTGGTCTATATAGGAGTTTCCCTACTTGGTTTATATATTACTTTAGTACTAACTAATGTGAAATTTTCAGGGCAGGCCCTTAAAGGTGTGTAAAACTTAGCCCCCTCTGCAATTGGTTTCGCCCTCCCTAAAAGTTTAGGCTGGCTACGGTCCAGCCCCTCTATAGATGAATATTCTTATTTTTGTACCACCCGACTAAATTAAACCTTAGACCCTTAAGTTTGCCAGAAGAATTTTACATTTTAATTTAAAATGATCGTAGAAAGAGCAGTGGCATAGTTACCCAAGTCTATTTAATTTTCTTCAACCTTTTAATTAAAATGGATTTTAAAATAATTATTTTCTTTAAAAGAGCAGTATGAATAGGAAAATAGAGTATGAAAATTTCTTAGTATGTTATTAGACGGTTTAAAAGCATTAATCGGCTTTTTAAATGCAAGTAACCGCAGCAAAAGAATAGACAGCTAGATACGACTACCTGACAGACAGATGATTTCCTTTCATTTTTCCATTTCTGAAAAGGGTAATTCCAATTTTTCAATCGGAGTCTCCGCCAATAAATACTGTCAATGATGGGAGGGGGTTTTTAAATATTTGACTATTTCAAAAGAAATTAAATGTATAATGAAGATTTAGGTCTTCCGGTGGTGACCGCATCAAATGTAAATGAAGAATCGCGACGTTTCGCTTCCACTGTGGGAGCATCTTCAGGGATGTAGGACATCATGGATAGAAACGCAATACAAAACTGAACTGAACGAAACGATCCGTTTCTTCATCTACATTGACGCGGTCACCACCGGAAGACCTAAATCTTTAAGACAATAACCGCGGAAGCCTACGCAGTTTAAATGTATTAATTATTTTGACATTATTATAACATCATACAATTTAACTGAAACGTTTCACCTAGTCAGATTCACTACACTCGTTCTCAACATTTCGCAACAAGAAAATCAACTATTTACATTGCAATATGTCTTCAGACAGATACGCTTGAGAGATCGTATTCTATACGATCCGCGGATCTAGAAGTGTGCGTGATCGTACTAAATCTTATTAGGCATAAAACATATTAGAAACAAATTTAAAAAAGTTGTGACTACTTATGAATAAAAGTGAAAGTTGTTAAGTAATTTTTAACGTAATTTTTTAAGTCCTTTTTTAATGCAGAACGGAGCTGATACGTGTTTGGCTTTTATTCTCTTCCTTTAAAACTACGTACAATTAGCAAAAGGCCTCGCTTTGGTCGTCGAAAGCAAAATCACCACTTAGCCTAAATAATCTATATTTTACTTTTCTGCTTTATATATTGTAAATGCTCGTTGATTTGTACCCCCGTAGGTTCCTTAGGGCCCCTTATATTACTTGTTTACCGTAGGGTGTCCTAGGTGCCCTTATATTACGTTTTTGTACCCGGTAGGGTGTCCCTAGGTGCCTTTATATTACGTTTTTGTATCCGGTAGGGTGTCCCTACGTGCCCTGATATTACATATTTCATAAATATATTAAAATTATCTTTTTAAATAAGTATATAAATGGTAGATATAATATTGTAATGTTTATTACTTAAAACAAATTTGTTCCTAAGTCATAAAATATTGTATGACATGATTGAATACATTACTGAATGAAATAAGCATCGCGCCATGCCTGGCCGGGTGTTTTTTTTTAATAGAATTTGTAATTTATCAAAGTGAAATTACTTAAATGGAAACGATAATATATTTTATGCATTTAGATTTAAACTAATCATGGAAATATAAAACTGGGTGATTTAAATGTGGTATTTTGTATAAGGAACTGCCCCATTTCTTTAAAACAATAGCCTGAGCAAATGCTCCGATACAGGGGGTTTATTGTTTGCGACTCTCGCTGGCTGCCTCAGTATGTACTCTACAATTATCATTTGATACTACCGAGTTTTGCAAAACATGAGTTGGACGTAACGAAACAGAGTGGAACATGACATGATGTCGAGCCATCAATGATGACGAATGTCGAATGATGAAACAGTTCCCAGATTAGCATGCATTTTTCTTGTTACATTCCTAGGTGTCTCTCGCACAATTTAATTTGTGTACTCTACAAAATTATTTATAAAATCATTTCTACAAGTTATTACTTATCCATTTATCGATTTTTTCAAGACAATGTTTTTCATTCTGTTTTAAAAATACTTTTTAAAATAAATTTACACTGCAAGTGTGTATAATGTTCTTACACTTGACTGCTGATCTTGGGGAATAGCACCAGAAAACCATGTATATAAAGCATACAGGGACAATACAATACATAGGGGTGGGGCACAATGCCTCACTCCGGGTCTTATCAATGAGTGCATGCAAATGTCTGAAAGAGACCTGGGGGGGGGGTAATTGTATCGAAAAGTCCCTTGTGTTTTAACAAGGTAAAGGGGGGGGGACTCGATTTGTGAGCCTTATTACACCAGACTGAGTGGGAACCTTCAGGGGCCCTATAGCTGCGAAAGGGGGCGATACTTTGAGAGGGGGTTCTCAGTCAAAAGACGAATAGCAAGAAAAAAAAAAAGAATTCAATCTACATTTCTTTTCTTTACAAATAGAAGAATAAAGTTTGAAAGTCTAAACCCGAAAAAATAACCTTCACGTGAAAAAATATAAAGAAAATGAAATACATAGAAAGAAACCTTATTTACTTTGGTTTATTTTCAGTTTTTCCTTCTGCCCTTGTTTGCTTTCCTATGGTCATTCTATGCATTTGTAAGCTTCATTATATAAATAATAATTAATAAAGAAACAATTTATATTGTTTTTACCGTCTGGGTCCACTATTATCTAAATCGATTCTTTTTTTTGTACTTTCGATATCTTCTTTAGAGAAGAAATATTGTCGCAGTATAAAGATTATTGAAGATTAAGTCTTTCAGGTGGTGACCGCCGTCAATGTGATGAAAATTCGCGTTCCAACTTCCAATTTATACCGATGGGTATACTAGGAAAAGTAATTGTGTTTTGCAAGAAAATTCCGAAACCAAGATGTCACCGAAATTATACGTTTAGGGTGTTTTTAGGCTCCTGCGGGTTTTCAAAAGTTTTCGTATGTGTGTGTTTCTGTTCTCATCGTAGCTCCTAGGTGTATTATGTAGAGAGTTGAAACTTTGGCACAAAATCCCGTCTACTGCCTGGATGTTGTATTTAGAAAATACCAATTTGAGATTTAGCACGCATAATAGCTATAAGATTATTAAGATAAGATTTGTATAGATATTAACTATTATATGTATAAGATTACATTTTTTGCCAGTTCCTCTCATCAATTTATTTTTATCAAATGACTTAATTAAATAACCACTGACTAACATTATCATTAATAAATAACTTTTTAATTTTAAAAAAAAAATCAGAAAATAATCTAATTGAGTTGAAATTTGGTAACAAGTGTAATCGCCTGTACGTAACTAAGATAAATACATTTAGTTACATAGCACATTAAAAGTTCGTTTTTAATAGACAGTAATAATCCATGATTATTTATTGATCATAAAACTTAAGCCATTAAAAAAATTCAGAGGGACCCCCGTAGCCATTTTTATTCATGATTTCCAACATCCCTAAGGAAATCCGAAACGTCGGATTCTTCACTACCGACGAGTCACTACCAGAAACCTAAATCTTCATGACAATACGCCGAAGCTACGCAGAATATTATTACTAAGAGAGGCTATGTTGAATTTAAAACATAGAAAAAGTAACTGAATACCTTCAAAATCATAAAATCGAATATAACGTAACAACTGACAGTAACTTTATATAAATTAATTATATTATCCCATATATGG
>JACMZG010001863.1:60331630-60346879 GCA_018340805.1 Microvelia longipes
ATATATATTATATATATATATAATATATATATATATTATTATATATTATATATTATATATATATATATAATATATATATATAATATATATTATATATATATATATATATATATATATATATATATATATATATATTATACTATTTATATATATATATATATATATATCTTGTAAACACGCATTCTTTTTGAACGGATATATATGTTTTAAATAGTCATCCGTGTTTTTAAGCGTGTTTCTGTGCTTAACAATAAAATTCTTCTTATAAGTCAGGTTTAGCTTTATAACTTGAGCAGTTACTCCATTATCAAGCACTTCTCGTAACTTATTTCACATTTTTTATTATTCAGTATTTTTCAAAGGAAATGAGCAAAAACCTGCGTAGACGATTTTTAACTGAGCTTCAACAAAAATGCAAATAATGGTGTGCAGTGCACTGTCAATTTTATTTTTTGGCATAGATTTTTATAAGCAAACAGGATAATATTGCGCATTTCCTTTGAAAAACACAGAATAATGAGTTACGAGTCATGCTTGGTAATTGAGCAACTGCTTAAAATTTATAGCATAAACCGGAACCTTAAGCAAGTAAACACTCATTCCAAAGGAAATTCGTCCGAAATGCGGACCACAGCGCCAGAATTTCAGCTTAATTTAATAAAAATATACGTAATACATCTCGGTTTATATTTTTTTTGTTAACTTCTGTATTACATTAATGATTGATATGTATACCGGCGCGGTGGCACAATACCGAAGCGATAAGGAATATGTATAACAATGAATAGTACAAACGCCTTTATGATCAACAGTTCAGTTCTATTGTTGATTCTAAAAGAACATAAAAATGACAAAAAAGATAATACTGAGAAAAAATTGAGGATGGAGAATGCCGTCGCTTGAAGTATTATATGCTGGTTATGACTCTGTTCAGTCGAGTTAAGAGAAATTCTCGACAAAAACTCACTCTGTGAGTTGACTCTATTGTCCAGTGACCAAGGCGAGATCATTTATTGTAATCAAGAGCGATTTGGTCAAGGAGAAGTATGGAGAAACTGGTTAAGAAAAGTTTAGGCTACCATCTGACGAAACTAAGGGTAAAACTATCCATTGAGAAAAATTATTTGTGAGGAAAAGTATCCACTGCGTCTTCCTTAGGCTGGGGAATAGTTTTCAAAATTATTTAGTATACAAAGGTTTTATCTTAACAAGCCTCCGCATTTACATTAAATTTCGGTACCAATGCTTTGTTCGGAGCTGGAAGTTTGAGAAAAAGTGTATTTTTATTATTTGTAAAGTTATAAACATACTATAGTGGGAAACATCGGACACGGGACACATCGGAACTCATCATCACACACTCACACTGAAGAAGGGATCGAAATCCTAAAATGCGATGTTTTTTAAATACATACTCCTATAAGATCCTTAATCTAAAATTAACCTAGGTTTACGCAAAATTATTCAAAGCCTGTCAAGTTAAATGCGATTTTTTTTAAATACATACTTAAATTTGATTTAAGAATAGAAATATAAAAAAACAACTTTCAACTAATAAAAAAGGAAAAATGAAACACTTTAAAAAGACACATCACAAACAAAAGTAATAAAATAACAAGATTGTGTTTCAATAATAAGATAATATTAATTTTTTAGATAAAAAATAACTCTTTTATAAAAATAAAGAATAAAACGAATTAGCACAGCAAGAATTAACAAAAGTCTTCGTCTCTAAATCGGAAGAGGGGGTAAGAAACTTTGAAAATGGAAAGGTTTCTTTCGCGTCAGGTCTCTAAGGTGCTTCTTTAGTGTCCCTAAGGTGTTCATTTGAGCGGGTTTAGTCGGTTTGCGAAAATTTCCATTTTCCGCAACGTTACCGCAAGCTGTTTAAGAACGTCCCATACGATTACACAGGTTGGAATTTGATCTGTCACCGCACGCCACGGACGAACGCATCGCTACCGCAGTATTATGAATGCACTTTAAATAATCCATTAGCTTCCCTATAAGTAGAGATCTATCATCTTCCTACCAAGTACACCTCTCCCACAAATAAATGATCTATCAACTTCCCTTTAAGACCTATCACCTCTCCTACAAGTAAATGATCTATTAACTTCCCTATAAGTAGGGGATCTATAACCCCCTACAAGTAAATTATCCATTAACTTTCCTATAAGTAGGAGATCTATCACCTCTCCTACAAGTAAATGATCCATCAACTTCCCTATTAGTAGGGGATCTATCACCCCCTACAAGTAAATGATCCATTAACTTCCCTATAAGTAGGAGATCTATCGCACCTCTCCTACAAGTAAATGATCCATCAACTTCCCTATAAGAATTACTATTCTTGCGCCTCTCGCACTATTTATGACTGCAGTTTGATCAGATCACATCTGAATTAAATATAATTTAAGTACTTGTTTAAATAAATTTTACAGTTCATCAAATTTTAGATTATAACAAAAAACAAACTTTGTCTCTTAGAAACGCATGCTTGCCGTTGTTCCCATGCTACTTTTGTCTTTACTTTTCCAGTTTAAATTTTATAAAATAATTGCGGGTAATTCATTTGTTTACTCACTGGGCTTTGTTTCAGCCCACTTTTAAAAAACATTTTTTGCTTTATAAAATATTCCAGTGCTAAGACAATGGTGGTAACCCTGTCTCTAGCTTTCCACAAAAACATTTTAAATAATAGATTTTTTTTTTTTAAATTGTATAAAGAATTGTAAAGGTAGGCTAGCTGCTTTGAATCAGTGTTGCCGTTTTTGTTTCACACTAGTTGTTGTAGGGTTTGTTTTTGTTTTAATTCCTTTTTTGTTACGATGATGGATGAGTCAGCGGAAAAACAACTCTTTACCCCCCCCCCCCCCTGAATAAACAACGGAAAGAATATATTTTTTTTATTAATATTATATAACACACCTTTTTACTATTTTTTTAAAGAAAAATATTTAAAAAAAATGTAAACTGAGTTTTTTTTTTTTAAATATAGCATCGTTGAATTACCCGCACCTGTTAGGATAGGCTGAGAGGCAAAAGTTAGGCTGTAATTCAATGGTAAATAGCCAGTCCACAGTGATAAGCCTGTTTGTGTTTGAAGAAATTTTCATTGAATGACACAATGCTCTCCACAATGCCCTCCCCCCAGGAGGAGGAGACATTGTAATGTAGACGCAAGCAATTGTGTTTTTAAAATTCTTTGTTCGGTGCTCATTGTTCGTCGTGTTTTTAGTGAAACAAAAAGAATTCTTTGTTGTTAGTGTATTTTTGAATTGTTTCGTGTAGCGAGGTTACACTAACCCCTCCCTTTACTACTTTGTTCCAAATGATGCGGGAATGGTGGAAAATATCTTTGTTTTTCACTTTATCATACAAAGATGCAAATGAAAGAAAAGTTGGGAGCTTTTCAGACAAGAAGGTTTTGTTTGTTTATCCGACAATGATACAGCTCTTTGTATAAACACAAACTACTTCTAACAGTAGTTTGTAGAGAAAGGGCTATAGACAGGCCACATCATTAGGCTATTCTATTAGCTGTCTTTGAAATATTGACAAAATATTCTTTCATATTGACTTTAAAATCAGTAATTAATAATTTTAATAAACCAGTCATTTGTAGTCTCCTCGCTATAGTTTTAGTACAAGACTCAAAAAAACATCTGATTTCATACAGCTTAACAATGAAGAAAATTAGTCACATACACAACAAAGAAGGAAAAATATTTTCTTATATCATTTGATACTACCGAGTTTTGCAAAACATGAATAGTTGACACAGTATAATTGTGCAAAAGACACCTAGGAAATGTAACAAGCAAAATGCAATGCTACATCTGGGAACTGTTCCATCATACGACATTCGTCATCATTGATGGCTCGACATAATGTCATGTCCCACTCTGTTTCGTTACGTCTAACTTATCAGGGCGCCGACAGAGCCTGAACTCACTCTGACCTTCAATTAATTCCGAAGAATATAATGTGAAGTACTTACCAGAGACGAGCGGTGCTCTCTTACCGCCATCATGCACGGCAAGCAAAACATATATCATTTATTCGGTGCTCATTGTTCGTCGTGTTTCATTGTAACAGTTCCCAGATGTAGCATTGCATTTTGCTTGTTACATTTCCTAGGTGTCTCTCGCACAATTATACTGTGTCAAATATTTTCTTACTCAAGATAATGGTTTCTCTGAAAGCATTAACTACAGTTTTGGCAACCAAGGCTTATATATATATAAATATATATATATAATATATATATTAATATATATATAATATATATATATATATATATATATATATATATGCTGCTTAAGAGCAAAATGATATATAATTATGATATAATTTAAATATCAAAAGTTACTCCATGGCATCTCATTGCCTGAGGTGGTTACACACTCAATAATGATCTCCATATTCAAGTCGGGCAAAGCAAGTTTATGAGGGAGACTAAAGAGCATGTAGCAAAGCTCCGCGTACTTGATTTTTTATGTTTATGAGTAATAAATTAATTAGGGTCAAGTTTTGAATAAAAAACTTTATTAGGGGCAGACGGGGAGTTGTTGGAATGCTAGTTTTCCCAAACCACTGAGCTGGAAATTTATTTCCATTATATTAATACAGAACCTTTTTGCCGACTTGAGATTTCCCTTATAACTCTGGTAATTGTAGAACAAGGCACAGTGGGTCTTGTTAGCATCATAGGTAGCAGTTTTTAAAAACGTCAAGAACGACATTGCAAGGATCAATCAGAGTTTCAATAAAGTTATTACGCGTATTTCGACTCTACAGTCCATAGGATCTTCAGTAATTTATATTGACTGTTTTCAACGCTACTTATAAAAACAAGAGACTTCCAGCCTCAGCCTCATGGTAGATAAGGGTCGTCAGCGCTAGGATGAGTAAAAGACGTCATAAACAATAGCATAATAAGGGCGATTTTAGAACCAAGGTTCATTCAAAACCAAAAAAAGCAACCAAAACCAAAAAAGCATTTAAAAGTCATCCTGTTCTATAGATACATCTATGAACAAAATCTCGTTCACACACCACACAGATGTGTGGTATATATATACCACACACACAGATGGTGGTATATATATATTATATAACCATTTGCGCCATTTGGATAATCTATTAGCTAAAACTGGGCTTGTTATAGCCCCTTCGGATTCATATAGACGTATACATATACCAACAAGATGTATCAGTGTTGACCAATTATCTTCAGCCTTTGCCTCGGTAAATTAATTAACCCTTGTGTAAATATAAATGTCAACACATAAATGTAGAAAAACATAATTATTAAACAAAACCACATATATATAATATAATATTATATATATACATATATAATATATATATTTTATTTATTCATTTTGATCATACTACGAGTTTTGCAACACATGAATAGTTGGCACAATATAATTGCGAGAGCACCTAGATGAAATTGCATGTACACTCAAAATGTTAAGTTCATTCACATTCCGTACATCCTGATTCGACATTAATCATGTCCCACTAAGTATGTTGTCAACTTACGCAGAGACGCGGTCTCTCTTACCGAGAACCGGTGCTCACGCATGCTGCAAGCAAAAATCATCATTTGATACTAACGAGTTTGCAACACTGAATAGTTGCACATATAATTGTGCGAGAGACACCTAAGGAAATGTGTAACAGTTCCCAGATGTA
The DNA here is from genome assembly GCA_018340805.1 of Microvelia longipes. Classification (NCBI taxonomy): domain Eukaryota; kingdom Metazoa; phylum Arthropoda; class Insecta; order Hemiptera; family Veliidae; genus Microvelia; species Microvelia longipes. The sequence continues at coordinate 60,337,337 of JACMZG010001863.1, forward strand.
GCATGCATTTTGCTTGTTACATTTCTAGGTGTCTCTCGCACATTTATTTGTGCCATTTATTTATTTATTTATAAGGCTTGCCGAGGTAACCATTCAGTTAACACTAAACACAAAATTGGTGTGTGATAATTGGTCAACACTTGATACATCTTGTTGTATATATGTATACTTCAACATGAATATATATGTATGTATATATTTATGTATGTATGTACATCTACTTTTCCCAATGACAAACGATAAGTTTTGAAAGCTTTCTTAAATCAAAACGAAACTTTGCATATCGCGAGATATTAGAGTTTTACAAGGCCCGTGGCCGCGCGACGGGTACACCTTGACTTCGCATTGTGAGTAAACTGAATGGTTACTTTGGCAAGCCTCGGGATTTAAAAGATATAGTTCCTTCGGCTTTGGTCTAGTTTGCATTTTTTCATCATTTTGGCTTCAGGAACTAACTTGCCTGCTCTAGGAGCCAAATCTTGCTTTTCTCCCTAGGTAAGTTAATAACTATAGACATTAAAAGTAAAACGGACAAACCGTATTAGAGATGTTAAAAGGAATGAAATTAAGTAACTCAATGAGGTAACTTATATTGATAGGTGTTTCTCGAATACATTATGTAAAAAATATGAACAAAGAAGAAAGAGTTTTGGTATTAGGAAAATGTGCGGTTCCAGTGTCGCTTTTAAGTACTCAAACATAAACAGTTCAGCCAACCACATAGACAGTGCTGTCAACCGAATACATCTCAACACGTTCTCTTGAGTGAATCTTTTCTTCCCCTGTCATTATCATTATTGCTTTCTTTCCTACACCTTAACAGCCTGACGCTTTTATTTTGAATATTTTCATAAACACCAGCTTCTTGATAAAACACTGTGGGTTCTTTAATGCTAGAATGGTAATCCATTAAATTTAATGTAACCATAAACTAAATTATTTTATCTCCACAAGTGAGAAAAAGTGTGCTTTCTCCTTTATTTTAGAGGGATATAGCTAAAATAAATAGCTTTAGTTGCCATGGCATCTAATAAACTCTCGCTATGCATTTCCTGATTATCTTAGTTACTAGTATCTCAAGGTCTTAAGTTGTAGGTTACAAGTTCGATCCTCACTAGGGCTGCCACTATTACCACTTTTTATTATGTTTATTTTATCATCAAGTATGTAAAATAATTTTATACATATAAGTTTAATTAGAGTTTTGTTTATAAATTCACTTAAACATTCACGACTTCATTTCTTTTGACCAAATCGGCAACAATTTTAAAAAAGATTTGTGTAATTTGTCTTTAGTTTGCCCTGAATGATGGTAACACGAATAAAGTTACCGAAACGTCGGCTTAAATAAAAGTTTATTTTTTATTTAATGACCGATCACACCTGAGTTAAGTGAAACGAGAGTGTTGTATTTTATAATATATATATGTATATAATATAACGTATATATATAATATATATAATATATATATATATATTATATATATATATCGTGAATTTGTTATAGTATATTTTAATATTACACCTATATTATGCTAAACTCAATAAAATCTGAGCAATCACATCATATACTTAACTAAATTTTTCGAGACAATGATATGCTTGTTAGCAGCAAGTTAGACAACAAAATATATAATTAGAAAGAATGAAACAATAGACAAGCGTCAGAGCAACATATCATAGCGACAACACACGCAGGGGAAATTATGCACAAAAGCAATTGTTTGTCTCATTGTGTTGAGTCATTTGCATAGATAATGTTAGCTCCTTTGTGTGACTTCTTTGTTTCCCTCTAAACCACTAATTTTTCACTAAACTATTAGCTATAACTAAAATTAAAACTTAAACAAATGTGTGTTGTAGTTTGTAAATTTTACTCAAAGTTCACGGATTTGCATCGCTCATTTCTGCTGTATTAAACTCGCTTCACTCTTTCTTAAAAAGGAAAATGAAGTCATACACTTTTAGCGCATTTGCTTTTAAAAATTCAATTAAATGGCACGCGTAACGAATTGGAAGCCATGGAGTGTGCGAAATCCGTTTAAGAGGTTCCTGAAAATAAATCAGGCTAGAGGTCCGAATTACGGGTAAATTTCTTTTAAAATAAGTGCGCTCCCGTGGGTAACAATCCATTTCTTGCTTACGTTTCCGATTAATTATAATTATTATTATTATTCTTTATTAATTAAAAAATGCTTTATAAATAAAGATTTAACAAGTCAAAATTTACAATAGCTTAAAAAAAATTATTAAACAATTACAGATTTAGATTTAGGATTTATTTTATTTTTATTTAAAAGCAACATACAGTATAATATAAATAATCAGCATAAAACATTATAAGTAATATAATAATAATAATAAAAGTCTAGTTTGAACAATGGAATATGCAAATTAAACTATGAAAATAAAATAAATTATTTAGTTAGCCGCATAAGCTATAGCTTGTGCGCGGCTATATATTTCAATCATTATTTGTTTTTTCCCTTATAGATAGTTATTTTTAACTTATAGATAGTATTTGTTATTGAGAAGTATAAAACTTTAACGGAAACACATAAAAAAATAAAACATATAACACATAAAATCACACGAAGTCCTAAATGGAATAAAAAGCTTGATCAACCAAAAACTTTTTTGCATTTTTATGAGAGCTCATCTTTTATACTTTTAGACCGAAGGAGCTTTATTGCAGCAACTTCTAGGCTAAATTAAAGGGTGACTGCTGAAACATTGAAGTTCTACATTTAGTAGGGTAAAGGTTCATCTTATTTCTAGTATTGACATTATGTACATTTGAGTGCGTACAGAACTTTTCAGGATACTTTTTAACCCCAGCTTGCAAGATTCTAAATAATAATAGAGGGAAACGTTAAACAATATTAATTTTTCTAAATGCTTTTATGTAATGCTAATGTAAATGCTTTTATGTTAATGCTTTAGAGTAGCACTACTACCCATACTCAAGTTTTTTGATTTTTAGAAGGAAATGCGCATATTAAAACTATGCTTAACCTTGTACAATGGCAGTGCACGCCATTATTTGCACTAATTAAAAAAATCGTTACTGCTTACATTTAAATGTTTCCTTCCAGAAAAATTCAGAGCAACTGAGTCGAAATGCTACAGCTCAAGTTATAACGTATAAACCGATAACATGAGCAAGAAATTAATACTTTTTAAAGGTATTAAAGGTAATCCGGCCGGCATGAGGAATTTCAGATTTCAAATCTGTAACTCTGGCTTAGGGAATTTGAATTAATAAGTTCACACACCCTCTAGATCCGCGGATCGTATAGAAACGTAACAATATCGGTCCTAATTTCACGGTTCTTGCAGCGTATTTGTTTAGTCGATCGAGTGACAACTGATCCCACCAAAACATGGCGTCTTGTATAGTGAAGCTTCACTTTGGTTATAAGGAAGTTTAAACAAAAAAATATATTAATTAAATTGTGATTTCTTTGCATAATAATAAAGTTACACTAAAAAATAATATTCCAAAAGTTAGGCTTGATCAAAAAAACCGGTTATATAAAGGAAATAAAGTGAAATAAAAGTTCGACGAGAGTGTTTCCGTTAATACGATCGTCTCTAAAGGTACACACACAAAAAGACAGCGAATCGGGGGATCCATTTAGATTCCATCTCCTAGTTTTAGCGTATGCGATCGGATCCCTCCGCATGTTCATAAAGCTTTAATTACCGTATTGAGAGATCGTACTCTATACGATACGCGGATCTAAAGTGTGTGTGAACGTACTAAATGTCTCTGGACCGCTTTCACATTTAACTCAAAGCCCTCAAAAGCATCGAAACTTATATCGATAAACTACTTGAAATGTGTTGTTTACCTACCGTTCTTTAGGTTTTCCCAGTGATTGTATAGATTTCGGACTGGTTTCATTCAACTTTGAGCCTCAATACATATTAAAAAATTTGCATGTTCACCGACCGTAATAAGGGTTTTCCTGATTTTCACCACGAATTTTAATTTGGTAGTCACTAAGTGGTCATATCGACTTCAAACCAGTTTCATTCGATTTAGTACCCAAGAAATATAAGAAAAATACGTGTTTTTTTTAATTTTAACAATATTATCAACATTTAGTTGCCTCAGCAAACCGACCTACTAATATTCGGGTTATTACACAGCCGGAGGTCGTGCTATATATTTAGTACAATCTTTATTTTATCTCCGTCTGTTTTTAATGGTTTGCCGCTAATTACCATGCTTTTTCGGTTACTTAAAGATTATTTTTCATTCCCTCTCTTTCTAAAAATATCCCTCCCTCAAATTCACAGGTACTAACTGTCAAAGTTATTTGAACTGTCGACATATTGAGGATGGATATACTGCGACATCATTTTAATATGTACCTCCAAGTTGAAATCTAGTAAGTCTTTATAAAAGAATGTTTTGATTTTTAAACAATAATGGGAGGCAGATAATAAAGAGTGCTTATGATAGGCAGCTTTAATCTTAAGTAATAAAGCTTGAAGTACCAGGAACTCGACGGGGGCGGTTCGAGAATCACAGTAAGGGGTGCGGTTAGAGGGATCGACCTTAACTCTCTGAATTAACATGACAAAAAACTAAACAATAAAGTCATCATTATTCCCCTATGCAGTTTATTCCTTGTCGCGTGTCTTTTTCATTCCTGCAAGTCCACATCTATTAGAATCTAGTAGATGTCGTTTAATCAGATCCTTGATCCATTGTCACACATCTATTCACTACCCAGAAGCATACGTGTTTATAAGATTAGAGGCAAACCACATTAACGTTTCAAAGAAAGGAAATAGAACAAGAAGAATAAGAAGGGCGAAAGAGGGCAATAGAAGGAAACAACTATAAAGATATACTACTAGAGAGAGCATACCCTATCTTAATACACTGAGAGGCTTGAAACAACTTTTCGGGGCTCTCAGGGCTCTATTTAACCTCAATCAATCGTTGAAAGGTTTCATCACATTGTTTGTGTTTTGTATTATAAACGATTTATTATGCAAGTTACTTTTACTTCGTAAAGTTTGTCCACCAACATATTTATATTTGACGCTGATACATTTTGCTCATTCAGTAAAAACGAATACCGAATGGTACTTAAATGAGATGATAATTAATGTCAAATAAAAGGTTAATAAGAGGGATGAAAACATATAAATGTAATTAATATGTTTAATTAATTGACTAATTGGCACGCGTGTAGTTCATGTATAGGACTAACATATGTGCATTTTTATCTTATTATCAGCATTAGTTCAATTTTTCATGGAATGACTTATGTAGCGTTTTTTGTAAAATTGTGGAAAAATCAGAATAATGATCTTAATTAAGTTGTCAAACTACTACAAGTGTAAACCTTCCTTAATAAATAAGCTCACAAAGTTTCGTTTCAATGCGACAAGTATATCACGATTGTTGTGGATCATAAAAGTTAAGTAGCATTGAGCGTGGTCAGTGCTGTATGGGTGACCACTGAGATTGAAACGAATGCATTTTCTATCTGAGGACGAGAAAAGCGAGTCCGAAAACATGTTACAGTTTAAATTTGGGGAATTGTATACTCTGAGAACGAGCGAAGCGAGTCGAAGCAGAAGGTAGAGCGTAGCGGAAGGGAGGAGTAGCGAAGCAGCGAAAGCAGGATGGGTGAGCGTAGCGAATCCGATGTGATGAGGAAACGTTCCGAGGTATCCCGTACCCGATTTTTAAGGCTTGTCTGTTAGTGATTACCTCCATTCATAGTAAATTCACAATGAATTACGAATTTATTTAAGCCTTAAAACATCTAGAAACAAGTCATTTTTAAATGATGAGATAAAAAATGCTTCGTCATCTAATAACTCATCTAATAACCATGCTGCCAACCAAGAAAAAACCAGAAACGTTCGAAGATCTGCGGATCTATTTTCAGATTAATGATTACCATAAAATAAAATTAGTTGCATTTTTTTTATTTTAATGCATAACATTAATCTTATAAATAAGATGAGTAATTACACATTATTATTTAAAAATAATAATACATCATAATACAGTACTTTTTAACCAACAGTTTAAACTCTAAAAGGGTTGAGTTTCAGGGTCAAACAAATATAGAACTTAATGCAACAATTAACCCTGAATTGCACTGTATTTTTATTACTGATTTTCCGTGATTACTAACCTCTAAAACTAACTTAGACACATTCCGAACTTTGTACCCACATCTAAGCCATCTTATTATTAATTTTTTTGAAAAACATAAAGAAAAATTCGCCGAAACGAGATAAAATAAAGACATACTAACGAGCACAATGATCAAAGGTCAATTCAGAATAACAAACTTGGTATATCGGAAATAAAAGTCTGACTGATAGCAAAGAAGGTGTTTTTTGTGGCAGAACAACCTTAACTACCAACTCACATGTAAATATTGAAAAATAGCTAATGGAAATAATTTAATATTAAAATAAAGAGAATAATTAGTGAACCTTACCTGATACAGAAGTAGTAAAATTATTATTAGTTCTAGCCAACTGGAATGTAAAATTAGCTGATTTAGTGGCCATTCTTAACAAACTTAATTATCACTAGGTCATTAAAAGATCTTTATCAATCAAAATTTAGAAATCAAAATCAACACAATTACAAAAACAAATCGAATTTACAATATTAACAAATGTGAACCGAATTTCTTTAAAACCCCGAAATATAATACGTTACTAAAACGATTCTTATTGAGGAAAAGTTATATTAATTGTCATTTTTCACTGGCACTAGATATTCACGACGGCGAGAGCGGGAAACGACGAAAGAAATGAAGCACAGACGTACAGAGCACGAGGTTGGCGGAACAACTGAATGCTTGTAGCGGGAACTTCTACCCACCCACACTCAGGCTTACCACCCCCTAAACATCATCAGGGAGTACCCAGTCCAGATAACTCTTATCATTACCCCCAAACCCTTAACATCACAATAGTTTATATTTTTTTTATCACCCCGTAGGCTTTATTATCTCTATATCACCCTTAAAATAATACTTAATTCGCGATTCAAAGTCAATACCAGCGCCACCGTCGCTGATAAGAAATGGTATCAAAAAAGTTATAACAAGAATATGAATTTCTTAATTTTTTCTTATTTTTGACGATTTACCTTTAAATTTATTCTAATAGTGATTTATTTTAAATTAATTTTAGGGTGGTAGAACTCACTGAAGTCACTCTTTCATTGGAAAACCCTTTTTAATGGGTTACAACTTTAACTGATAAGAAGGTAAAAATCTTAATATAGTGTTTTGTTTTATTTATTGTTAATTAATTTTACTTTTGAAATAATTGTTAGTTTGTACAAACTTCACAACATTATAATCTTTTATTGCAATTATAGTTGTTATAAATTAGAGTTGAGCATACAAGTATTTAAATTAACTGAATAAGATGATATTTTCCAATCGCTTTGCTGTTTTATTTCATTTGTGTTGTGAAGTGTTACTTTTAATTTAAAATTATATTAAATATTATACAAATATTTTAATTACAGATTAATATTATAAAACTGTGTTAATATAATATTCTTAATGGAATATAATAAGGTTATCGGTAAATACCAGCTTAAAAACAAACAAATCTAAGTCTGTAGTAATAAGAGCCTAATTCTATATTTAAAATCCAAGAATAATCAAAGTATTTATTTATAAATTTTCGAAGGATAAATGAGCTTTTGAGGTTGGGGTCATGGAGGTGGTTAGAGGAGGTCTCGAATTTGAGACCGGCAAATCCAGCCTTGTATTTACGTGGATTCTCTTGGGTGTTACTCAAATGCTTAGTTAATTTTCGTCCGAGGAAAGTCTGTATCCACGATTTCAAAAGAAGTGGGGGGGGGGAGGCAAAGATTGTTTATTTATTCTTGGAGTGAAGTATTTACAACAGAATTATTGTGTTAGGGTTATTGAGTGTTGAGTATTGTATTGGCGCAGTTTGCCGCATTAAAGCGGGCCTTACTCCACTTGACCACTACGAACTCCAACAATGGATAATTGTATAATGAATATCTTTGCACAAGTATGCTGTTATCGAACTAAGGCTTTTGTGAGTTTAACTGTCTGTAAATAATCAAGATTTTATAAATGGTATGATATCCTTATTAAAATGAGAGGAAAGGTTGAGGGTTTACGATATCGTGGAACCGTGGACAGGAAAATATAATTGATAATAGTCAAAAGTTAGAGTCAATCTCAATACCTCATTTGTTCTGCTAAAAATAGAGGACCTGCAGTTCAGAGCTTCTTTCCACTAGCGACATGTTTATGAGAAAGGAATTCCCGCCCATTGTTTATCACGTAATTTGTGAAACGTTGATTTAATAATAAATGTATCTCTAATTAATTTAATTCTTAATTAAAAAAATAAAATAAATAATTTCGCTTATAGCTATTTGAAAGACGGCTGCAAAATTGGTCATTAGTAAACTGTTTGTTAGCTGCATAATGTCATTTTACCAACACTGCAAGTAGACAAAATATTTAAATTCAGTACGGGAAATTGGCTTGGTAATACTCTACTTCCAAGGGAGTTAGGTTACATTTAAATACAATTAAGGCGGCGGTGTCCGAATATCCACGGCCTTCTAGAACCATTGGATCACCAACAAACTTTTTTTATAACTTTTTTTTTCAAATTTTCAGTAATTAGCCGGATTTGCGATAAATGAAGCCCTATTTCCGTAAATCTGCAAGCTCTTTTGTGGTTAATACTCAAAGAGTATTTACATTCACTACAAACGAATTTATTTTTAAATCTAAAACTGGTACATACATAACTACTGTTAGACGTCATTGTATTCTACGCCATGATTTTGTTATATATTTTAACATGTCATATATTTGTTGACATTGACGTCTAAACAGTAGTTTATGTATGTTATCTTCGGCTCAATAACTGAAAATTTGAAAAAAAAAGTTTATAAAAAAAGTTTGTTGGTGAGATCCAATGTTCTAAAGGCCGTGGATATTCGAACCGGCCTTATGCGTAAAAACATAGAAATTTTATAACCTAGAGTGGACATAGGCCTATCTCATTACATTGTGAGACCTGAAAACATCTATTTTGGGCAATAGATATATTATTACTAGAGGGCCCTACATGTTAATTTTGAAAACATTAACCTTACTACCACCCTCCGGCTTATTAAATATAAATCAAATAATCAGTACATAAATTAACAATAACTTGTAATAGCCGTAACGTTAAAATACAAAATCAAAAACACAAACAATGTGCGGGATGCTAACACAGTTGATTTTTATAACTTTAACTCACCTTTTGAAGGAGGTTTTTAAATAAGGTTGCACAGAGCCCATAAGAGCCCTCAAAATCGATTGTTTCAGGCCTTGCAAATTTATTGAAGATAGCTATGCCCTCTCTAGTATATATCTCCTATGTTTTAGGGGTCTCAGGCAATTGAGATATTATTACTAGAGGGGGGGGCCCCTAATTGGGGGTTTATTTTAAACATCGAAAAGCTAACTTGAAACACTTACGGTTATAAATAAC
>JACMZG010001863.1:60346907-60395788 GCA_018340805.1 Microvelia longipes
AACTGAGAGCATAACCTGGGGCAATTTCATAACTATTAGTCCAGTTATTTAGAGATTCTTAAACATCAACCTGCAAAAAAATTGCTGGTGAGTTGAATTTTGGTCTATGCCTTTATTATAGTGTAATAATTAATATGTTAAAAATCTATATTGATCTCGAGCTGGCTTAAAAAGTTATAAGGGTCAAAAATCACAAAAAATCAGTTTTTTATAAATATCTTGTGACCTATGGCTCAGAGGTCAATTAAGGTTGTTACAAAAATTATTTCTCATACTATTATCTACAAAAAAGTTAACCGTTTTTGGACTAGAGTGCTGAGAAAGCACTTAGAGTTTTGTACACCATATTCTAATAGCCCCGTTGATGAAGACCAAAAATGGTTTTTGTCAGAAAAATGAGAGAAAATCTGAACTTTTGTCACATATAAGGGTAACCCTATTGTAGTTACTCCAAAAGGTTCTTGCCTGTCCTCCTGGAGCTTTTTTGTCTTCAGTTTTTCAACAATTACTAAAAAAAAATATTGTTTTAGGGAAAACCTGGTTGTTTTAAAGTTTATAGGCGTAAGCTGTAAAAACTGTTGGAGACTTAAGCTTTTCAAAAATTTCTTGTTTTGTCATTTCATCAGATATAAAATTGTCAGAACATATTAATTATATACAATCTAAATTATCCTCTGCTATTTATACAATTAGAGTAATTAATTTCCAAGTTGCTCGACAATTTACTTCCAGAGTATTATGTGTTATGGAGTGGAACACTGGGGAGCCTGTCCTCTTCACAAAACCATATTCATACTTCAGAAAAAAAGCAATACTTACCCACTGATTAGGTAAATCAGTATGTCGCTATATGCGTTAATACGCATATAGTATATATTTCTCTATGTACGTACCTTATATAATTTGAAATCACTGTGCCCTGTAAACGTTACTTCTTATTTGCTAATATACCTACATTTGTTACTGTTTATATAGCAAATCTCACTAGTTTAATTCATTCCAAACACTTCTGTTACCAAAATTCTTTCCCACTCTACTAGAAATAATACCAAACTTCTTCTTCCTCACTCTAAACTTGTTTATGTAAAAAAAGTTTTTATTATCTTGGTCTTAAACTGTATAACCACTTAACTGTATAAAAACCCACTCCACCTAAGAATTTCTGCAAAACTGTATTATCAGTACCAAAACTCTGTATTAAATTACACTTTTTAAAAAATGTAAAAGAGACAGTATCAGTATCAGTATCTTAGTTATAAAATGTAAAAGAGTTTTTTAAAAAAAATCTTAAGAAAGAATTTTTATTGTATTTAAGTTTTTGTCCAATTATTAAATTTATTTATTTTTTATTCATTTATATATTTTTTCTCTTTTTTTTAAGAATTATGCTAATATCTTTTATTAACATTTAAAATTATAAGTTTGTTATATTTTTTTAATTCTTTTTCTGTTTTATTTTTCGTATTGATATTTTATTTTCTTGGCTAATTTTTTTTCAATTCTACCAGTTGTTAACTTGTTTTTAACTTTTAAATTTTATTTATAATTACAATGTTAATTATTACAATTATTATACCTCTTGGTAATTTTTTGTTAGTTGGTAAATTTTAAAATTAAGTTTGTTGACTGATGATGTATCTGATTCTGTCTTTTATTTACCTTATATATTTTTTTTACTTAAATTATACCTAATATGTATTAATATTTAATTGTAGTAAGTTTATTATTGTTATTTATTTTCTACTCCTGTCTTTGTATAGTATTATACTTATATTTCCCCCCCTTAAATTCTATAGTAGTTTTTATTTATTTCCTATATCTAAATTCATTCACTTTTTACTCCCCCTAGTAATGCTAGGAATCATGGATAGACTTGTTGTATTATAACAAAACTTAGTACACTTATTTATTACTTCAGGGGGTACACTTGTACCAAATTAAAACTCAATTAGATTATTTTCCGATTTTTTACAATTTTAAAAAAAATGTATACAAATCATTTGATAAAAATTGAACTAATGCTGATAATGAGATGAAACTTAGCACATGTGTTAGTCTAATACATGGCTACATGCTTGCCAAATTTCAATCTGATCGCATTTTTTTTTCTATGTCTTATGGTTTTTTTGAAAATTTTGCCGAGTCATTTCTGCGGGTTAATGACGTCATAAAAAATGTTTTCCGAATAGCACAACTACAGCAATAAAATGATTTTTTTACAAAGTTTCAACTCTCTAGCATAAATACACTGGGAGCTACGATGATAACAGACACACACACACATACAGACATACAACTTTGTGAAAAGCACTAAGGAGGCCTTAAAACACCTGAAACCTTAGAATAATACTATATATAGAAGGAGCACAGGACCGTAAACACAATGTGATTCCACTGATAACACGAAAGCCGGTTGACTGGTGCAACTAAGTAATGCTGCCAACCTGACAACAAAACATTATTTTAAATATGTGTCATAAATATCTATTAATAAGAAAGATCGTAAAGAACAAATATAATAACTTAAAACCTGCTGAGTATTTAATAAAACTGTCTTAGTGGCAAAAGGGTAATACAAGAATCTACATTAGTTGACGAGGACTACTTTTTATATATAATTTTAATAAATACGTAAAACTACAATTTAAAATGCATAAATATTGTAATGCACCGATATTTATATTAGTAATTTTATGAATACAATCATTAATAAATAATAGAACATAAAATTCAGCAACCAGAAGTATTGCCAACTTTTTTTAGAAATTGTATATTGTAAGAGGTGGCAGCATTAACTTAGTTCACCAGTGAACTGGCTTTCGTGTTATCAGTAGTGCTCTTCTATATATATAGTATATTCAACCTGAACGATAATCCGGTGACGTCGCGGTTCGGATCTTTTTGCAAACACAATACTTTTCCTATATACTTTCGGTATAAATTAGAAAAGGTAAAAATATCTAGTTATACCTAGACAACCTGGAGTATGCACCTGTTATATTTAGACTAATCTAGTTCAGTTAACCCTAGGGACACATAATCTAAATACTATATTGTAATGAAGGTATGGAATGACTATATGACAGCACTTATTGTAGGTGTGGTCGCTAGACAAGGAGATAACATACATGTACGGCAAGGATATGAGATCCTTTAGCTGGAACCTGACTCAGTTCTCAGAGTTCAATAAAACAGATACTCTACTGCTTGTGTCTGGAGTTCACTTTGGCTTTACTAACACCACATCTGGAGAAATAGCCGTGTTCTCTCTTACAGGTTAGCTTCAAGTTATCTTAAATAAATGTTACTGTTTTCTTAAATTAAGTAATTACTAAATAATTGTTGTAAGTCTACATTTATAAATAAACTAATTTATTTTTTAAATAAACTTAATAACTAATGTTTGTTGCCAACTTTATGGATTTTAAATGAAAAAATACATTGTTATCATGTAATAAATTAAATTCTAAATAAATATGGAAAATAAATAACTATAAAATTACATTGCATACATAAACTATATATTCTTACCCATCTTAGCAGAGTTGCCTCCTATATGGGTATGGGTAACCCATTCTATAATATAACACACGGCTAAAGTCAATTGACAGCCCGCCAAAATCTCAATGATTTCAACCCTCTTTTTTTAACAAAAAAATCCCTTCTTTTAAGTTGCAAAAGAAATTCCCTACTCTGGCAACACTGTAAGTCAGGTTATGTTTTGAATTTTATTATTTGTTTTTATTTGATATCATATTTTTTTATTTTTAAAAAATTATTTATTTACTTTTTAAGTAGGAATATTGTTCTATCCTATAAATTTACCAACTAAGTGTTGCTTTAAATTTGTTCGGGAAGTATGAATTAAGTGGAGTTATAGTTGTTAATTACGTAATGCAATGGATCATAATAGTTCTATGATAAAAGTTTGACGATTTAAATAAATCGTCAACTATAATTACATTTTTGCAAAACAAACTGCTTTTTTGTGTCAATTTTGTATTATTGAATGCGTATTGTTTCATATTATAAAAATTATGACACAATATGCATTCAAGACTTAAAAAAGTCAAGACTGTCATCAATTGAAAGACATGGCATTTTCCAACAAAAAAATGCTGTCTTTTGTATGACAGACCACAGACCCTGCGCTGTACTCAAATAGCAAAAAACTCTTGAAGAATATGTCAATGTCTATGCGTCAAATAAAGGCACTCAGATCATATTACAACTCTGCAATAATTGGATGAATTGTACGGATTGAAATGGGACGAAACGTACTCTAACAGATCAATATGCACAATGAGGAAAATAAAAGCTACACGAGGTTACAAATATTTACAACCAGTGTTGCCTTTTTATGATTTTATTTATGAAAAAGGTATGTTTTTATACCGAGGTTGGCATCAGGTGGAGGGGGAAGAAGCGTGGTCGGTCTGAACCAATAGAATTCTTTCCCTCACAGATTTTTGGCGTGCTGTCAATTGATTTTAGCCGTGTGTCGTATTATAGTAGGGTAGTTTAGTTTCCTTACTTCAGGCTTTATAGTGCTAACCAAAGAGACTACTGCTTAGATGCATAAATATATATATTAGAGGGGACATGGCCTATCTCAATACATTGCAAGGCCTGAAACATCATTTTGGTGCTCTAAGGGGCTCTGTGTAACCTCATTTAAACCTCCTTCAAAAGTGAGTTTAAGTTATAATAAATAAATTGATTTTGGCTTCCCGCACATTATTTGTGTTTTGGATTGTATTTTTAACGTTACGCTATACAAGTTATTGTAATTTTGTACTGATTATTTGATTATATTTATAAATGAAGGTGGTCAGTTTATTATTTTTGATGTTTCAATATTTAACATGTAGGGCCCCTCTAGTAATAATATCTCTATGCTTAGAGGGAGAATACAACAGCTCTTATCATTCCCCTGGATATCTTGGTACTATAACTGTACATTGGAACATTGGTTTATAAAATATGTGTGAGGTCATTAACCCACAAAAAACGACCTCACAAACATTTCAAAAAAATTACAAATTTTAATACAGTATTTATATATTAATATGTATGTTTTACTAACATGTTAAGTTTCATTGTATTATCAGTAATAAATCCGGTTTTAGTGATTGACATATATATTCAATTCAATTCAATTCAATTTATTTATTTCATTATAATATAAATAATGAATATATATATGTTAAAACATTATGTCATTAATTGACATGTAAACAAATCAAGTTTTCTCCCATGCATTTGAAAATTCACTTATATCGTGGCAGTATGCTACTTATATAAATTAGTAATATGACGAACTGACTAAGTACAACAACCATATGGCCACAACAAGGCACGGGGGCCTCCAAGTAGCCCCCAGCCTGACTCCGTAAAGCCGCAAAGACCTCTTTTTTTATTTACTGATCGTAAAGTGATTAATGTGACATTACTGAAAAATTACTGCCGTTTGTAGGGGGCTTAGTGCCTGTCTCTTTGTAGAGGGGTGGGGAGTCTGTAGTTTCTCTCTAGGGAGGTCTATTTGGAGTAAGTACAGTTATGGCAGCTAATAGGAACTGTCTCCCTTTCAGACCCTTTATCACTGTGTTATTTTACCTAAGTCTTTCTTCAAGGTATTAGTCTCTTTCGTGCTAACCTTTTACGAATACTTAACATTATTTAAAAAAAAAATAAATAAATACTTTATTACCATTAAATTATTAATATAACAATAGGCTGCGTCACATAACAATAAGACATAAAAAAGAAAAATGTGTAAAACAAGATGATTACAAGAAATTGAAACTGAAGTATTCTTACTTATTTATTTATTTATTTATTATTGACAACCTTATTGTGTTACTAGGTAGTGTTGTTCAAATATTTCCCAAGTTATTCATTTGGCTTAAATTTTTGTTGACTCATCATAATGTATTTGATTTTTAGATGGATTCTCGCTAGAGTGCCGGGTGCCTAACAAACCATATGATATATTTGGTACGTGGATCAGTGAGAGGTACTTGTTATCAGGAGACTTGCACTGTATCAGTAATCTTATCAGTACTACCGGACTCTGGATCAGCAAGGCTTACCAAGTAACCACTAGTTTTATATTTGTCAAACTGGGACTTTGAAGCATCTTATATGTTCACTTTAAAATTGTGGCAACCTTAGAATAATACTATATATAGAAGGAGCACTACTGATAACACGAACGCGGGTTCATGGTGCAACTAAGTAAAGCTGCCACCTTACAATATACAATTTCTAAAAAAAAGTTGCAATACTTCCGGTTGCTGATTTTGTTCTATTATTAATTATGATTGATTATTCATAAAATACTAATATAAATATCGGTGCATTACAATATTTATGCATTTTAAATTGTAGTTTAACGTATTTATTAAAATTAATATAAAAAGTAGTCCTCGTCAACTAAATGTAGATTCTTGTTTCGCCACCTTTTGCCAATCTAAGACCAGTTTTATTAAATACTCAGCAGTGTTTAATTATTATATTTGTTCTTTACGATCTTGACTCATATTTTAAAATAATGTTTTTGTTGTCTGCTTGTAGCATTACTTTTTTTTTATTCAAAAAATATATTTCACATATAGACTTGGTAAGAATTAACATAGTATATTACAAAAAATTTGTGAAATCCCACAAGGATTGACCCGTGAGTGGGAACATTACTTAATAACTATGTATCTGGCGGTTTATGGAAATACCATACATACCATACATATACAACATTCATACACAATACATACTAACACAACACATACATACTAACATACTTAGTTGCACCAGTCAACCGGCTTTCGTGTTATCAATGGAATTACATTGTGTTTACGCGTCCTGTGCTCCTTCTATATATAGTATTATCTAAGGTGGCAACATACCTCATTTTAAATAATTAGTGTATTAATAAATTTTGGAGTAATTATTTCACTTTAAAAGAAACATAGTCCTAATACTTGCAGCAGATAATTATAATTTTCCGTTTTTTTTAAATACTTAATTGCATAAAGATATATTCTAGATTGGGCATAGCCTATCTCAATACATTGAGAGACCTGAAACTTCTGTGTAACCTCATTGAAACCTCCTCCAAGAGTGAGTAAGGATTATATGCAAAGAGACTAAAACTATTAGAGGGAGACAGGACCCGTTAACACAGTGATAGGGGTCTGGAAGTAAGACAGTTCCATAGTGCCCTAACTGTACTTTACCCTACTATAGTTCCCTAGAGAAAGAATAGATACTCACCACTCCCCTACAACTTCTATCGGAGCACATATTATACACCCAAAGAGACTAAAACTATGACGTCACCACAATGATACCGTTAAGGCACCTAGCTACCCAAGGAATGATAAGAGCTGTTGTTATCCTCCCTCTAATAGTTTTAGTCTCTTTGATTATATGAAATCAATTGTTTTCGGCTTCCAAAACATTGTTTGTGTTTTGCTTTGTGTTTAAATTTTTAACATTTTACTGTATAAGTTATTATAATTGTGTACTGATTATTTGATGATATTTATAAGGGAAGGTGCTCAGACTACTTTTTCTCAAATTCAAAATTTAACCTAAAATGCCCCTCTAGTAATAATATCTCCATGCTTGAACATATGTCCGGGCACAAAGACAATAATGACTCAATTAATGCTCCAAAACTTCTTGCCTGTTTTAATTTTGTTGTTACTCAGTACAATACTTGTCTAGCATTACCCCAAATTTGAGTCTAATGTGTAATTTTTAAATTAATGTTTGCACAGAACCAGACAGAACCATTGGAGAAATCCAGGGTGTGTCGGATATTTTGAATGGAACTAATTTGTTGACCACCTTATGTGAAATTTGTGTGTTGTAGGAAGTAGAGTCGGAACAAACCCCCATTCGGTGCTTGCAGTACAAGTTCCACAATGTCAATGCCAGTTCTATCAGGAAAGTGATGATAGCACAGACTAATTACTCCCAAAACAGGTAATCAATCATTCAGAAAAAAATAAACTAATTCATTTATTGTTGTTGTTAGTATTTGTCTCCATTATAATTGATAATATTAAAATTTATGGCACAGGATGGGACGTAATAAATTTTCTTAATTTTGCATTATAACTATATTTCGCCTTCCTTAGCAATACAAGGCATATTCATGTTAAATAAACCTAAAAAGAAAAGAAATAATTACAATCAAAGCATAGATGTTAAAATAATTACTAATAAGTCATGCTCATGAGAAGTTAAAAATAAAGCTACTTACATACACTGTTAAAAAAATAACTGAGTCAATTCTATGAGAAATTCTACAAAGATTATAATAAATGGGTATAATTTCTACCTACACAGAAAAAAACACAAAACCTTATTACAAAATTATCATTAAAAAGAAAGCATAGAATGAAAATACGCATGAAGAAAATTAAAATTATAATCTTTGTAGAATTTCTCATAGAATTGACTCAGTTATTTTTTTAATGGTGTATGTAAGTAGCTTTATTTTTAACTTCTCATGAGCATGACTTATTAGTAATTATTTTAACATCTATGCTTTGATTGTAATTAATTTTTTTCTTTGTAGGTTTATTTAACATGAATATGCCTTGTATTGCTAAGGAAGGCGAAATATAGTTATAATGCAAAATTAAGAAAATTTATTACGTCCCATCCTGTGTCATAAATTTAATATTACTAATTTATTTATTTATTTATTAATACAATAACAATTGACAAACAAATAAGGTTATCTCAGTACATGTTAGAACGACAGTACATGTTATTAGAAACGACTTAATAACAAGTGATAGGGTCTTCTGTGTCAAAACAAATAACTTGTGTACATTTTTTTTTTAAAATTGTGAAAAATTGAAAATGGTCCAATTAAAGTTGATATTTGGTACAAGTGAATCCCTTGACGTAATGATTAAGTGTACTAAGTTTCGTTTTAATACAACATGTATATCCATATCCATGATTTTTGTTGGATATTTTACTAAGCAAGCTGTACACGAATGGCTTTCATCCTGACCTTGTTTTGTTCTTATCAAGTTATCTGTCTTGTCGTACTTGTTGTGTTAAAGTTTCGAATGCTCTCTCCACTCAGTTCTTAACTACATCTGGGGTACATCAAGGCTCCAGAATTAGTCCTAGGATTTTTAGTTTGATGATGGATGTAAGTTCTGTTCTCACTTGTGAGCATGCAATTTTTGCCGACGATCTCAAAATCTGGAAAAAGATTACTGATATTGACTCATGCTCTGAACTTCAGAATGATATAAACGCTGTGAGTCGTTGGGCTGTAAATAATAATCTTATTTTAAACTGTGATAAATCTAATGTTATTTCTTTTACTCGTAGTTCTAATCCTTACCATTTTCAATATTCTCTGTGTAATAATCCTTTGTCCTCAGTGTCCTCTCTGTGTGATCTCGGTGTTATGTTAGACAGCAAGCTTACCTTTGAAAATCATATTGAAATGATTATTTGTCGTTCTCTCCGTTCTTTAGGTTTTATCAGTTATGTTTCTCGTGGTTTGTCAATTGATTGTTTTTTATCTCTTTATAAAACTTTAGTCCGTCTTATTCTAGAGTATGCTGTGCCTGTGTGGAACAATCTTGGTGTCACTAGATCTGATCGAATTGAAGCTGTTCAACGTCGGTTTATAAGAATATGCTATCTTCGTTATTTCTACCAACGTTGCTATTACTCTTATGAAAGACTGTGTAAGAAACTTGGTCTTGAATCTCTGAGCTTACGCCGAAGATCGCACGAAGTTCTTTTTCTTAGTAAATGTTTAAAAAATGAAATAGACTGTCCTGAAGTTCAAAAGCAAGTCGTCATACTCCCTGAAGGTCGCCGCCGTGGCAGGTTTCTTTATGTCAAAGAATTGTCCTCTATTTGTCCTATAGTTCGTTGTGTGTCCTCGTTAAATTCTCTTCCTATTAATAGTTCCAACCTTTCTACCATCCAATCCTTAAAATCAATTCTAAAACTATCTTTTTCCTCCTAATTCTAGTTTTAAATTTTGACTTATGTTACTTTAAGAATGTTTTATATATTTTTACCCCTAATTGTTAGTTATTGTTTTATTGCACTTTAAATTTAACTTTTTTTAACACTTGTTTTAAATTTAATTTTTAAATTTTCACCATGCTTATAAATATTTCCTTTTTTTTAGTTTTTAATTTTATTATTCAAATATATGTTTTTATTTTCCCTTAATTAATAGACCAAGAGCCCAGGGGTGTTTTGTTAATAAAAAGTGTAATGGCTGGAACCGGTCTCAATTTTTTTGTAAATACCTTCCTGAACAAGGATCTGCAATTCTGCCGACTCGTATCGGATGGGTGTCCCAGGCAATACCTTTGACCCTTAAAGTGCGTTCTGCCTGGGACACCCATCCGATACGAGTCGGCAGAATTGCAGATCCTTGTTCAGGAAGGTATTTACGAAAAATTGAGACCGGTTCCAGCCATTACACTTTTTATTAACAAAACACCCCTGGGCTCTTGGTCTATAACAAGAGTATTATTATTATTTTAAGTATTATGTTGTACCATCATCATGTAGAATTCTTGTTGTGTTTCTATTTATTTTGCCGTCTCATTTTTATGAGCTATGTAAAGCTTAGAAACAAATAAAGATATTTGCAATGAAAATAATATTGGTACTCTGATGATGAAGTGTACTCGTATTGATAGGACTTGATCCTTGTGCTGATGCTCTAATGTTTTTATTTACAGGAGTGAAGGTAGCGAAGAGGAATTAGGGGTTTCTAGTGATAAAATGGATTCAGATTGTTCTAGCATAAAGATAGAATCAGGTTGTTCTAGTTATATGACAGACTTAGGTTCTAGCATTAAAATAGACTCAGGTTGTTCTAGCTATACGACAGAGTCAGGTTGTTCTAGCGGTGCTATGGACAACACAGAATGTTTTAACAAGAGCAAACTTTCATGTGATAAAAACAACTTCTCCGAACCTAGTGTTGATGTTGAGGGCTCCTCCAAAACAGATGAAACTGACCGTAAGTATCCATCTAGTCAATGTGAAGTATAAATTATTTCTCTGATATTATTTGAAGATTAAGGAAGTTTTGCAAGAAAATAAAGGAAAATGGGTTTTAAATGTGTTTCTATTGTTATGGAAATGACTTTATGAACAAATTTTTGTGGCTACTAAGCCACTTTGCTGTCTTCTTACATAGTCTGCTATTTTCTTCTTCATATTTTTTTTCTAATTCCCGATTCAAAGTCTATAGCAGCGCCACCGTCACTGATAAGAAATTGATAACAAAAGGGTGATCGTTGTTAAAGTCCTTATGGGGGTTTTTTGTTTTTCTTATTTGTGACGATTATTTCTCGAAGTGCTTTAATTTAATTAATTTTAGGGCGTATGAACTCAGCAGGATCACTATTTCATTGCAAAATAGGGTTTTAATGGGTTGTCACGAGTATTTAAATTGAGTAATAAGAAGGTGAAAATCACAATATAGTGTTTTATTTTGTCTATTGTTAATTAATATTACTTTGATTAATTTTAGTTTGGTCAAACACACAAAATTACCTTTTTATTGTATTAAATTGTTTAAATTAGTTGTAACAGATATTTAAATTAACTGATAACAAGCTGATTTGCACCGTGATCGTGTTTTAATTTATCAATCAATTTTATTTACTCACTATTAATAATTATCAATTAATAACTCAAAAAATCCTTTTTTTGTAAAATGTTTTTTAAATTATCCGTTTAGGTTTTCTGGGTTAAATCAGACAAATCCAAGTCAGTAGTGATAAGAGCCTGATTCTATATATAAAATCCTGGAATAATCATGGATTTCTCCAATAATCTATGAAATATTGGCAACTTTTTTTATTCTATTAATTTTTACCTCATTTATCAAAAATTAACTAACAATATAAAAATAAAAGAAGAATTTTTATCGGCTCCCATGCTAATCCTATGATAAAAAAATTGATCACCCTTTTGTTTTCCCGACATTGGTATTGCCAACCTTACAACTATCTCTTTGAATCGCGAATAAAGTATATTTGGATTGACTGTGTTCAGGGCTGTATCCGGGCATAGAGGAGAATAGTAACTTGTCTGACAACTCTGAACTTAGTGAAGAGGACGACCTCTCTAAGGAACCTGAGAAACTCTTGATATTCATTACAGGTTCTAAAACTTACACGCCTCATCAAGTTGGTAAGCCTCTCTAGCATCTTCAATTTCATCTATAAGTTTAAATTACCCTATATGCTATAGTATTAAGTTGTCTTGTAAGTCATTACATGACACTGAATGCATTTTTAGTAAAGTAATATATAAACCAAGTAGGGAAACAAACACGATTTCTGTCAGACATGGCATGTAGTTCACATTTTGTCCACCAGGGAGTTGGCTCAAATCTTCCTATGGGTGCGGCCATCTTGTTTTACCCTTGTAAATGTAAATAAACTATTTGCTCAAAATTTTCGTTTTGATTGCATTTCTTTAGACATTTTAGTATAAAATGTTAATAATGTGTGTAAGAAATATGTTTTGTCACATCCAGGTTTAAGAGCAAATCTTTAAAAACAAGGTTTGTTTAAATTACTTAATACAAGTGACTAATAAAACTTTTTTTTCGTGTGCACTACTTAACTTAGTACATTTTTGCGCGTGATATGTGTTTTTTTCCTTCAAACATTAATTTTAATTGGTAATTTAACAACTGTAACCAAATTGTTTTGAATATAGTTTAAGTAATCGTAATTTTATGTTATATTTAAGGCAATACACTGTCGTCAGCATTAAATATTTATGAAGATCAATAAAAAATAGCACTAGAGGAGTTCATGTTATAATAATAAAAAAATCTCATCACTGAATTACATTATTAACAAACGAAGCCTTCAAGTCCATAAAGGTCATCACTATTGCCTAACAAATAAATAAAATGTGTTTGTTAGGCAATGATGATGATCTAACAACACTTTGGGTGGGACGAATGCTGGAAGTAATTTAGTGGAGAGGCTTTTTTTAAAGTACGAAGAGACTATTTTATTGTGTAATTGGTTCTTTTGCAAATTATAGCAAGAAGTTTAAAAGTGATAAATAATAATTTTTAAAAATAGGATTTAAATAATAAAGAGTTCAGTTGGAGTTTTACTATGAATTATAATCCAAAAGCTATCCAAATTAGTTCCAAAGGAACTAAGTGAACTAAGTTTCACTGTCCAACTAGTTGACAGTAAAATAACGAATAAGAAAGAGATAGCAACAATTGATATGAAGATCATAGTGGTGTATTCCTGCATCCCTGATTGTATCGGTTCAATCTCAGTCATAGCTTCTGTGATTTTTGTACAAGGGATGGAAATCCTTACTTATTTATTCTTCGTTCATACGCGGAGTTTGGTAGGGGGGTTCAACCCCCCTGGCAGTTGTCGTGTGAACGGGTTTTTACCCTGAAACTCTCTAAACTATTGGTTAAGAAAGGTGGAAGTTGAACTCCATGTGTTACCCTTTTTGTGTGATCCCGAAAGGGGATTGAACACAGGGATGAACCCTCTGCCAAACCCTGCTTGTGAACGAAGTATTAAAATATCATACATTTGAGCTCCCATGAGAGGCCCTGTTTTAATTTGAATTGTAAACACGTTGGGTGTTGTTTATAGGTTTCAAAAGAGTTAAGAATGTGAAATTTCCCAAGAAAATCATCACATTGACGATAGAGGAGCGAATGTTGGAGAGGTACCTCAACCAGAGCTCGAACCACTCGGGTAATCGCTTCGAGAAGTATGACAAAGCGGATCATTATATTGATCTTAACGGACACATTATTGGAGCTGCTCTGTCCCCGGATCATAGGTAACCATGGAATCACTCCTTTTTGATTCCCCATGTCCTGTAATAGGAGAGGAAGCATTGTTATTTCAAATATTCATACTTTTCTCATAAACATTTAGGCCTGGCCAATTTCCATTGGAATGCGTGTTTCAACTATTCATTCCTTGCTTGAGGTTCCGGTTTATAACTTGAGCAGTAAATCAATTATCAAGCACTACTCTTTACTATTTTTTTCTGTATTTTGCAAAGGAAATGTGCTAAAACCTTTAAAGATAAACTCTAACTGAGCTTTAAACTAGTGCAAATAATGGTGTACACTGCCGATTTTAGAAGCATAGGTTTGTATAACCAACAGAATAATTATGCGTATTTCCTTTGACAAATACAGAAAAAATGAGTTATGAGTAGTGCTTGATATTTGAGTAACTCCTCAAGTTATATAGCATAAACTGTAACCTTAAGCAAGAAATGAATTGTTAAGGAAACACGAATTCTAAAAGAAATTTGCTGGCATGAAGGCCACCATGCCAGAATTTTAAAGAATTGCGGTGAGTAAAAGTTTCTTCTTTTCTCTAACCTTTCCCTAAATCATCTCGAATAAATTAGACATAGATCAGCTCACTTTTAGTCCAAAAGCCGGATCTAAAAAAATGTGACTCATTTTGTACTACTTGAAACCAAATTTTTCTAAAAATATACCTTAAATTATGAAGGAAAAACATAGTCTGCCTATCCATAGTGGAACCCTTCATATGATTGTGCATTCTCAAAATTTTATAAAATCGTACTAATTTCAGTTTTCTTGAAATAAGTGGTTCCCTGTGGGTCAGTTGCAAAACATGAAGAAAACATTTTTTAAAGGTGGTAAACTTATCTATAAAACAAGTGTTTAATCATCCAAAGTTAAGACTACAACCAAAGTTATGACTCTTTCAAAAACACCCAAAAAATAGTTAATTTATGCAAAGTCAGCAAATTTATTTAAAAAATATTGGCTTTGTGAATTTTTTTGGGCTATTTAACAAATGTTATAACTTTAATTGTAGTCATCCGATTTCGATGAAAAAAAAACTTTTATCAGTTTTAAATAAAGTTCTCTTCATATTTTGCACTCGACCTACAGGGGAACCACTTATTGCAAGAAAATTGGAATTTTTGTGATTTTTTAGTATTTTGAGCGAATGCATTCATATTCCTTATTTCATATTCCTAAGGGCTCCACTCTGGATGGGCAGACTATGCTTTCCCTTCACAATATTAGGTATATATTCAGAAAAATTTGGTTTGAAGTAGTACAAAATGAGTCACATTTTTAGGTCTGACTCTTGGACTTTTCCTTTCAAAAGTAGTACAAAATGAGTCACATTTTTTAGGTCCGACTCTTGGACTTTTACTGACAAGGCATCTATATGTGTATATTCTTTGCCATCCTCGAGCACGAGCACGACTCATTCGAAGATGTGCTTATAAAATAGAAGTATTTTGTAATATTTAATTTTTAATTTTGTAAAGCAGAATAATAGTTATTTATGCCATAAGGCTGAGAAGTGTGTCTTTTTGTCATGGCAATTAGATTTACCGACGAGGGAAGCGAGTCGGGAAAAATTGCCAAGACATAAAGACATTCTCAGCCGGATGGCATACAATTTTTTTTTTGAGGTAGCACTTATTAAATAAACTGCGCTATATACTTAATTGAAATAAAAACAAACGTCCAATTAACTCCATATTATCGTCGTCATTGAATCCATCCATAGCTTCACACTTTTACTCAAAAATGTAAAAGCTTTACAAATTAACACACAAAAATTGTCAATTAGAACACCTTTTAAAAACAAAAAAAAATAAGCTTTAAAAAAATTAACGTTTTTAAAGAAAACTCATGAAGGTTCAACACAGATTGTTTTTTGAACACGGTACTTTATAGTAATGGCGGCAACATATGAATTACTTTTACGTCCTAGGAGTTTTTTTTACATTCATTATTGTCCTCGGAGGTGAAAAGTACTAAATAACCTCCTATAACAATAATGATTGGCTTCTCATCCTAAAAACGGTCCAATAAAGTGCTCAATTACGTACTACCTCAAAAAATAATTTTTTTGAGGTGTGTTTTAGGTATTTGTTTGTAAACTGTCGAGCCTGGCCTGAGGGATGCAGAATAACTCATCCTCTCTATCCTCCTCCCATATCATCTCAAATAGATATCAGAGTCATAGATCTGCTTACTCTACAGCTCACTGATAAGATATTCACTTCTCACAAAGCCTATACCTGCTGTACTGAGTGTTTCTTTATTTTCCTAGATGTCTCGCAACAATATGTAGCCAGGTATTGTATCAATTAATAACTACTGCTAAATTATTGGAATAAATTATTTTTATTTGGTAAAAATGATATTTTCAACGATATGTTGCCACCTGGTATTGTATCAATTAATAACCACTGCTAAATTATTGGAATAAATTATTTTTATTCGGTAAAAATTATATTTTTAACAATATTTTGCCGCCAGGGTGTTGTATCAATTAACAACTACTGCTAAATTATCGGAATAAATTATTTTTAATTTGTAATAATTATATTTTCAACAATATGCTGTTCACTAAATTATCTGTATAATAAAGTAAACTTATAATGATCTAAGATAAAAAACTACTGGATTATTTTACAGTTGTTAAAGAATTTTACTTACCAACTCTATCAACACTTTTACTTCCATTTTTTCTCTGTAAATAGTTTCTTTTTTGTTTCGATGATTGTTTGTTGAAAATAGTTCCATTGTCTTTGCTCCAATATTATTGGGACTATAGTCTACTTCATTAAAATTTACTTTGTAAAACAATTTGTTTGTTTAAATTAAAGTCATTTTGACAGGGGGGGGGGGGGTAGAAGGAGAAGAGGAATTCTACTCACTTTATAGGGCAGAGACTATAGATACTTAAACAGTAAGACTTTTGACTCAATGGTGGGAAAATTTAGAATCCGATCGACACAAGAGCCGCGGGAGATCTACTTTTCAAATGACTTGGCGTGGCTTAATTTTCTGCTTTTTGGCCATTCCGTTTGAAATTAACTTTCAACTTTTTATACTTTTTAGGCATACTTCTAACTAGCCAAAGCGCTTTGTGCGGTCTTAGTGGTCTTTTAACTTCCGCAGAACCCTTCTGATAGCAAATAAGTTTACATTTTATTCGATTAATTTAGTAATTTAATGGATTTAATCAGGTGAACATTAGTGGCTAAATTATCCACGTGCTAGAAGATAGAATTTGGCTTTTTAATAATGCAGCTTGAAACAATTCAAAAAACGCTTTTACGTATTTTAAATTTAGACGCTATCATGTGTTTACCTGGATTATTTCGATTAAATTATAAAATAATTGAATGAAATGCAAACTTACCAGCCATCTACTTAGTAGCGTTGTATTGAAGTTTAAAAAACTTTTTTTTACTATTAGTTTCTGAATTTTTGTTATACAGAACATGACAATGGCAAACCATTTTTATTAGGTTAAAATTATGAGGAAAGAAAAGGAAAAACAATTTTATTATTACAATAAATGCAGCTGTCATAACCAATAGTTGCCATGGTTTACATAAATTTAAAAATATAATCGGTAATTTTTGGAAAGCTTTCAGAGTTAGTTCATGAGTAGTCCACATAGGTCCGCCGCAGCGCTGATTTCTAGCAGCTTGCGATAATCGAATTCAAACTTTTCTTCATTGAAGTCAACCCCCCTCCCTGCTTTAGGGTTCCTGTGTAAATAAAATTGGAACCCATATCTTTTGTTTTTATTTTAGAAGGTCTGCTCACAGCAGTTTTTATTTTAGAAAGTTATTTTTAGAACACATTTTATTCATAATGAACTGAGAACATAGCCCGGGATGTGAACCCCCTTTTCCTCGCAAGTGCTTAATTGCTTTATTAGAAGCAGATAGTAAAAAAAAAATAATTTGGTAGAGTTGAATTGGGTGTGGCAATTTAAATCTCTCTTGTTGTTGATTGGCAGACCGGATGTATTAAACTCTGATACTGACTATTTTAAATCAGACTTAAAACATTTGTTGTTCAGTTTCGATAACCATATTTTTTCAGCAAACCAAGCTATTCAGTTTTATTCAGACACATCTCTCTTTTCTGTTCAGAGGGCAAACCATATTTGCAGAACTGGTGTGGAATTCATATCTTAAGATTTGCGTCTCAGATTCGGCTTGCTAATTCTAATCCAGCCAAACTATACCTTAGTAACAATAAGATCTTATTTAATAATTTAGAAACATGCCCGCTCTGTCAAACTGGTTTTGACAATATTGAACACTTCCTTTTGCATTGTTATAATACAAGAGATATACGTTTTAAATATTTTATCTTCACTTCAATTCAAAATTTAAATAATTTGTTGTATGAAATTGATTATAAATGTTACGAAAATTGTATCTGTTCTCATTAGAATCGCTAAAAAGAAGACAGGAATGCCTTTAATTTGTCTAATATTTTAAGCTTTCTGCATGGTTTAATCAAAGGGTTTATAATTTAAAAGACTATTCAGACGTGTTAAAGCCTATTTTTTTTAAATTGTCTGCAAAAAAAATTGGTCTGCTCACAGCTGTTTTTCATTCATTTAAAAAACTAATAACATTAACAATAAATAATTTGTGAATGATTTTACAAAAATTTGACCGAGTGGCAGAATAAAGGTGTGCTCGATAGTGTTTTGTTTGGCTCCATGTTTTTTTGAGAGTGAGTAGACTTCCTTCCTTCCACCCCCCCCCCCCTCTATCAAAATGACTTTAATTTAAAGTAACTTCCTACTTATTTTAGGTACAAAAATTTTGAAATCACTCTTGAAAATAATAGATGCGTACTTTGATGACGCTATGTCTTCTAGGTGCAAGAAGGTGTTTTTTCATTATGTAGCTAGATAGTACTGAGGTTTTTTGTTTCAGTGGAGCTGAAGACAAGTATGGATATGTGTGGGACCGACATTACGAGACTTGTCTGGCCAAGTACCCTCACAATGACGTGGTGAACTGTGTGTCTTTCTGTAAGACAGATTCTAATGTTCTAATCACCGTGTCAGACGATAATACCATCAAAGTCTGGAGGTCTAGGAACTACATAGACAACTCTGGTGTCAATTATACGTGTCACCAGGCTGCCCACAGTCAAGTCCCTCTGTAGACTCAGTCACTCCCACCCAGTCAGGGTCTCATTGTACTCATAATTTTGACCAAGAACTTGAAAATGTTAAGAGTAGCTGATGTTGTTTAGTATTTTGTTTTAATCAGAGACTATAGATACTTAAACAGTAAGACTGTCGACTCAATGGTGGAAAAATTTGGATTCCAGTCGACACTAGCGCGGCGAGGCCTACCTTTCAATTGAGTGGGCGTGTCTTAATTTCCCGCTTTTGTCCACACTCAGTTTGAAATTTTTATACTTTGTATAGTTATACCCTACACTTAAATCTTACACGGAACACTTCTGATTATTTTTAAGTTTTTTATTCAAGTAATTTATTACTTTAATTGATTCAATCAGTAATAATGAAATAGTGGCTAAAGTTTACAAGTGCTAGAAGATAGATGTTGGCATTTAATGCAGCCTGTATTGTAATTACATCAGCAAGATGTGCACATGTGATTAAATGTAATTACCTGATAAAATCGACTAAATCAATAAAAATGATTAAATGAAATTTACTTACCTGCCATCAGTTGCGTTCTTTGGAAGTTTTAAAAAGGTTTCTATTTACTTTTAGTTTCTGAATTTTTGAAATACAGAACATGCAACAGCGGACCGTTTTTGTGAAAAATACTACAGAAAACAATCATTTATAATAATAATAAATGTAGCTGTCATAACCAAGAATTGGTATTTATAAATTTTAATATAAAAATGTAATCAGCATTTTTGGAAAGCTTTGGGGTTAGTTCATGAGTTTGTCCGCACCGGTCCGCCGCAGCGCTATTTTAGTAGCTTGCGATAATCGAATCCAAACTTTCTCATTTAAGTTAACCCCCCTGGTTTTAATCAAATGAAAACTAACTTTGTTTACATTATTTTAGTTTGATTCTGATTGACACATCTGTCAAAACTCTAAATAAATAGTTCACAAAAATAGACTACAATAAATACCTGGAATCAGAGACTCATGGTTAAACAATATTAACATAGATGGTTCACTCAAAGATTTCACTTAAAAGAAAGTGTGAAACTGTCAGATATTTTTATTTCTGACACTTTTTATTTATTTATTTTTATTCAACCAAACAACGAGCTGTGAGGGTAATCAAGTCTTTCCATCCGCTTTTCAGCGCTAGAATGATGAGGAGTCCATGGATGAGTGATCCTCATATTTTTAAATTTCGTATAAATGGTAAAAAGTGAAAAATTTAATTTCTCACTCTCACTTCCCAGTCCCCCTTGGATTTGAACCTCTAATGTCAGGTGTCAATTTTAGTTTGTTTCCTTTACTTATCCGTTTGTGCCAACCCCGAGATGTTTATTCAGATAGCAAATGTAAATCTTAAGTCTAAACACTGAAAATGAATTATTGTTATTTTTTAAGAAAACGATTGTGCTGCTTCGCGTGATGAGGCCCCCAAGTTTTGAAAAACAAAAATATATTGCGAATACTCATACCATAGATCTTTGTTTACTTTTATTTTATTTTTACTAAACGATTGGCAACTGTTGTGTATTTCAACAAAAATACTACAGCACAATCTAGTAGAGAAAGAGCAAATAGATTTTTACTACTTACTTCAAGACCCTAGTGATGAGGCCCCCAACTTAAATCATAAACAAAAACTTGTCAATTGAGTGTTCCTACTACACTCGGGAGTGAACCATCTATGTTAATATTGTTTATCTATGCAGAGACTATAGAGACTATAATCAAGGTTTCAATATAATACTGATGGTTCTAATATAATACTGAGAGTTCCAATATAATACAGATGTTTCCAATAAAATACTGAGTTTCAATATAATGCTGAGTTACTGAGTTTTTTTAACTGGATTTCATAGGCGGGATTTCAATAAGCCATTCATTTTATTGCTTTATTATTAGTTAGGGTATTACCCTAAATACAATTATGGATATCCTAAACTAATTAATTTGAATATTAAATAAAATGTAAATATTTGTTTTAAATTAAATATTAAATGTGTTAATTATAAAATTTCTTTATTTAGTATTTTCACAATTTGATTCTGCAATGAATTGTAAGTAGCAACACTGTTTGTAACAAACAACAATGGTTTGTTTGTCGTGGTAAAACTGAGATATATAGGTAGGAAAGTGAATTGGTGTCACAAACACCCCCTTCAAGGTTTGTCTGGTTACAGGCCTGAATCTGAATTTGTTAATATGGTTTTTATGAGGTTGCATTTTCACATCATATAAAAATATCCATTAAGTAAAAAATGAGGTAAGTGTAAGTCTGTCTGATTGGCCAATCATTAAACAAGGTGATAGACATACTGAATGCACTGTGGGAACTGACGCCACTAATCTATAGGCTCTATATGTTCTAGTTTAAATGTCATTTAACCTGAATTCCTTTATCTCTATACCCATCCCACAATGACTCATTTACATTACAAAGAAATGTCATTTAACCTGGATTTTCCTTTATCTCTATACCCATCCCACAATGACTTATTTACATTAACAACCTAAGTTTTTAATATATTAAATAAGCCATTAACAGAGCATTAACAGAGCCTTTAATTTAAATATTAAAGAGTTGTTTTCTTCATTATAAATTGAAAATATTAATTTTAACTGAGTTATTTAGGCGGAATTATCGAGTGAGTTTAACTTGTTAGTTACTAATTAGTCCGTAGTGGCCACCCAGTCGTTTTTCTTGTTAACCTGCTGTTACTGTTTAGTCCACAACCTATACGTTGGTTATATGATCGGTGTGATTTCCTATTTAGTGTTATTATGACAGAGAGTTTGTTAAGGTTTATTATTTATGGACTTTTTTAACTTTTGTTTATAAATTATAAATTCTATTTATTAAATTAAATAAATCCAAAAATTACTAACATTTGTTTCTTTATTCGCATGTTAGATCACCCACTAAGAATGATGGGAGAGAGTTTATGTTTTTTTTATCATTATTACCTGATATTACCCTATTTTAATCTTTTTCAAAAAAGAAGAAGAAAATACTTTAGAATTGTCTGTAATAAACAATTTGGAAAATTTCTATACATATAAAATATCAATAAGATTGCTCATGTACAAAACACATTAATTCATTAGTAAAAACGGATTCTTTACTAAAGAATTAATAATCAGATAATTTAGCCCAAGGGTTGAGCCAGTCGAACAGTGAGCGGGATTTGACTCCAGGGGTGCAGCCGTACATCCGATGATGCCCCCCTGCCTCAATTCTCTTCTTGCTCACCGGAAGTCGTCTCTTCGGATTCTTACGTACTTTCCCATTCTTGTATTTCTTCCAGTTCTCTTCTTTATTTAGTGGATGACGTGTCTCTTCTGAATCTAAATTTTCAATTTCTAATGTCTTTAAATGTTCATTTACCGAGCTGTCTAATTTTTTAGTTGTTTTTAGCTGCTGGTTGGATATAGAACCTAATTTTGTTTCTAACTCAGTTATATTTTCTATCAAACTTTCTCCATTCATATGTTCATTGTTTTCTTTTTTAGTTTTATCCAAACTTTCTATTTTTTCATCTGTTATTTTATTACTTAAACTAATATTATCACAGATTGTTAAAATTTCATTTTGAGTGTAAAGTTGGTGAGATTGAGTGCTACAATATTTGTATTTTTCAGTAGCATCGATCTCAGCTGTATTACTATGCCTGTAATTGTTGGATGTTACATTGTTTCCTCCCAATGAACTGTTGTTTGGCTGTTTTTGTAAATTGTCTATAGTCAACTGAGATTTATTAGTGATAGAACTGGAACAAGTGATGTTTTGAATTTCATTTGCTTGGCGTACAAAGTCCCCGGGTACATTTGTGGTAATATCCCCGGGTGAGATTCTACCGGTTGTGGTAATAGCCATCAATGTTTCTTTCGAATGTCCTTTGAGTTTACTACAAACTCCATTCGGATCATTTGTGAATTTCCCCATCTGATTTTTCATATTTTTTCTTAAGTCTCTTCCTTTATGCCTTTTTCCTTTTTTTCTTGATGTAATAATATTCTTCCTCATTATGTGTTTTGGCTTTTTCTCTAAATCAAGTTCACTTTTGATCCTTTTAGTTGTCTTTTTAACATTACTGTGTGAAATAGGTGTCTTTTTGAAATTAGAGTTTTGTAAGGAATTGTGCGATATATTTGTTAATAATTTTACACATATTTCATTGGATGTGATGGGTTTACACTTAATTTTTCTTAAAACTTGATTTCCCTCCGCAACACATTTAAACTTTGTGTCTGTAAAAGGGTCAAACTGTTTAGAACTTTTTTTCGTGTGTTCCAAAGTATTATCTTGTGCACCTCTTTGATTCCCATATTCTGCTGACTTATTTGTTGTACACGCGTTTTCACTCTTATGATTCGTTTTACTTTTTAGATTCTGCTTTGTCGATTCTCTAAAAGGCGTTAAAAGTATTGTATCTCCAGAGTATTCAGTTAATACGTCCTCACCTTTCAATCCTAACTGCTGAAGCTTCAAATTCTGAACGATGGAATAGTTGCGAGGAGGCACTGACCTTGTTTGAGAAACATATGTTTTGTTCTTTCCTCTATTCCTTCCTACGTTTAACTTGAATTTATTCTTTTGTTTAATTTTATTGATCATTCCTTTAACAACGTTGACCAGCTTGTATCGCCGATCAGGCGACGATGATCCTGCAGGATGGTTAGGTTTAGTTTTCCTGCATTCCGTGTATTGCACCAGTGACCAAGGACCACCAATTTCTTCTTGGTCAGGTTCATTTGAATCTTTCCATTGCACCTTCCATAAACGGTCTAAATCATCGAAATAAGCTCTGTGATTTGTTGTTGGTTTTACTTCTTCTATACCTGAAAATAAATTTTAGGGCCTATTAACTGTTGAATAAATTAATGTTATTTTTTCCGTAAAAAAGCTTGGTTGATATGTGTGAACTAGCAGAGTTGTTATTTATTTATTGCAGAGCTTAATTAAACATCATTAGATCCACGCAACTATAATAATAATAACAAAGCGAGATAAAGCAACATTAAGGTTATTTGATCTGGCTGGTAAATAAAAAAGAATTATTACTATTCATAATGTTGCAACATTGGCGTTGTATTAAATAGCTGAATATAAAACAAAAATAGAGTAGAATATAAAATTAAAATAGAATTCAATATGTGAAATGTGAAAACTAACTAATTTTGAATAGGAAAGGATATCCCGGCCAAAAAAAGTAAAAATTATAAATTAGAATAAAGGGAGGTTTATTTTATTTAAATATTAATTTACATTTATAAATAAAGTTAAAAACAAAATTTTTCCCCGGTATAACCTTAAAATGCTCACCT
Organism: Microvelia longipes; assembly: GCA_018340805.1. Taxonomy (NCBI): domain Eukaryota; kingdom Metazoa; phylum Arthropoda; class Insecta; order Hemiptera; family Veliidae; genus Microvelia; species Microvelia longipes. Next base: position 60,371,249 of record JACMZG010001863.1, read on the forward strand.
CTTACTTAAATTAATTCTTACCAGAAGACACTGAATTTTTTGCTCCCAGCCACCAGAAATCCTCCTGTTGTTTGATTTATAAGCAACTAGTTTTAGAGAACTTATACAAAAAGAATTATTGTATTTCATAGCAAAAACTATAGAGTTCTTACTTTAAAGCTATGAAGACCTTTAGTTAGCTAATCGCTACTTGATTAGCTACATCGCCCATCAAAATTAAATGATACTAGGTATACTATAATTATAATATCTTTGTACCCATTTAATGCACTTGTTAAATGGGATAAAAAAATTCGTAATTTGATAGAACTTGGTTGAAATGAAGATACAAATACAGTAATAATATATATATATATATTATATATATATATATATATATTATATATATATATATATATATATATATAATATATATATTATATATTTATTGTTGTATATTGTTAACAGCTGTAACAGCAAGTAAAAAGTTTACAGTGTGTGTGTAGTAGAAATGTTTACACATACACTGCTATGCATGGTTTACCAAAATACGAAGCCACATTTATTATCAGTATTAGTTCTTGGTTTTATTGATTGATTGTTTTATTATTGATTTTGATGATGATATATATATATATATATATATATATATATATATATATATATATAATATTATATTATAATATATATGTGTGTGTGTGTGTGTATTTTTTATACTTTTGTAAAAAAAATTTTTGTCTGGTGAGAAATAAATAAATAATAAATAACTAATAAGATATTAGTTAGAGTTATTATTAAGTATACAGTTACAAGGAGCAATTACTTGGTTCATCTTTATTTTCGTATGGCTCTTGCCCTGGATTCGATTCTTCCATTGGACTTGGATTATTGCTCTTAATGGCAGATACTGTCCCAACGTATTTGATTGTATCATCATTGTTTTCACTTTGCTGCCAAGTTGCCCTGTCGCTCTTTTTCGATCTAAAAATAAGAGCTATAAATAAATTTATTTCAAACGTATTTATTTAAATAATTCTGGCGTGGTGGTCCGCATGTCGGGCGAATTTCCTTAGGATGCGTGTTTCCGCGCTTAACAACAATCCTGGCTGGAATGAAATTTTTTATAGTTTTTTTACATTATATAAGTTTACAACTACTAAATAATTCTGGCTCGGTCCTTCAAATCCTGGTTGGCACGAAAATTCTTATCGTTTTCTTTTGCATAAAAATAAGTTTATAACTACAAAATAATTCTGGCGCGGTGGTCCGCATGTCGTGCGAATTTCCGTGCTTAACAACAATCCTGGTAGGGACGACAATTTTTTATCGTTTTTTTAATTTACATAGTATTAGTTTACAACTACAAAATAATTCTGGTGCGGACCACCGCACCAGTTTGTTGTTATAAACTTATTTTATGCAAAAAAACGATAAACAATTACCGTCCCAACCAGGATTTGAACCCAGGTACCCTACGTTTTAATGCTTGTATCGACTCCGGACCACTGCCATTCCATTCACAGGCCCAAAAAACATGGAAACTGACTCCCCACTTGAAATGTGTTATTTAGGGGTCGCTTACAGTAGCCGTATCGACTTCAGACCGGTTTCATTTTATTCAGCGTATCAAAAAACATAAATATTAACCTTTTTCGCAGTAAAAAATGTTAACCCTGAATTTTGCTGATTTTTTTAAACATTTTGCTGACTCAGCAAACTGGGTTAATGACGTCATAAAAACCTGGTTTTCTATAGGGTTTGTGTGCTCCCGATTGTTGATTTTTGTACCAAGTTTGGTTTTAAAAATATTAATCCGTTCGAAAGATTGAGTGTTTACAAGAAAGTGTCTAGAAATACACATATACATATGTATGTATGTATATACATACATAAAAACTTTATAAATGGGAACCGAAAAAAATAATTCGTAGCTAAAAATTCTTTTCAGGATGAAATAAGTTGTATGGGGCAGTAAAAAAAGATTTTTTTTTTGGGTGGCACCCTTAAAATTTAAAAGGTGGACCTCACACAAAAATTGTTTCAGGCCAAAATAAGTAATGCAGCATTTGTAATGGGGAGGGAGCCACCCCAAAATTTATTAAAGTGACCCTACCAAAAACAAAATTAAAATAAGAATATAAAAAAATAATTAAATTTCCTCAACGTAAAAAGCCCTCTCCTCAAGCAAAGAACTCATTGGCTTTACTTCAAGATTTAAATTCATTAATTTTGTGGCTTCGCCTCAGGAGTTATATGAAATGGTTGCCTAGACTTTCGGCTTAGAAACAACTTACTGCTTGGAGGAATAATAGCATTTTTTACTCCCTTGTCTCTTTTTTACTCCTTATTCCCCCAAGCAGTAAGTTGTTTCTAAGCCGAAAGTCGAGGGGACCATTTCACATAACTCCAGAGGCGAAGCCATAAAATTAATGTTTATAACTGTCTCTCCAGAACCCTACTTGTTTCCATATTCAAGCTCTACAGACAAAATAAAATTGCTTGGAAAGGGAAGTATATATAAATGAGATGTAAGGAAGAATACGTATTGGGTAGTAAATTATTTATGATCATAGTAAAGTAATATATAAATTAAGTAGGGAAACTCCAATACTGACTCATGTAAAAAAATTCAGACCTGCCCAATCAGCCGATAGCTAGCTCAAAAAGAAAAATAGCTAAAATTAGAATAACTGCGCATGCGCCTTTTCGGATTTAGGTATTTTTATTTAATTTTATTGGCAACCCTGATAACATTAAGTGAGTTTTAAATTTTATCGTGTTTTCGTACTTTAACTATTCGTTAATTTAATGATTTTGTTTTAAATTCTGTTAAATAATTGTTATAATAATTTAGATAAAGAAAAAGAGAAACTATAGTAAAGGTAAACCACTTGTTTTTATTTATTAAGATTTTGAAGAAAATGCAGACGACAGTGTATTGCCTTAAAATTACGATTGCTTTTATTACATTAAAAAAGTAGGTTAAATTTGTTAAATTATTAATTACAATTAATATTTGAAGGGAGAAAACAAATATCATTTGCAAAAATGTACTAAGTAAAATGTGAACTACATGCCAGGTCTGACAAAAATTGCGTTTGTTTCCCTACTTGGTTTATATATTACTTAAGACCAAAGCATATAAGCTAGCAGTATATGCTCCTTGATACAAGCTTTGTAAGCTTACAAGTGGAGCTCATTTTTACTCATAGAGATATATTACTAGAGGGGCCCTATTGGTTGAATTATGAAACATCGAAAAAGTAACCTGACCACATTCGATTATAATTTTCATCAAATAAACAGAACAAAAAAACAGTAAATTATATAGTAGAATGTTTAAAATACAAATCACAACGCAAACAATCTGCGGGAAGCCGAAAACAATTGATTAATTATAACCTTAAGTCCCTCTTGGAGGAGGTTTCAATGAGGTTACACAGAGCCCCTGAGAGCCCCTCTAAAAATGTTTCAGGCCTCTCAATGTATTAAGATAGGCTATGCCCCCTCTAGTATTTATCTCTATGTTTTTACTGGAGTGCCTGTATTATCAGGCACTCTTTTTTTTTATTTTTACAGCTATGACCAAAATTGTTTAATTTATATTACTTCTTTTGACATACCTAATTTTATTATTTTATTTAGCAATGTATTTAGCGAGCAGACCGAGCCTCATTATTAACATTTCTACGCATCATTAAGAACATTAAAATTCTAGCGAGCAAAGTGAGCCCTTTTTATAATAAAATTCTTAGCAATTTAGATAGGAAGTTAGCCTTATTTTTGGACTGTTGATCAAGGTCGCTATTGATCTATTGTATTGATCATAATCTTGTGCGCGAAACTATTTGTTATTTTTATAATTGTTTCGAATGCTAGACGAGTTTTTCTGTTGCTACGTATAACCAGTAATTGAACGAACGTCAGCGAGTGCATTACTAATAATGCACAATTGGACATCTAATTGTGAGGATGTTTAACAAAAACTTTAGTGTTTCTACGTGTTGCAATATCTCCAAAAAAATTACCCTTAATCTTAAATTTATACTGATACCAGTGAGTGAAGCAAGACCCTTTTTTAATTTTTTTTAATTCGTACATAAGTCTTTTGTCCCCCCCCCCTGTTGTGGAAATGTTAGATTATTGTTTATATTTTTTTTATTTAATGTAAAATTATTATTTTAATAGCTTTTGTTTATAACCTTTTTACCTTTGTTATAGGCTTAAAAGTTTATTTCTGTTGATTTGTTTTTAGCTTTTTATTTATTGTTAATGTAGCTTTTTAGTAGTTTTATATCTTTCCTGAAGATGATCCAAATGGATTGAAATATATTGTTCCTGTTTATAAAAAACATTGTAGAATTAAAGTCGTTCTTTTCCTAATAGTAATTATGGAATTCTACAAAAAAGACGTTTCTCTCTTAAGAAGTTTTATTTTAATAGAATTATTCTTTGAACAGAAGCGGATCATGAAGGTTTTAATTATCGTTTAAGTAATATAAGACGCACGGCTTGGTACCCTCTCGCCCCCCCCCCCCCCCCAGATCGCATACATTTTTTATAAGGTTACCTCTCTCAGGATTAGGCTCTAATACCACTACTGAATGAGATACAGAGAGAAGTGATGACCTCACTTTCTCTGGGAAAAAAATACTTCGAACTCTACCTTGGAAAAGAGGAATTTGAAGACGTCACTGTACTTATCAAATACACAGATATTACAGTCGTCAAGTACATCATGTTTTCCAGTATTCTTGTTTCTGCCCATGTTACCATCCAAGATTACCTTGATAACTAATTTTTCAGTCTTATTCGTCGATTTAAGGCTTGTCAGAAGTTCCTAATGATATATCCTGAGTACCCTAAAGTAAATAAAACATGTCATTTGATAAAAATTGAACTAATGCTGATAATGAGATGAAACTTGGCACATATGTTGTTGTTAAACATGGATATTTGTGTGCTACACTTCAAATTGCAGCATTTTCCGCGTTTTATGATTTTTCTAAATTTTTGCTGAGTAATTTTTGCGGGCTGTAGCGTCATACAAATATTTTCCTGATAGCACAAGTAAATTTATAGAGTGATTTTTGTACAAAGGTTCAACTCTCTAGCATAAATAATACACTGGGAGCTACGATAATAACAGACACACAATTATGGAGTCAGACAACTTTGTGAAAACCATCAGAAGGCCTATAAAACACATGAAACATATAATTCCGGTGACATCCAGGTTTCGCATTTTTTTGTAAACACAACACTTTTTCTACGTACAGTATAAATTTGGAAAAGTAAAAACATATTTGATCCAATATCAGCTTTATGAATGATATTTATATAAATACATGCATGTATTTATATACAAAACATGCCGGTTTTATAAAAGATTTATTTATTTTTTGTGAATAAAGTGTTTTCTTCTCTTATTTCTACCCTACATTTAAACCTAGAAGTTTTAATATCTATCATTGCCAACCTGATCAATGTCCCTGAAGTATCTGTTTGCCGATATCCCAAAAAACCAAGGACGGACGGACAGCTCGCACCCGTTCTCTTTCATAATCTTATTCAAATATCTGTTTATCAACCTGTCAAATGGTAATATATCTGACAGCCTGCGCGATTATGCTTATTCAAGGATCTTGAATAAAGGGGATGACGCATTAAGGAACATTTTTGACCCCATGGAAGTTTTATGAGATTCAGAAATTGGAGCAAACTTACCTTCCTCTTGATTATAATTAAAAAAAGACGCCAAACGCAGGTTATGTAGCAAGGTTGTCGAGTTTTCTTCTAAACTTCCTTCTGCGCTTCACGTGATTGTTACATTTGTGATGCTTGTTAAGTCATTTGTGCTTATTTAATTTTAAATTTTGGACTATACTTTGCCACTTCAGTGAGTGATGATTTAAGCGTGTTTTGTTATAACCTTCTCAAGCAATAAACAATGGGAAACCATTGAGAGGTAAGTTTGCCTCTAATTTTAAGACCTGCGCTGTTGTAAGAATTGTAAGCATGTGCAGTTTGTACCATGCATGTGCAGTTGGTTTTTACGGGTGTTTCGTGTTAAATTCTCTCTATTTTTTGATTTTCGATGGGGTCACTTTTTTGTATGGCAAATCGACTTAGTGCGTCATCCCCTTTATTTAAGATCCTTGTGCTTTATGACGCTAAGAATTTTTTTACTTTTCTTTATTTATATCGTAAGTATATGAGAAAAGTTTTGTTTTTGCAGAAAAAACCGAAACCGGGATTTGACCAAAATTATCCGTTTTAGGTGTTTTTAAGACCTCCTAAGTGATTTTCACAAAGTTGTCTGTTATCATCATAGCTCCCAGCATATTTATGCTAGAAAGTTGAAACTTTGTACACATATCAGTCTATAGGTGTAGTTGTGCTATTAGGAAAATAATTTTTATTACGTCATCACCCGCAATTATGACTCATGACTTAGAATTATGAATTATAACTTAGAAAATGTTGCGATCAATTAGAGAATCGGTAGCATTGAGCCATGTATAAGACTAACATATCCGTCACGTTTCGTTTCATTTTCTGCATTGGTCCTATTTTTATCAAATAACTTGTGTACCCTAAGTAAAAAAAAAATCGGAAAATAATCAAATTGAATTGAAATTCGGTACAAGTGTACACTTTTACGTAATTAATAAGTACACCAAGTTTTGTTTATCCAACAACAAGTATATACGTGACTTTTGTAGGACCATAAAATGTAAGCAGTATGGAGCGTGGTCAGTGCCTAAATGGGTGACCGCTGGGAATAAAATGTATGTATTTACTATCTGAGGACAAGCGAAGCGACTCCGAAGTAGGGAGGATGAGCGTAGCGAATGATAAGGAAAATCCGATAAATACTGAGATGTGGAATAAGCTTATAAATAAATAAAGTTTGTCTTTCCACAGATGATTTATTATTATAAAACAAAGCCAGCTTTCAACCTGAAGGGTCATCATCAGTGCCGGTGAGATGAGTCTAGATTACACTAGACGTTGTAGCGAGCCATTTGGTTAACACTTCTAGTAAAGTGTATATTACTGTGTAGGTAGGTATTTGAGTATATCTAGTGAGAGAGGTGGGGAGTAATACTCTTGCAACCAATAAGCGAGAGGGGCTCGTCTCTATAGAATGGATATTTCTTATCATTATACTATTTATGACCGTTAATCTAATATCAAATTATTCTTTTTTTAAATGCTTAATCTCTTGCACCTACTTTTTTAAAAATATTTTGATTTATTCTTCAAAGTAAAATAATAGAGACTAAAGATAGAAGTCAACAGAAATCAAGTTCTGTCTTCATTTATTGATTCAATGTAAAATAATAGAGATATAACGATAGAAGTCATCAGACATAGAATTATAATATAATATGAAGTACTGTTTAATTTAAAATAGAATACAATAAAATAGAGAAAGAAGAAAACAATTGACTTGAGTAACAATACAATTAAATTACTTTAAATTTATTAACTCTATACATGAAGATACAAAAAATACATTAACACACAAAAATTGAAGAATTAGACAAACACGATGATTAATTTATTAATATGAATCTTAAAATTTAATATCAATTTATTAATATGAATCTTAAAAATTTAATATCAATTTATTAATCAATTACGGTCTTAATTAAAATAAATAATGCTGTACGAGGTATAATAAGGGAAGAACTGTAAAATGTGAAGGGGTAGAATAAAAAGACCTTGTAGTTGACGAGGTGGGGGAAGTGGAATCGTATATCCCCATCTCACTGCGAGCTGAAACAACTAATATAAGTGTTAACCAAATGGCTCGCTACAACGTCTAGTATTTTTTTAGCCGGTTTCTGAGGCCAAGGCATGTATAAAACTCATATACATGTATAAGGCATGTATATGTCTGTCTATGTCTGTTAAGGTTGAAAGCTGGCTTTGTTTTATAATAATGAATCATCTGTGGAAAGACAAACTATATTTATTTATTGATAAGGAAAACTTTCAAGGTATCCCGTACTCAATATTTTACTGATTATTCGAATATATTATTAATAGTTAAACGGTGTCCAGGTTATTTTTTTTTAAAAACGTAAGTTATTGAGGACTATAAGAAAGGATTAAAATATAAAAATATAAATTAAGTTTAAAATATAATATATTTACAATTTTTTTTATGTAAAATGGTTTTGCTCTTGTACTTGCTTATTAATAAAAAGAGGTAAAATATCTCAATAAATAGTGATCTGGTGTTAAAAGCGTAAAGGTTGATAGTAAATTTTATATTTAGCTCGCATATTTCCCGCGCTAGAAATGGATTTTTAGTATTAACAGATGCGTCAATATTAATTAATGTAAACAAACTTTGACACAATATAATTGTGCGAGACATCTAGGAAATGTAACAAGAAAAATGCAATGCTACATCTGGGAACTGTTTCATCATTCGACATTCGTCATCATTGATGGCTCGACATAATGTCATGTCACACTCTGTTTCGTTACGTCTAACTCATCAAAAAACTTTTTTTAACGTCGGCGCCCTGATAACTTAGACGTAACGAAACTGAGTGGGACATGACATTATGTCGAACCATCGATGATGACGAATGATGGAACTGTTTCCAAATGTAGCCTTGCATTTTGCTTGCTACATTTTCTAGGTGTCTCTCGCACAATTATATTGTGTCAACTATTCATGTTTTGCAAAATTCGGTTGTATCAAATAATATAAACAAACTTCCTTTAAAAATTTACTATTCATTTATGGTTAAATACCGCTAATTTGAATGGGATCTTTTATGGAAGAAATTTCCCTTCTATTACTCTGAATTTCTTTTCATAATTATTGGAGTTGAACTAAATAATGTAACTTGTTGTTCAGGCGTCATGAGGGAGCTGATTGGTAGGGTCCTGTTCTTGTAGCTAGAGATCCAAGCATCGTCTACTAAATAAACATAAGCGCATCGTCTTCTGAAAGGTGGCTTTTTAAAGTTTTCGTTAAACTTTAGGCAGATGTGCACCTTCGGCACGAAACCCATTCTTATCGGCCTTGTATTTGACTTGAATGAGAAGACCCTCGGGCGACAAGTAGGAGTACTCGCCGTCGAAAACCAGAACGTTTCCGTCGTTTTTGTCATTAGGAACTAAAACGCCTCTAGCTTGATTTACTGTTCCGTCACCTGTTTGAAAAACTTCGGAAAACTGTCCGGATGTGTCGGTGATCTTCTGGTGATAGACTATTGGCACTACTTTTTTTTCCTCTGGGACTGGAGTAGCTTGTACTGCTGCTAAGCAGCTAATTAAAACTATTGCCATCTAAAACACAATAAACTTTAATTTAGGAGCAAAGCCTAAATTTCAGCCTAGAGATTCACGCAGGAAGGAAGGTCCCCTCCTTTGGAATATGTACCCCAAACATTCGTATGTATTTGTTAAGATTGACTTTAAAATACACATCAGTAGTCTAAAAACTAAAACTTTTTTCAGCAGTCCTCTATTTTATTTTACGAAAAAATTCGACCACAAAAAAGGAACTGATACCCAATTTTAGCGATACGGTATTAAAAGCTGATTTTAAAATAAGTCAGAAAATTGAAATTATAATGTATTTTCAATAGCTGGTAATGTATTTTCAGTTACGAATAAATGCAGTGAGCTTTTAATGACATCTGAATCTTATTCCTTCCCTTAAATACGTTTTTCATGCTTTATTTTGTAAAAAAATATTTATGTCAGTGAGCAGCAAAATAGAATTTTGCAGACAAGTTGTTATTAATTTAAATTCTAAGGAGAAGGCGAGGATTGACTAAACAGATTTACAGCTAAGACAAAGCCAATAGCGGCTTATTATTGCGGCCCCGTGGTTGTGGCTTAACATTGGGTCCCCCGGATCCCTGGAGGTGCCAAATGCAGTTTTAAGGGGTCCGGATAAAATTTTCTTGGAGTCACAAAGTCTGGCCCACACAGTTGGGGAGGGGGGTATCATGGTTTTCCCACGAGGTTAAGAACCTCTGAATCTAACCATTATGAATTAGGTACTTATTTACTTGGGTCCCAACGTAAAGTTGGGACCCAAGTAAATATGGCGATATAGGGCAATTATTCACTTGGGTACCGACAATATATTTACTAAATCATATAAAAGAAATTCTTTAACAATCTTAATAGGGGATGTTGAAAAGCAAAGGGGCTTTTGTATGGGGTTGAGAAGGGTGGAAAAAGAAAAGATTGATAATCAAGTGAATAAGATGATATAGTGCGAAAGTACTCTTAGTTCCCAACATAAAATTGGGACCCAAGTAAATTAGGCAATTTACTTGGAAGGAAAATTAAAAAATATTTTTGTTCTCATAGCAAAAAACTTGTAATTTCTTAAAGTCCTAACTCCATTACAAATCAAAACTAAAGGATTTTAATGGAGTTTAGACAGATCTCCTAGTTCCTATACCTAAATCCACTCAATTTTTTTCAGTTAAATTGAGGTTGGGAACCAAGTAAATAAGTGCCATGAATTATATCTCTTCTGTTCTGAGGAAGATATATATACAAGCATACTTATGAAGGACTTTCATAAGTTTTCTTCAATGAATGCATTTACTCATTTCCCACATCTCCATAATGGACATCAATTGAACCATAAGACATTCAACATTTACATCACCATAATACAACAAAATTATTCGATTTCTTAGAGTTCCGACCTCTGCCCCAGAGATATTTTTGTATTTATAAACTTAAATAATATGAATAAAACCATAAAAATGATATAATACCAAGATTTAAACCTTGTATCGAGTTAAGACTGGCTTCATTCAACTTAGAATCCTGAAAAACGACACGATACTCGAAATTTATTTTTTACCGACCGTATTTTAGGTTCCATTACCATGGATTTCGTTTACTTCGATTTGTCGATTCGGTCACTGAAAGTGACCGAATTGACTCCGGATGGGTTTTAATCATGCAACAAATTTTATCATCTTCACCATACAAAAAATATAAAAACGACTTTTTTAACATAAAAAACAAATTTTAACATAAATATTTCTGTTTTCGAAAATGTTGGTGACTTTACAAACTGGGTTAATAACGTCACAACAATCTAGGTTTAAATTGGATTCTTTTAACACACAACGCCGATTTTCTTATCGAGTTTGATTAAAAAATATTTATACATGAGGATAAGAGCGTGTTTATACGATTTGTGCTATATGTCAGATGAACCAAAATTAAATCCATAAAACTAAAAGAACTCATGGTACTAGACTTTCCATGGTCTCTACCACCAGTAACTCCTGCAAGTTCAAATTATTTTTTTGTACCTATAACCCGAATAAAGTCATCTGCTGCCCATTTTGGCAACTTTGTAGTGTTCAATTAAGTACACCATAATATTACATAATATTAATTGTTATGGGAAATATATGAAATCCTTATAAATTTGATACTTATATGACTATATTTTAATAATATTTTGGATATCCATAAGTATATATTTATATAATTTTTATATATTTTTTTAATATTTGTATAATATATTTTATATAAGGAATAAATTAATTAATAGAAAATGTAAACAAAATATATTCATGGTCCAACAGGTGATATTTACTTTTGATCAGTTATGTTCTGATTCCTTTTGTTATGTTTTTAGCAAATTTTAATGTTACAAAATAAAAAGTAAATTTAAAAGTACTTACTAATTTCATGATGTTGGTTGAAGATATTGTAGCGACTGATAGTGACAGATGGATAACTCTGGCTTTTATAGAGCATCCTGGCCTGAGTGCCCAAGGGCTAGTCGTTAGGCACCTCATTACGGTATGTTCATTTATTAATGCTAATTGAATATTCCACTGAGCTAATTTATCGACCTTGGCTTAGCTTCTATCTGTCAACGAAAATATCTTCGCTTAAAAAAATTGATAGAAATTAAATTGAATTCAATGAATTCATGAAAAGACTGGTGTAGTATTAAACCGGTCTGAGTCAATACGACCACTCCATGTACCGTACCCAAATAACAGTTTTTCGTTACTCGTCACACCGAAATAACAGTTTCGGTACTTAGTCAGACGAAATAACCATTTCCGTTACTTCGTCACACGAAAATAACAGTTTCGGTTACTTCGTACACACCGAAATACCATTCCCGTTACTTCGTCACAACCGAAATAAACTGTTTCGGTTACTTCGTCACACCGAAATAACAGTTTCGGTTACTTCGTCACACCGAAATAACCATTTCCGTTACTTCGTCACACCGAAATAACTGTTTCGGTTACTTCGTCACACCGAAATAACAGTTTTGTTACTTCTCACACCGAAATAAACTGTTTCGGTTTACTTCGTCGTCACACCGAAATAACAGTTTTGGTTATCGCACACCGAAATAACCATTTCGGTTACTTCGTCACACCGAAATAACCATTTCGGTTACTTCGTCACACCGAAATAACAGTTTCGGTTACTTCGTCACACCTCCCTGGAACTGATGATGGCTTAAGCTGAAAGCCGGTTGTACTCTAATAAAGCGTATTTTGTGGAAAAGAATATTGAAATACATATGGTAAATACCCAGAAATAATCGGGAACGCGATAACTCGGAGCGATCTAAAATAGCAGACCCCTGATCTATTAACAAACTGATAAAATTATTCAATCTAGCTTTTAGCTGGTTAAACCTCTGGGACACTTGTAAACTTAGATTCAGATTCCTAGTTTCTTAAATTATGTAAAGTTAAGTTTTAGCCCAACATTTAAACGCAGGCTTCGGCCCGTAGGCGCTACACGGCCTCGGCAGTTTGAGCCTCGGCCGTTCTGCGGCGTCGGCTTCTCGGGCCGCTTTGTGGCAAGAAGGTCTCCCTGTAGCCGCTTGACAGCCACAAAAATTATCTTAACCAACTGTATAGTATTATACAATACATAGATTAATAATACAAGATTTACAATACATAGGTGTTCCATAGAGATATATTACTAGAGGGCCCCTATTGGTTGAATTTTGAAACATCGAAAAAGTAACCTGACCACATTCGATTATCATTATCAGCAAATAAACAGAACAAAAAAAAGTAAATTATATAGTAGAATGTTTAAAATACAAATCACAACACGAACATCTTGAAGCCCATAACAATTGATTAATTATACTTTAACTCCTCTTGGAGGAGTTTCAATGAGGTTACACAGAGCCCTGAGAGCCCCACTAAAAATGTTTCAGGCCTCTCAATGTATTAAGATAGGCTATGCTCCCTCTAGTAATATAGCTCTATGTGTGGTTCCATAATAGATCACATAAAAAAAAGGGTGATATATATTCCCCCAAGGAGAAACAAAAAAAAATTCCTGAATAAAAGTGCTCCGATCTCTCATATATATCATCTATATAATATAATATATAATATATATATATATATATATATAATATATATATATATATATATAATATAATATATTATATATATATAATATATAAAATTATATATATAATAAATATATATAATTTAATATAATATATAGATTTCATTAATAAATAATATAATAATAATAATATAATAATATAAATGTATTATGTAGTTGTATATATATATATAGTATATAATATATATATAAAATAATATATAATATATTAATATAAATATATATATATATATATATATATATATAAATGTTCGTCCATTAACCCCCCGGTTGCTGAGTCAGCGAAATTTTCAAAAATCGGCAAAAATTCAGAGTTAATATTTTTCTTTTGCCGCGACAGGACAATAATATGTTCTTGAGACGCTAATCGATGAAACCGGTCCGAAGCATACGACCCACTTTCTAAGTGACAAAGTCGAAAAACCATGTAAATTACCGAAAAACCAAAATTTAGTCGATAAAAAATAAATTTTGATAGGGTGTCGTTTTCCTATGTATTTTGGGCGCTAAACTCAATGAAACAGGTTCCGAAGTCGATACGAACCACTCTAATTACCAAAATCGAAAAAACACAAACATTATAGAAAACCAAAATTACGTCGTGCAAAAATACATTTGAAGTAGGGGTCGTTTTTTGTTTTTTGGGCCCTCTGAGTTAAATGCCAGTGGTCCGAGTCCAATATCGACACTACAACTCAGGCAACCTGGGTTTCACATACTGAAGACGATAATTTTTATCGTTTTTTTTACTTAATATAAGTTTACAACTAGAGAATATTTCTGAGGGGTGGTCCCGCAATGTGGGGCGAATTTCCTTTGGATGCCGTGCTTAATCAACAATCCTGGTTGGAATTGAAATTTTTATAGTTTTTACATTATAATAAGTTTAGCAACCACTAAATAAAACGTGTATATGTTATTTTACAGCTGTTGATTATTTATCAACAAAACAAACAAGATAGACAAAGAGGTAGGAAAAACAAAATAACCAAACTTGACAATCATTAAGATCATACTTACTCACGATCTGATTAAAAGAAAGGAAATCAAACATAGACCACAAACAAATTTACCAACTATACGAGTACAAAGCAAAACCAATTCCTAATTTGCTCAAAATTGATAAAAAAGGGAACTAATATTTGTGTAAAACTAACATTCATCACAACCTCATTTGGCTTTCGTTTCCATTGCTTTATGATTTAAACTGTTGTGTTATTTTATTTAATGGAAAGAGATTAGATTAGTGATCCATTTGGTCTAGCCAACAATCCGGGAGCCATTTGTCTAGTCCATCCACGGAGCATTTGGGGTTATCACCCCGGGAGCCATTGTCTAGTCCAACTCCCGGGAGCCATGTATAGTCCTACCTCCGGAAGCTATTTGATATCTAACTCCGGAGCTATTTGTCCTAGTCTATCCTCTGAATCCCTTAGTAATTAGCCGTGAGCTTTGTGAGAGTCCGGAACCAATACAGGAAAAGGGATTCCTTTGACTTGAATCCGCCTAGTTAATCTGGAAGATATTAGGGTGCTAATCAAAAACAATAAATTAGCATTCAAGTTTTATAAGTTTTATTGAACAAAATAGTTACATATTTAGGAAAACGCAGCAGAGTTCCGCCCCGCCTAGGGAAGTCAAGAAGAAAAAAAAATACCGTGTTTAGCAAAGTAGTCAAAAATCACTTAAGCTGTTAGTGTATAGTGCTGTACTCAACAAAGTATGTTTTTTTGAGGTCGTAGTACATAAAATAATATTATATATCTTAAAGGGCTGTGTCCTTTTAGATCAAAATAAAAAAAAAAATCATCATTCGCCAGCAGAATGAGAAAAAAGAGGTTGAAATGCAATTTTAACAGACTTCTCTATTCTTATTATGTCCTGTATTTTTGTTGAGCTCCTACAGCCTAAAACTAATGAACGGATTTTGACATAAAGGACTTTTTAATTCGGTCTCATACTCGTGTGGCATTCCACCGTCATAAAATCTCAAATTCCGACATTTCTTACGCTGAACCGGGGAGCAAAAAAAATTGGCTACGAACGGTAGTTTATACATTGAAGCACTACTGCCTAACTACTGAACAGATTTTGATGTGTCAGAACTTTAGATCCTTCTTATGCCGTGTGCATTCTACCCTCATAAATCTCGAATTCGACGTTCTTACGCATAAACGCGAGCGAAAAAAACACACCTAACAGCTAAACAACTGAACATATTGATCTGTGGTGACTTTTTTAATTTGTCTATGCCTGTGTACTATTCCTACCTGATAAAAAATCTTAAATCGACATTCCTGTGCTAAACATGAGCAGAAAACTAAGCAGCGAACGCTACCTTTTAATAAATTGACCATCTTCACTCTTTAACTAATAAAATGGATCATTGTATTTGAGGCTTGGATATTTCTGAATCCTATGTGTAAGCGCCGCAAGATTAACAAAGCTTGAGAGGTCATATACAATACCTGACATCTTAACAGCTTTATTTTACTATAAAAACAATATTATGTTTACTTCTGTTTTAACATAAAACAGGAGCCTAAAAAAAATCATGAAATCTTACCAAACCACTTATGTGTAAAATACTCCCCGCCAAGTCTTTGGTCCAAAAAGCAGGAAATCAACTTTTTCTGTCCACCAAGTCAGTCCGTATTGGATGGAACTGTCATAGCGTTTCAAAGTGAAGTTGCTAGTGGCTATATTAAGGGGCCCTACTTACATTTAAGAGGCAATCATCAGCTTCTCCTTCTGCGCGGTCAGAAAAGTGAATCACCTTTATAGTAAGTAAAAGGAATATACCCTTATCGTTTCGTCATTATTGTTCATTTCTTTTGTATACTCTGGATCTATCAGGTAATAAAATGCTGCATTATGACAACTGCTAAAATCCTGTTATAAGAATCTCCATGCACACCTGAATTGTTGATATCTCAAATAGAGCAAAAAAATATAAAATTCGTTCACAACTGCGCTGCTTGCCGCAGGAAAGAAGCTGATGATTGCCTCTAAATGTAAATAGGCCTTAACTAATTGCCAACCCCCTAGCAAACTTCATAAAAATCCTTTTTGGAACACAAATTAAAGTCATTTCAAGGGGGTGGGGGGGTGAAGATAATCTACTTACTCTGTAGGGTTCTGGAAATATAAGGAATCTCTATATTTATTTTTATTATAGAAGGTGTTCTCACCATAGATAATTATTACTTTTTCGATGGAAACAAATCTTAAAACAACCTGACCCACTTTCGATGATAAATACAACACTATTCAAGTACAAAATTACAATAACTTATATAGGAGAATTTAAAAATGCAAAATCAAAACACAAACAATGCGCGGGAAAGCCAAAATCAATTGATTTAATTATAACCTTAATCACTCTAATAGGGTTCAATGAGGTTATAGAGACCAAAAAAATGTTTCAGCCTATCAATGTTATAAGAATAGGCTTATTCATGCCCTTCTATTATATATCTCTATGGTGCTCATTCTTGTATTTTGTCTGTCAGAATTGCCTAAATTTCAATTCATTTTTAAAAAAGAATACATAAATATCTTAAATAATTTTTTATTTGATTTCACTAAAAAATGATAGATAAAAGGTGTGCTTGATAGTGTTTTGTTTTTCAAAAGTGAATAAATAGCCTTGTCCAAAAATGTATAACCGTGATTCAATTTTGATGCAAACGGAGGTTATAACCGACTTTTTTATTTTAGCTGTGACGTCATTGCGAATCGTACAGGCATCAACATTGAAATTTAACTAATTTATATTTTAGGTGGATTAATGGAAGACTTCAGTACTTTAAAATTTTCTTAAATTTTCTTTATGTTTTAACAGCCCCCTAAACTCCTATTTCTAATTTTTTTATTTTATTATTTTTTTTTTCAGGTTGGTTAGTAAAATAAATAACAGGAATTTAAAATAACGATCGATAAAAAAGTGTCCATTTTTCCCTGTTTCTTTAATGCTGAATCAAAGCAACAATCCAATATTTGCTTAATTTTTTGGATAATATATCCACTGAGGCAGAAGCTCACAACTTATTTTTTTCCAATTTTCAAAGAAAATTTGCCCAAGGGGGGGGGGCGACCCCCTCTGGCTATGCCCATGCCAAGGAGGATAAGAAAAGAATGGGATTTAAAGGCAAAGCACACCACTGCATCTGCTTATCAGAATATAAGGTTGAGACTTACTTCTTCTAAAATAGTTTAAGCAGATAAACATCCATTACTCTTAAGATGACAAATAATTTTAATAAAATAACTAATTGTTCTTAACTATTTCACTAGTAAATACAAATAATTATAAACTAATGATTTAAAAGTAGTCTAACTCAGTCCGTAAGCCCCTCACACGTCACGTCAGATGCTTTAAAATAATATCAGTAACTTTATATTTTTTTTTACATTTGCTTCGATTATAAATAAAAAATGTGGGAATAGATATAACGAGGAGCCGCTACCTAAAATACAGTGAAAAATTCCCAAAAATCAATGTTTAATAAGAATTGAGTTTTTCCTGATATTTTAACAATGTTCTGTTTGCCCACCCTGTAACTGACGGAAGATTGTCAAATTACATCATAATTTTGTAAACAAACCTGCCGTGTGTTTTAATAATTGTCCAAAGAAAATACAAATTTTGTTTTAATTAAATCTGCGTAGGCTTCCGCGGTGTTGTCAGAAGGTTGAGGTCTTCCCGGTGGTGACCGCGTCAATTACGATGAAAAATCCGACTTTCGCTTCCACTGTGAGGCATCTTCAGGGAATGTAGAACATCAATGGATAGAAAACGCAATGCTCTACAAAATCCTGAACTGAAATGGAGACGCTGCCATGCCATTTATACCTGTCTCTGACCTTGTCTTCGAGGACGAAGATCAAAGCCATTGAGAAGGATAATAGGGTTGACGGTCCACTATGACGTAATCACTTGAAGGTCGCCGTAGGCGGTCCTGTCTTGGTTTTGATGACCTGGCTTAATGGGGATTTTCCGCGTGGAGACGTAATCGTGCTGGGTATGCGTGACGTAGTTGAGGGCTGGAAGATTGGGAAGGGAATTACTGAAACACTATGAAAAATAAGCGGTTCCAAGTGTTGAAAATCTCAACCCGTGTCCCTGTTGATGTTATTCTAATGCATAGCAATCTCAATAGCTTCCTGACGACCTGTCACGATATCGAGAAACATTTCGCTAGTACTCAGTTCTCTCCAAAATCAATGAGATGACCAGTATCTCGTGAATGTTCTGCTCCGCGACCGACATCGTCGTCGATGGTGTGTTGATTGTTTTCGTCTAAACGCGTAGAATATGATCCGTCTGTTTCTACGATGTAGACTTTCCACACTACAAGGGATCTTATAGGTACACACTAGTTTTCCTTTGGAAGGACTTTAAAACCTTCCGAGAAATTCTGGTAGTGGAACTAGGTATTGAAAACAGTCCCAATATCGGTTGCGTGCCAAAACCCTTGCTGATCCTATCCGTAGTTTCCTTTGAACATATGTAGATATTGCTTCCTCCTGTGTCTTGTCTCTCTTTCTCGCTAATTATGACTGTTCGTAACGACGGATGTCCTGTTTGATGTCTCTCTCTCTTGTACCGTTGTTAGACAGTGCTGCCTGAAGGTGTAGTTTCTCCTGATCCAGATTCTTTGCACTGATCTAAAGCCTCTTGAGACCAGAGCTTATAACCACAGCCATCTTCTGTGCGGATGATGATGGAGTTGCGTGTAGGTATGTGTCCGTATGCGTAGGTTTTGTCGATAGACCTCGGTGTCCTATGTACCATTTCTTTCTTAATCCAAGCACATCGCTAAAAAAGCAATGATCTATTATTCTCTATTCCAATCGTAAACTTTATGTTTGGGTGATGGATTCCATATGCTGTAAAATTCATCAGGGTGTCCCTGGCATGCTGGCCATAGAACAAAAAAATATCATCTAAGCATAGTCTCTTCAAGACTTGCTGAACGGCAGACGATATCCTCTGATTCCGCAATATTCCATAAAAATATTTGCAGCCACAGGGACAAGGGACTACCCATAGGAGAACCCTCCGTTGCTGTATATTCCCCCGTCCGAACATAAAAAGTACGTGGTCTGAGATCATTGCTCCGCGATAATCGCTAGATCCTCGGTAGAGATTTGCTTAGAAAGATCAATGAGTCTTTCTTTGACTGCAATACTTGTAAACAGCGAAACCAATCAAAAGCTTACAAATAGATCATCTTTTTGCAATTGTAAGACTTGATGAACTCGATGAAATACTTTGATTCTTGACATAGCTGGTAGTGTGCCAGCTAGGACTAAGAACTCCCCGCCCATACGGCCACATCATGGTAGCGATCTACTGCGCTGACGATCGTCTCAATGGGAATCCCCAGGTTTATATCTTCGTAACCCGTAGAGAATGCTGGCTTAGGTCAGTATTCCTAATCCTAAGCTACCTCTCTTCGATGCTAGTCGAAGTCATAATTAGTTATTAAGCTTCGAGCGCTGGATGGAGAATCTTTCGACGTAACAAACATCAATCTTTCAGGAGTTCCTTCATCTTAAACTTATAACTGTTAGTTCCATAATCACAGTTTCATTCCCCTTTCCGCAGGAAGAACCACTATGTCGATCATCTCTCAGTTTCTTAACGCTAGACTCGGCCTTGCTGATGTCTCTTCCTGGAGCTTCGTATTCCGTAATGACTGATACATCCCTGTCTGATAGCTTGCGTTCTAGGGTAATCCGTCAAGCAGATTCCGATTCCACATATGATCTTCTCGACTGGTATTTTACCGAGACCATTGCGTAAATTAATCCCTTCTTGTCATCTCCGTTAGCTCATCTAACGTTTCCCAGTAGATTTACTATGACCTTGTCCGTGTCTAAGCCTGAAGTGATTTCCGATTGTACAGTTTCCTCAAATTTCTTCTGCTGACTCACTGTAGATGTCTGAACCCTATTATCCTTCTCATGGCTATAATCTCGTCCTCGAGACAAGTCAGATACAGTATAAATAGGCCTGCAGCGTCTCCAATCTTCAGTTAGTTTTGTAAGCATGCGTTCTATCCATGATTCCTACAATCCTGAAGATGCCTCCCCATGGAAAACGAAAACGTCGATTCCTTCATCTACATTGACGCGTCACCACGGAACCTAAACCTTCATTTTATGTTTTGTTTTGTTACAAATTACTGTCACACAAATTAACTTTTATTGATGACAGGCAACATGACTATAATAAAAATTAATGACAACTTCGATGAATTAAAAAAATCTCTCGACTTATTGCAAAGATATGAAACTGCGTTGGGAAATGTGTTACTTAGACTTACTTTTCAAAAACGAATTTATATTTTCCTGATATATTCACTGTTTATTTAAAAATAGTAATTTTTTATTAGATCATGTATAAAACATGGACATTGTTGTTAAAAAAATTATCCAGAATTAAACCAAACACCGTCTGGGAGGTCATTCACAACACGCGATAATTAAACGGGGACTTTTTTTTTAAAAAAAGTTTAAATCATCGCTACAATAAAAAGACAATAGTTTGGTAAATATTTTTACCCAAGAATGTAGAAGTAAAAATAGATAAAAAATCCACTATCCAATCTATTTATACTTTATTCTCCATTCATCTCACAACATGGGATATTTACACTTACACTAACTATACTGAATTTACTATAAACAAAATAATTTCAAATAAACAGGCATGAGGTATAGTGATAATAAATAATTATATAAATACTTTTACCCCTACAAACAATAAATACAAAAGTCAGAATTATATAGAATAAAAATTGAACTATGATTCATATATTCAGTCATTTCTAGACTAAAAAAATTACACGTATTACCATACTAATCTTAATAACAACCGTATTTAATGACAACTTACTGTCATTAATTTTTGATGTCATAAGTAGAAATAAACGAACTCTAATTAATATATATTGTTATTTCTTAAATTTTTCAAAACTCAACATAAAAATGAAATATAAATTGAAAATTAACCCAAGAAGAGAAACAAATGTTAAATACTTAATCCTTCGATGAGTTACCTAACTAACTATTTTGAGTCAGAAAAATTAGTGAGAAATCAATTAGAAATTTATAAATTATTCAGATTATCCTAGTTCAATAATAATAAAAAAGTACTGAGCGTTTATCATTATAATCATCAATAATTGCAAAACAGTTTTTATAAAACTAATAACCTGTGATTAGAAAAATGAATAACCCCTGGATACCTGCTAAAATAATTAGCCTCACAATAAGAAGCCCACTTATCTTTTCAGAAATTTAATCTATCTAACATATCCTTTTAATATTTGTATGAATGATCTTTTCCCGCCTTGATTTTCTTCCAGGATACTTGTAGACTGAATCAGCAACCTCCCCCATACACTGACTCTAACCCAAAAAACACTACCTGACTCTAATTCATAAATTTTATAATTATGCAAAGTCATTCTAAATTTTATCTCGCTACCAGACGAATCGCAAGACCCAGTTTCATCATAGCGTTATGTTTAAAGTTTTCTATAAATGCTTATCAAAAACATATCTTCATTTTACTCTTAATTTCTTGATACTATATAATTAATGAGTCCAACAGATTTTTCTGTTTTTCCTCTAAACTTTTTGTAACAGTACTTTGTCTTAAAAAGTTCTAAAACCTAATTTATTGACAGAGATTGTCTCAATGTTAAGGGATATCCTCAGAATTCTTTTATTTTTATATAAAAATTATTCCAATCAATGATAATATTTCTTATAATTTAATGTTAATTATGAATATCACGCTTAATCAAACACAAGTAAAAAAGAAACTTGCAATACCTTTCATAACATGATAGGAAAATATAAAGTTATAATACACCAATAAAAATAAATTAAAAGAAAAACAGTGGTTTGTTTGATTGAAAAAATAATTCTAACCCAGAAAACACGAATCTAAACCACAACACTGATTCTAACCCACACACAGCTGACTCTAACCCACAAACACTGCTCTAACCCAACAAAAAGTGGCATCAACAATCTCTCCCCACTGCTTCAGCAATAACTCATTGTAAACTGACTTCAGCAACTCGCTCCATGCCGACTCTAATACCTAAAAAATATAATACCCCAAAAAAGTTTAAAAATAAACACAGACAAGCTTTTTATCTAAAAATAGCTACACGCATCATTGATAATTTAAAGAAAAATAAAACATTACTCGTAAAAAGTAGGAGTGAAATAAGCACAATGAAATAAGAAAATAATTATGTTACTTATTGATGACTTAAATAGTATATTTAATAAGACTGTTCCCCTAGCTACCTAACCACATTATCTACGACTAAAACCCTAACTAAGTGAGCTCTCCTAATTGACCTAGTCAACCGATTGTCCTCTATCTATGCAAACAAGGCCTCAACCACCCTTTCCTACGACTAACTGAGTAAGTCTTATTAAATATAACATTGAACTAAAAAATAATATATTTTTTTAGAATTCGAACTCTACAAACATTATAAAAAACGGCTTATTAAAACAAATAAAAAACATGCAAAAATATTAAATTATCATGAGCTGGCTGTGTATATAATGAAAATGATTTATACCCCCTAAACACGGACTCTAACCAAAACACTGACTCTAACCCGCAAACATTGTCCAACCCCAAAAACAGACTCTACCCCTCCCCCCAATAACTGTAGCCATAACCTCTGCCGACATAAACAACTCAGCCAACCCTGCTGCTACATCATCACCCCCCGCTGCCACATCATCACCCCGGCCTGCTAAATCATCCTCAAAGCCCTGCGCCTCACTCTACTTTCTGCCCCATACACTGACTCAACCAACCCAAACATCCCTAAACATGTATTCTAATACTTATTTTACTGGTATGATTTACTTCATATTATTTACCATTTTCTGTTATTGGGGCCAAAGTTATCTAAATATTTAAGTATTCTAGTAACATCCATAAGAACTGTAATAATAAAAAAACAAACTGAAGTAAAAGAAAAATCTTGATAAGAAAAAAGTAAAACCTGATTCAGAATATAAACAATAAGGATACTAAATACAATAAATTATTTATTAAATAACTTAAAAAGATAAAATAGTGGCAACAACCTCAAACAAGACAAAACAGATTCTTGAAATAATGTAAAAACAGATAGCACAGGAATCATAAAAAATAAAAACAAGATAAATAAGAGGTTAAACATTTATCTAAACATAGAACCAGAATAAAATGGAACAACAGCTGTACGTCTGCGGACTCATGAAATTTAAAACAATTTAAATCGTACATTATATAATAATAAAGAATGATTCAACCCGCACACACTTGACTCTAACCCACCAAACATACTGACTCAACCGCAAAAACACTGACTCTAACCCCAAAACACTGATTTTACCCTCCCCCCCAAAAAAGCCAGCTCCCACACCATCACAACCAACCCTGCGTCCCCCCCCCCCCCCCCCCCCACATCATCAAACCGCTGCCACAGTCAATCAACCCGGCTCCACATCAACAACCCAGCCATCCCTGCTGCTACATCATAACCCCGCTCCACATCAAACCCGCTCCACATCAACAAACCCTGCGCATCATCCTCCAAGGAGTAAATATAAAACAACTCCTACAACCTAATAAGGACCATAAATGAGGATGATCGTTTAAATTAAAAAATTATTGAAGAATAAAAAAGCCCTTACCAACGTCCTTGGGTGCAGTTCATGCTCAGTTAAAGATAAGGCCTACGCATTTGTTGTAATACAAAGGATAATAAGTCAAAAACTATAACATGATAATGAAAAAACCTGAATATAATCAGAGCATTATGTAAAAATGCAACTTGATATAGTTCTGACTTTACTTAAAATACTTAATATATTAATTAAATACTTAATAACTACTATACACTCACAAACCCCATTGCCAAAATACTTGCCATTAGGCCATTACATCACTCAACAGGCCCCTAAACCCATTCCCGTAATTTTCGGACCATTTAAAGGGCGTATTATATCACTTCAAGCCCCAAACCCTATCCTAATTTTTGGGCCAATTTGAGGCCGTTATATCAAGCTCAACGCCCCCTAAACCCTATCCCTAAATTT